>JAMXBD010001106.1:0-482753 GCA_024138025.1 Combretum micranthum | reverse complement strand
TATGTGCCTAAGTTCTTATAAATTTTTAGATTAAAGGAATTTAAATAACCTTTATCTTAGGAAACCATTTAATGTCATTTGTTAACTAGTAGATTTGATAACTTGGTCACTCTTACTTGTTCTAAGGATTTTCCTTAGGAAAATTTCTATTTACTCTAAAGAAAAATTGACCCTTACATTAACTATATCCTAAGGCCTTTATTTCTCCAATTAAATCTTCATTTATAAACTTATAAGTGAGTCTTATAATAGGGCTGATCCAAAAATCCGAATTTTGCAAAACTCATTCTTAAGTTGATTCTCTTAAGAAAAATGTATTTTATACTTGAAAATTTAGGTATTTACTTTATCTATACCCTAAGGACTTTATCTATTTAAGAAAATACCATTTTTGAGGTTGGAAAATTACTGTTTTCTAACAACCTATTGAGTATTACGAATTTTCCTTACAAGAACTTTCAACTCAAAATTTCTATTTGACTTCATCTCTTGTTTTAATTATTTTCCTTGGTAAAAACTCATTTAAACTCATGAAAAACTATCATCAAATATCATCTATCACCCATAGGCTTCATTTTTCTTGTAAAATACATGTTTTGAAGTTGATAAAAGGGTTTTGAAGCTAGGTTTTCCATGTCATCCGAAAATACCCTATTTCATTTCTTGAAAAGAGTTTTCCTTTTTGGTTTTCTTGACTCATCTACCTAGAGATCTATATACTAGCAAGTTTATTTACTCAAGACAAAAGTCTTGATGATCATTAATGCACAAAAACTCAAAATAGAGATGGGATCTTAAATGCCTACATGAATATGGATGGTAAAATGATAGATCTCCCATCTTAAATGCTTGAATAGATTTTGAAAACATAAAAACTAAATTTTTATGAAAGGTCTTTTTTTCAAAACAACTTTTAGATGGATGATCATGAAGCTCATGGCATGAAAACTTGTTTAAATGCAAGATTCACTCTTGTGATGGTTTGGTATTCTTATATTAGTAGTTTATTGTCCCTAGCAAGAGCTCATGGGGATCTTTAAATGAAAATACACAAGAATATCCTTGCCATTATAAGGATCTAAAGGTAAAAGAAGTAAGGTTCTTTTACCTAAGGTTAAAATAGAAGACAAAAGGAAGAAGAAAAGTTATGTGTGTGTGTGTAAAGAGCCAATGAGGCTCACGGCAAGGAGAGGTGGGGAGGGAGAGAAAAGAGTTTTTCTACCTTTAGCAAAAATTTGAAATGAGAAGAATGAAGAGAGAGAGAGAGAGAAAAAGTGGTTTATATATGAAGTGGAATTAGTTTAAATGAGATAAAAATAATTAAAAAAAAATTGCACAAAGGGAGCCAAAATTGGGAGGATCACGCCGGCCATGTATAAGAGGAAGAGGGTTTGATTTTTATTTAATTTGTTTTGATAGTTTTGTGTATTAAAAGTCATAAATGCTAATAATTATTTAGAGACAAATAATTCTTGGAAAAGAAAACGTAATGAAGTGTTTGTCATGATGTAAGAGTAGGGTATGGTTTGTGAGTGTAGTAGGTTGTACTTGTGAATAGTAATGAATAGTAATCAAGACAACTTAATTACCGGTAGTAAGAAAAATACAAAAAAAAGGCTATAACTGTATTTTTCATAAACCGAAAAATTATGAAATTCATATTTTTGAAATCCTTATTTAATTTCGATTCAAAAGAGTATTCACAAGTGATTTTTCGAAATTCAAGTTCCAGGGCACGCTTTTCTGTAACAGGTTTCGGGAAGGCCCGAAATAGAAATTTCTCAAAATCTGATATTTTCTTGGTTTGAAATATATTCAAGAACTATATTCAAGATTAAATTTTCTTATAAAAGTTTCTTAATTGGAAACCGAGAAAAAGCCGGATTTAGGGTTCCTAGGTCTCACTCCCATCTTAAACTAGTCCGTTTTAGGGTTTTGGTTTTCGGTTCTCGAGTCTTCTTCGTTACTAGAAAAACTGAGGTTTACAATAGTAGTCGGGTAGTATTCATTTACCACCAGTATATCTCTTTCTTCTCGAGTTTCCTCTTCATCCAAGACACCTTCAATAGGTATTATCTCTTCATCCTCCATTATCAATTCAAAAGAGTTTAACCCAAACCTTCTTGGGACTAGGGTCTCTCCCACAAATTCTACTTTTCCTCCCGATTGATTATAGAAACACACTGTCCTCTTTTGGCAATCTACTACTGCTTTTACCTTACTTAGCCAACTCATCCCGAGGATAACTTCGTATTTACTCATCTCCAATATTATTAAATCACTTTTGGAGTAGTGCTCGTGAATTTCCAATGGACAGTCCTTTATCAATTTTCGGGTTGACACAACGCTTCCAGTAAGTGTCTTAATCCTCAAACTAACAGTAGTTGTGGCTATAGGTAATCCAAGTTGATTAGCCAAACTAGTGGTGATGAACGAATACGTCGCTCCCGTGTCAAACAAAACATAAGCCTCCATGTTATTCACCCGTATGTATCCTAAGGTCAACAAACATCCATCACTTATTAACCCTAAAACACTCTCAAAGCTACCTACATGGGGTTCTTACTTCCAGCTTTCCCATAAACATATTTAATTTAATTCAGACAACAATTTAAATTAATAAATTGATTTTAACTTAAGAGGGTTTCTGTTACTAACCTGTCACCAGGCCGCCTTCTGTGCCGTCACTTTGATCCAAGGCTGCCAATTCCACTTCCTCATCCTCATCTTCCTTACCATCCATTGGCCTTCAAAGTTATATAGCCTCATCCCATGCATTGCCGAAGCTGCACGGCTCCCACTTTTACTACCCGACCTCATAGGGTTGGTATTGCTCGAAGTCCCAAAGGGTCGAGCGGCTACACTTTTCCGTTGGGAGCATTCAGAGGCCAAGTGCCCCTTCTCCTTGCAAATAAAGCAAGTCTCGGCCATCTTCTTCGGCACGTATAAACCATATGACCAGCATCGCCACAGTAATAACACTTGTTCCTCAACAGTGGGCATTGCCTAGGTGCATGAGTCCCCTTGCATTTCCAACAAGTGACATTGGCCTTAAACTGGGTCAGCTTCCCACTAGGGTCATCCTTAAACCCCTAGTACAGTCTGCACCTCTTTCCTTTGAATCCCAAACTTGAGGCGTCAAACGGCCTTTTTCCAATACTCTCTTGTCAGGTTTCTAGTATTTCTTTTTCTGGCCCCTTCAATCACTCGGGCCTTTTCCACCATCTCAGGGTAGGTCCTTACTCCAAACTCTTCCAATTTAATCCGCAACTCCTCATCTAGACCTCTCAAAAATACCTGTTTCTTCAACTCCTCACTATCCCTGAAAGACTCAGGTGCATATTGCAGCAAATGGACGAACTCAGTCTCATACTGTTCAACAGTTCTCCCCTTTTATTTAACATGGAGGAAGTCAGCACTATATTTTACTCTCAAGCTGGAGGGAAAGTAATTGTCCAAGAATTCCCAGCGAAAAGATTCCCATGTAACCGGAGAAGGCAAGCTTCTTCTCTTAGAGTCCCACCAGACCCTCACATTATATCTCAACATATAAGTTCCATATTCCAATTGTAAATAAGGTGGAATCTCATATGCAGTAAAAGATCGCTCAATTTGAGCTAACTAGTCCTCGGCTTCGTCTGGTTTACCAAACGCTCCATCAAAATACCGGTTACTCTTAATGAAGTCCGGTAAAAAGCTTCGGTGAGGCCTTCGGTATGGTGGAGGTGGTGGCAGGGGCACATTATAGGAATGCTCCTCCTGTGAAGCAGGTGCTTCAGCAGTCACTTCCCGGTGATCTGCAGGTGGTGGTGGGTGTGGAGCAGAATCCCTGACACTTTGTCCTTGGTGCGAGTTCCGAGCTGGGTTTTGGTTCTGGATGAATGTATTCAAGAGATTGGCCAATTGTCCAATCGCATGTAACACATCACCCTGCTAATTCTGAGGTGCAACTCCTTGAGGATTAGGTTGAGGTACGGCCGATTGGTTGGCTTCGTTCGGGAGAGATTCCTGCTCTCGATTCCGAATTCATCGGTTTCGTCTGTTTACACATTGTTTAATAAATTTTAGTATTCTTAGGACATTTTCAATTTTTAAGGAAAATAATTCGTCAACAAGGTTCAAAATTTTGCGGGAATTCGGAAATCAAATTTCAAAAGGAATTGAATTTCATAAGCTTCATATAATCATAAGGAGAAACAAAAGAATTTACGCATAGGGAAATAAGTTGCAATCTCAAAATAATAACATGAATGAATGAATGCTCATGCAGTTTATATGTGGTTAATGTTCTTTATGTCTAATGTCTAGCATGCAAGCTTTCCACAACTTCCTTCCTTTGAAATAAACATGATTCTTCATTACTTTAGCGAGCCATACAAAATATTACATCAAGGATTTCTGTCCACAAAATTTGGCTAGGTATACTCTAGTTCCGATTCTAAACATTTTCCCTATTCCCGAAAGCATAACAAAATACAGGGAAAAAGAAGGAACAAAATACTAACTATCCAGAAATCCTAAGGCAAATTGGCATCCCGCATTGCCTACTACAAAATAGGAAAAACAAGGACTTCACTTGGACTTCATGGGTTAGCTATCATCTCAGCCTTCACTCGTCACTAGTATCATCGGAGGTTGAACTAGGAGGTCGTCTCCTACTAGAAGAACCACCATCGTCCTGTCGGACGAACAAACTAAGGTATTCCCTTACATTCATCCTCCGCCTCCTAGCGGGTTGGACTAAAGGCTCTTGATCTTGTTCTTCACTTTCCTCCTCTTCTTCGGTTCCTTGTCCCTCCCTCGGGCTCACTTCTTCCTCATCACCTCTTGCTTCGGGTTCGCCTACTTGGTTCTCCACTATCTCGGGTTCTCTCATAGGCTCTCCACCCACTTTTTCAACTTCCATAGGCTCGAAGGCCACGGGTTCTACTACTGCCAGATCAAGCACAGGTGATATTCACCCTCAATATAAACATCCCTCCATAACATGGGATCTAATACAGGTTCTACCCTTCCACTATCTGGTATCTCCAATACTCGATTAAAATCCCACACAATTTGATTAGGTTCCGGATTCACTCCCTCATCCGGCTCAATGGGTGGGGTAGGGTTTTGGGGACTACATTTTCCTCCCAATTAGGATCCTCCTCAAGGTCCTCTTCTTCTTCTTCCTCCTCTACTTCTTCATTAACTTCATTATCCTCTCCAATCACAGGTGCACCATTCAATTGCATACCTATGTTACTGGCTGGTGGTGGAGCAATTACACGTGGTGGAAGAATGTCTAAGTAAATTGCATGCCATGTAATATGGTTCCAGGCATCCGCTATGTTTTAATCATGGTGGTCATACAAGTCATCATGGGCATTCACATATAGAGGTCCCATAAGGATCCATACCCTAAAGTCTGGGGGGGTCCGGTTTCCCCCATTCTTCAAAATAAAAGTAGCTTCCCTAGTCATGGGCTCATGCCCATATTCTACCATGATTCTTTCTAAGGTATAGATTGTCTCCAACTTAGTCTAATTCCTTCTTCCCATAGGATCATATCTCAGTTGGTCCACCACAACGGCCCATCTAGTGCATCTCAACCCTTCTTTCCACAATTTGAACATCTCCCCTATAGTCCGAGGGTGCCTGGCTAGAGCAAAATCCTCACACAGCTCTCTTAATCTCAATTTGTATTCCACCATGTTCTCATCGGTTCTCTTAGTGAAATTTCTAGCCCGTTCCCTGGTCTCACCCAAGGAGACCTACAACAAGATAAGACTCCTAATTAGACTTAACAAGGAAAGATATTTTCAACTCCATTTGAACCTATTAGTTAGATTTCTAAGTTTGGTTTCTTTTAATTCTATTGTTTTGTTTTATAACCTAGTGCTCTGATACCAACTTAAACTATCACGCCCCATAGGGGTATCCTAAACCTAATAGTCCACCACATACTATATAAGACTCTCGAAATTCTATCCGAAGCCTTCGGGAGTCTTGTATAGTTGTAAAGCGTCCATTTACGACAATAGAATACTCAATCGATGGAGTTAAGAAGTTTAATGTGGCATTGGCCTTCGAAGTTATATAGCCTCATCCCATGCATTTCCCGACCTCACAGGGTTGGTATTGCTCGAAGTCCCAAAGGGTCGAGCAGCTACACTTTTTCGTTGGGAACATTCGAAGGCTAAGTGCCCCTTCTCCTTGCAAATAAAGCAAGTCACGGCCAGCTTCTTCGGGCACGTATAAACCATATGGCTAGCATCGCCACAAAAATAACATTTTTTCTTCAACGACGGGCATTGCCTAGGAGCATGCGTCCCCTTACATTTCCAGCATGTGATATTGGCCCTAATCTGGGTCGGCTTGCTGCTAGACTCATCCTTGAATCCCTGGTACGGTATGTATCTCTTTCCTTTGAATCCTGAACTCGAGGCGTCAAACGGCCTTTTTCCAAATACCCTCTTGTCAGGTTTTTGGTATTTCCTTTTTCTGGCCCATCCAATCACTTGGGCCTTCTCTACCATCTCAGGGTATGTCCTTACTCCAAACTCCTCCAATTTGATCCGTAACTCCTCATCTAGGCCACCCAAAAATACTTGCTTCTTCAACTCCTCACTATCCCTGAAAGACTCAAGTGCATATTGTAGCAAGTGGATGAACTCAGTCTCATATTGCTCTACAGTTCTCCCCTTTTGTTTCACGTGGAGAAAGTTAGCACTATACTTTACCCTCAAGTTGGATGGAAAGTAATTATCCAAAAATTCCCGGCAAAAAGATTCCCATGTAACCGAAGAAGGCAAGCTTCTCCTCTTAGAATCCTACCAGACCCTCGCATTATACCTCAACATATATGTTCCTTATTCCACTTGTAAGTAAGGTGGAATTTTGTATGCAGCAAAAGATCGCTCAATTTGAGCTAACCAGTCCTCGGCTTCATCTGGTTTGCCAAACACTCCATCAAAATACCAGTTACTCTTAATGAAGTCCGGTAAGGAGCTTCGGTGGGGTCTTCTGTATGGTGGGGGTGGTGGCAAGGGCACATTATAGGAATGCTCCTTCTTTGGAGCCGTGCCTCAGCAGTCACTTCCCGATGGTCTGCAGGTGGTGGGTGTGGGGCATAATCCCCGACACTTTGTCCTTGGTGTGGGTTCTGAATCGGGTTTTGGTTCTAGGTGAATGTGTTCAGAAGATTGGCTAACTGTCCAATCGCATTCAACACATCCCCTTGCTGATTCTGAGGCGCAACTCCTTGGGGATTAGGTTGAAGTACAGCCGGTTGGTCGGCTTTGTTCGGGATAGACCCTTGTTCCCGATTCCGAATCCATCGGTTTCGTCTGTTTATACATTGTTTAATAAATTTTAGTATTCTTAGGATGTTTTAAATTTTTAAGAAACTTAATTTGTTAACAAGATTCAAAATTTGCGAGAATTCGAAAATCAAACTTAAAAAGAAATAGAATTTCGTAAATTTCATATAATCATAAGGAGAACAAAAGAATTCATACATAGAGTAACAAGTTGCAATCTCATAATAATAGCATGAATGAATGAATGCTCATGTAATCTACATGCAGTTAATGTTCTTTATGTCCAATGTCTAGCATGCATGCTTTTCACAATTTCCTTCCTTTGAAATAAACATGATTCTTCATTACTTTAGCGAGCCATACAAAATATTACATCAAGATTTCTGTCCACAAAATTTGGCTAGCTATACTCTAGTTCCGATTCTAAACATTTTTCCCTATTCCCGAAAGCATAACAAAATACAGGGAAAAAGAAGGAGTAAAATGCTAGCCATCCTGAAATCCTAAGGCAAATTGGCATCCCGCATTGCCTACTACAAAATAAGAAAAACAAGGACTTCACTTGGACTTCATGGTTAGCTATCATCTCAGCCTCTACTCATCACTAGTGTCATCGGAGGTCGAACTAGGAGGTCGTCTCCTACTAGAAGAACCACCATCGTCCTGTCGGACGAACAAACTAAGGTATTCCCTTGTAGTCATCCTCCGCTTCCTAGCAGGTCGGACTAAAGGCTCTTGGTCTTCACTTTCTTCCTCTTCCTCCGTTCCTTGACCTTCCCTCGGGCTCACTTCATTCTCATCACCCCCCACTTCAGGTTCACTCGCTTAAGTCTTCACTACTTCTGTTTCTCTCACAGGCTCTCCACTCGCATTTTCGACTTCCATAGGCTCAGGGGCCACTGGTTCTACTATTGTTAGGTCAAGCACAGGTGGATTCTCACCCTCAATATAAACATCTCTCATATCATTGGATCTAACTCAGGTTCTACCCTTCCACTATCTAGTATCTCCAACTCTCGATTAAAATCCCACACAATTTGGTTGGGTTCCGGATTCACTTCCATTTCCGGCTCAATGGGTGAGGTAGGGGTTCTAGGAACTACATTTTCCTCCAATTAGGATCCTCCTCGGGTCCTCTTCTCTTCTTCTTCTTCCCCTCCTCATCATTCTCTCCAATCTCAGGTACACCATTCAATTGCATACCTATGTCATTGGCTGGAGGTGGAGCTATCACTCGTGGTGGGAGAATGTCCAAGTAAACCGCATGCCAGGTAATATGGTTCCATGCATCAGCTATGTTCCAGTCATGGTGGTCATACAAATTGTCATGGGCATACACATATAGGGTCCTATAGGGATCCACACCCTAAAGTCTGGAGGGGTTCGGTTTCCCCCATTCTTCAAGATACAGGTAGCCTCCCTAGTCATAGGCTCACGCCCATACTCTACCATGATTCTTTCTAAGGTATAAATTATCTCCAACTTAGTCCAACTTCTTCTCCCATGGGATCATATCTCAATCGGTCGACCACAGCGGCCCACCTAGTGTATTTCAATCCTTCTTTCCACAATTTGAACATTTCCCCTATAGTCCGGGGGCGCCTGGCTAAAGTAAAGTCTTCACACAATTCTCTCAATCTCAACCTGTACTCCACCATGGTCTCGTCATTTCTCTTGGTGAAGTGTCTAGCCCGCTCCCTGGTCTCATCCAAGGAGACCTACAACAACGTAAGACTCCTAATTAGACTTAGCAAGGAAAATATTTTCAACTCCATTTGAACCTATTAGTTAGATTTCTAAGTTCAGTTTCTTTTAATTCTATTGTCTTGTTTTATAACCTAGGGCTCTGATACCAATTTAAACTGTCACGCCCCATAGGGTATCCTAAACGTAACAGCCCGCCACATACTATATAGGACTCACGAAATCTCTATCCGAGCCTTTCGGGAGTCCTATATAGATGTAAAGCGTCCCTTTACGATAATAGAATACTCAATCAATGGAGTTAAGAAGTTTAATGCAGCATTCACTAGCCATAGATAATAAGCCAAAACGCATATATATACATTACAAAAGTCTAAGGGGCATTCCCCCGCAAAATAATATCAAGTCCATTTCAGTCATCTAGAGTCCTTTAGTTTCCAACGGAAGTCTAAACAAAAGCGAAGTAAACTTCTAAAGGAAACTCCTATCTCTGGTACCTGAGCTGTGGCTTGCCTCGGCCTAAGCCAAATGAACTCGTGCTGCAACAAATAAAAGCTATGGGGGCGTAAGCTAACTAGCTTAGTGAGTAAGAACTTCCATATCACAATTAAGGCAATTCATTCAAACAAGTGATTATTCAAGCAAATGGTATGCATCAGACAAATGAGTTCAACAAACATATGACCAGCCGGAAATCATTTGTGGATGGACTTGCGCCTTCCATCCCGGGTTAGCAGATTAACGAATCCTGCGGTATGATGCTGTTTAAGCTCACGGTCAATTGAATAATAATTCGTTTTATGAATCACAATTAACCAACAATTTCGTTTTATGGATCACGATTAACCAACATATTCGTTTTATGGGTCACGAAAAACCAACAAATGCTAATGCTCCATCCCATCGTGATATGCATGAGTCCAATTATAATTGAGGTCAAATATGGATTATTCCAATTCTTTTAGGTTTCTAACAATTATTCGCAGACAATCAATATAACTTCTAACTAAACAAGAAGTAGCTTAAAACTCGGTTTCGATATTCCTTAAGTTCAACTTCACATCTCAACAACAGACAAGTATATAATTCCCATATACCCCATGTCACGCCCCATAGGGTATCCTAAACGTAACAGCCCGCCACATATTATATAAGACTCTCGAATTCCCTATCCGAGCCCTTCGGGAGTCTTGTATAGATGTAAAGCGTCCCTTTACGATTATAGAATACTCAACCAAGGGAGTTAAGTAGTTTAATGTGGCATTTATTAGCCATAGATAATAAACCAAAACACATAATTATACTTTACAAAATCTAAGGGGCATTCCCCTGCAAAATAATATCAAGTCCATTACAGTCATCCAGAGTCCTTTAATTTCCAACGGAAGTCTATACAAAAATAAAGTAAACTTCTATGGGAAACTCCTATCTCCGGTACCTGAGCTGTGGCTTGCCTCGGTCTAAGCCAGATAAACTCGTGCTGTAATAAGTAAAAACTATGGAGGCGTAAGCTAACTAGCTTAGTGAGTAAGAACTTCCATATCACAATTAAGTACAATTCATTCAAACAAGTGATTATTCAAGCAAGTGTATGCATCAGACAAATGAGTTCAACAGACATATGACCAACAAGAAATCATATGTGGATGGACTTGCGCTCTCCATCCCGGGTTAGCAGATTAACGAATCCTGCGGTACGACGCCGTTTAAGCTCACGGTCAACTGAACAATAATTCGTTTTATAGATCACGATTAACCAACAATTTCGTTTTATGGATCACGATTAACCAACATATTCGTTTTATGGATCACGAAAAACCAACCAATGCTAATGCTCCATCCCCCATCGTGATATAAATGAATCCAATTACAATTGAAGTCAATTATACATTAATTCAATTCTTTTAGCTGGCCAACTATTATTCGCAGACATTCAATATAAAATACTAGCTAATCAATCAATAGCTTAACACCCGATTTCGATATTCCCTAAGTTCCATTTCACACATCAACAGCAGACAATTATATAACTCCCATATACCCCATCATACATATCCATTTTTATCTTTGCCTACATCACTAGTGCCACTACATTACAATCACAACCATTAATTGAGAGTGGAAGTAGTACTCACTCAGCCATTGGACGCCGGTCTTTCTAGTAGTAATAATCGGACGGTAAGGTGTCGTCTTGCTCGAGATCACCTATCAAGTAAGAATAATCCTAATGAGATTCTCATCATGTAACTAATCCAAGCTATGCATCTAAACTAGATGAATTCGGAATTCTCGCTATTTGCGGAAGCTCCGACTTAAAACGGCCATAACTTTGTCATTTTAACTCGGAATTTCGCAAATTTTATATCGATCTCTATCTACTTCGAAAGATCTATCTATTTCTAATATTATATTCAAGTTTTGAAAACATTAAGATCACAGAACAGTGGGATCAGTTCTGTTCTGTCACTTTCTCAATTTCGAAAAATTGTTTCGCTTTTGATAAAAATGTTCCTAGTTGATGATTCATGTATAGATGGTATATGAATGAATTCCTAATATGAATGTGATGTAATGAATTCAATACATGCATGGTCTTGATGATTTTTGATGATGAACTCTTAGGAACTCCTAATTGTTATAAAATTCCACAAAGGTTATTCTTAAAGAGTTATTCTTCCCAATTTTACATTCCCTAGGGTTCCTATGATTTTATTCTTGAAATTCACTTGTTATCTAAATAAAAATAATTTCTCAAAGTCTATATTAATCATGACCTTCATTTATGCATAAAAATCCACATTTTTCATTTGGTAAACATGTTTTTAAACAAGCTATTTGTAAAAATCCGAATTTTGTAAATTTCATTTCTTGCATTTTCCTTATGAGAAAACTTGTTTAGGGCATCAAAAATTGAAGCTCCAATATATCTATCATCTAAAGGCTTCATTTAACTCATAAAACATGCCATCTAAGCTTGGATACTAAGTGTTCATGTAGGCATCACCCAAAAATACGAATTTGACTATACATCCACATATCCATATTTTTCATTCTAACTTTACTACTTGTTTTACATTTTCCTCATGCCTAAACTCATCTAAACTTATGAAAATTATTCCTTCAAGATATCTATTGCACATACCCTTCATTTTTCATGGGAAATATGAGTTTAAAGATGGTTTTGGTGGTTTTTGAAGTAGGGTTCTAAATCCATCCGAATTTCCAACAAACCATTTCTAACAAAACCTTTTCTTTTTCAATCTTTTTGCCTTCTATACATGGAGATCTACTACCTAACATATCTATACATAAACAAGGCTATATTTTTATGATCATCAATGCATGGAAATCAAAATAACTCTATGATCATACATGTAGATGAAGATGTGGATGTCTAAACATTAGATCTACTAAATATAGTGCATGAATCATAAACTTCATGGCATGAACATCAATATATATGCAAGATCTCTACTTTACATGCATGAACAAGAAGATATCTTAACATAAACTCATCTAAACACTAGATCCATGTCTTGTGATGGCTTGATATTCTTGTTCAAGTGTTTTCATGTCCCTAGCATGAGCTCATTGGGATTAAATGAGAAAACACACAAGAGATAGCTTTGCCATTACAAGATTAGGAAGAACAAAGCTTAAATCAACATACCAATGGAGATCAAAGGTAGAAATGAAGAAGATTTGAGTTGGAAATGTGAGAGGAAGAGGGAGGGGGCTCACGGCAACTTAAGGAGGGGAAAGAGAGAGTTTTTCTCTTTTGAAAAAAAAAATGAACAAGTAAATGAAGAGAGAGAATGAACATTTAGTATATATATTAAGTGGATTAGGGTTTTAGTTGAATAATTGAGTAAAAAAATAAATCAATTGGAGAGGGAAAAAAGGGGGGGGGGCGCCGTCCTTAGGAGTGTGTGTGTGTGTGTGTGTTTTGAATTTTGATATTTTGTAATTTAAGTAATTAAAATGTAATAAATGTAATAATTAATTAGAGACAAAATTCTTGAAAAGAAAATTGAAATGAGTAGTTGTAAGGATGTAAGAATAGGGTATGGGTAGTGTGTAGTGTAGGTTGTACTTGTGAATAGTAGACAAGACATCTACTTTACCGGTTGTAACGAAAACACGGGAAAAGCTATAACTGTAATTTTTATAGCCCGAAAATTATAAAATTGATATTTTTGGAATCCTTATAAAATTACGGTTCTAATGAATATTCCGAACATTTTTCTGAGTTCGTGGTCCGGGGCACGCTTTTCCGTAATTGAGCTCGGGAAGGCCCAAATTGAAAAATTCCCGAATTTAAAACTTTCAAAGGTCTAAAATATACTTTAGAACAATAATTCAATTCATTTACTTTATAAATTTTTTTATTATGAAACCGAAGGAAAGCCGGATTTAGGGTTCCTAAGCTTCTCTTACTAGACTCAAACTGGACCGGATTAGGGTTTCGCTTCCAATTCCCGGGGTTTCTTAACTACTGAGAATACCGGGGTTTACAACCTCCCCACCTTAAATAAAGTTTTGTCCTCAAAACGGAACTGACGTACCTTGTCCTTCAAATAACTCGGGGTACTTCTCTCATTTCATCTTCAGCTTCCCAGGTTGCTTCCTCAAAGGCATGATTCCTCCATAACACTTTAACGTAGTGAATGTCTTTGTTTCGTAGCCTTTGAGTTTTCTTATCCAATATCTTCACTGGGTGTTCCATGTCAGGTTTTCCTTCAGCTGAATTGGTTCCAACTCCAGAATCCTTTCCGGGTCGGCAACGTACTCTCAATACTGACACATGGAATACATTGTGGATCCCGGACAAATTTGGTGGCAAGGCTAGTCGATATGCCAGATCTCCGACCTTTCCAAGATTTCAAAAGGTCCAATGTATCTCGGGCTTAACTTCCCTTGTGTACGCATCCTCTTAATACTTTTAATCGGGTTTATCTTTAGGTACACATGATCACCCACCTTGAATTCAAGTTCTCTTCTTTTCAAGTCTGCCCAACTCTTTTGCCTCCTGAGCTTCTTTCATTTTCCTGAATCAACCTCACTTTATCTGCGGCTTCTTGTACCAATTCCGGCCCAATAGCTACCTTTTCCACTTCATCCCAAAACAAAGGGGATCTACAGCGTCCATACAGCTTCATACGGTGGCATCTGAATGGTGGAGTGATAGCTGTTATTGTAGGCAAACTCAATTAGATGTACATGACTATCCCAACTCCCTTTGAATTCCAAGGCACACGCTCTCAGCATGTCTTCCAGGGTTTGGATCGTCCGCTCAGACTGTCCATCGGTCTGAGGGTGATAAGCCGTACTAAAATGCAATTTAGTGCCCAAGCTCTTTTGCAAGCTTGTCCAAAACTTGGACACGAATCTCGGGTCTCTATCTGAGATAATCCCTGCAGGTATGCCATGTAACCGTACGATCTCTCTGATATAGATCTTGGCTAATCTTTCCATTGAGTAGGTCATATTTATGGGTAAGAAATGCCGACTTGGTTAACCGATCCACTATCACCCATATTGCATCACAACCAGATGGAGTCTTGGGAAAACCACACACAAAATCCATGGATATCTGATCCCACTTCCATTCAGGAATAGGTAAAGGCTTTAGCAATCCACCCGGTCTCTGGTGCTCTACTTTCACTGTTGACATACCGGACATTTCATTACATAATCTGCCACATCTCGCTTCATGCCATTCCACCAATAGCGGCTTTTCAAATCTTGATACATTTTGGTACCTCCCGGATGCATGGTATATCCGGAGTTATGAGCTTCACTCATTATTTCTTTCCTCAACTCCTCATCCTCTGGCACGCACAGTCTTCCCTTCATTCTGATCACGTCCTCATCATCTATGGCAAAGTCAAGGTACTTTCCTGCTTGGGTTTCCCTTTTTATCTTTTGTATCACCTCGTCATACCTTTGGGCTTCTTTGATTCTCTCTATGAGGGTCGGTTCCAGCCAGGTTGGATATCTCAAGCTCAGCGCTTTGGTCTATGAACTCAATCCTTAGCTTCTCAAACTCCTTAATCAAATCTCTTTGACTTGTGATCAAGGCGGCTACTTCCCCGTGATTTTTCCGACTTAGGGCATCCGCGACCGCATTAACTTTCCCTGGACAGTAATTTATTCCCAGATCATAATCTTTTATTAATTCCAGCCATCTCCTTTGTCTCATGTTTAGCTCTTTCTGTGTGAACAGGTATTTAAGACTTTTATGATCCGTGTATATCTCACACCTTTGTCCATATAGATAATGTCTCCATAGCTTCAAAGCGAAGACAACGGCAGCTAATTCCAAATCATGTGTAGGGTAGTTCTGCTCATGTGGTCTCAATTGCCGAGAAGCATATGCAATAACTTTCCCTTCCTGCATCAAGACACATCCAAGGCCATTCCTTGAGGCGTCACTGTGCACCGTATAGGACTTTTCTGGGTCTGGTAAAACTAAGATCGGTGCCGATACCAATGTCGTTTCAATTCCTGAAAGCTCTGTTCCTCTTGTCCGTCCAAACAAATTTCTCATTCTTTTGAGTCAATTGAGTCAGTGGCTTGGCTATCTTAGAGAAGTCCTTCACAAACTTGCGATAGTAGCCAGCTAATCCCAAGAAACTTCTTACTTCGGTAACCGTTTGCGGTGGTTTCCAATCCACTACAGCCTTGATCTTTTCGGGGTCAACTGATATCCCATCACCGGTTACTACATGTCCAAGAAATGATATTCTGTCCAACCAAAAATCACATTTGGACAGCTTGGCGTACAGCTTGTTATCCCGTAAGGTTTGCAACGCCAAACGAAGATGTTCCTCGTGTTGCTCTTTGGTCTTCGAATATATGAGATGTCGTCTATGAAGACTATCACACACTTATCCAAAAGTGGCTTATAGACTCTATTCATAAGGTCCATAAATGCAGCTGGTGCATTAGTCAGCCCGAACGACATTACCAGGAACTCGTAGTGTCCATAACGAGTACGAAAAGCCGTCTTTGGTACATCCTGGCTTAATCCTCAACTGATGATATCCCGAACGCAAATCAATGCGTGAAAACACACAAGCCCCTTGCAGTTGATCAAACAAATCATCAATTCTTGGCAAGGGATACCGATTCTTGACAGTCACTTTATTCAACTCACGATAGTCGATACACAATCTCATCGATCCATCTTTCTTCTTTACAAACAAAACGGGTGCGCCCATGGCGATACACTTGGTCTTATAAATTTTTGATCCAAAAGTTCTTGCAACTGTGTCTTTAGCTCCTTCAACTCAGCCGGTGCCATCCGGTATGGTGCTTTGGATATCGGTTCGGTGTTTGGAGCCAAAACAATCTCAAATCAATTTTCTCTTTGGTGGTAATCCGGCAAGATCTCTGGAAACACATCCAAATATTCATTTACCACGGTATATCCCTTTCCTCACGGGTTTCCTCTTCATCCAAGACACCTTCAATCGGTATTATCTCTTCATCCTCCATCATCACTCAAACGAGTTTACACCAAACCTTCTCGGGACTAGGGTTTCTCCCACAAATTCTATTTCCCCCATTTGATCATAGAAACTCACTGTTTTCTTTTGACAATCCACTATTGCTTTTACCTTGCTTAGCCAACTCATTCGAGGATAACTTCGTATTTATTCATTCCAATATTATTAAATCGCTTTTGGAGCTGTGTCCATGAACTTCCAACAATCCTTTACAAATTCTCGGGTTGACACGACACTTCCTGTGGGGGTCTTAATCCTCAAACTAACCGTAGTTGTGGCTATAGGCAATCCCAGTTGGTTAGCCAAACTATTGGTGATGAATGAATGAGTCGCTCCTGTGTCAAATAAAACATAGGCCTCCACGCTATTCACCCGTATGTGTCCTGAGGTCAACAAATATCCATCACATATGAACCCTACAACACTCTTAAGGCTATCTACATAGGGTTCCTACTTCCAGCTTTCCCATAACATATTCAATTTCATTCAGGCAACAATTCAAATTAATAACTTAAATTTTAGCTAAGGAGGGTTTTTGTTACTAACCTGTCACCAGGCCGCTATTAGCGCCTTCGCTTTAATCCAGAGCTGCCAATTCCACATATTCCTCCTCATCTTCCTCTACCATCCACTAGCCTTCGAATTTATATAACCTCATCCCTTGCATTGCTGAAGCTGGTCGGCTCCCACTTTTGTTACTCGACCTCATGGGGTTGGTATTACTTGAGGTTCCAAAGGGTCGAGCGGCCACGCTTTTCCGCTAGGGGCATTCAGAGGCTAGGTGTCCCTTTTCCTTACAAACAAAGCAAGTCACGGCCAGCTTCTTCGGGCATGTATAAACTATGTGGCCAGCATCATCACAAAAGTAACACTTGTTCCTCAACAGCGGACATTGCCTGGGAGCATGCGTCCCCTTAAATTTCCAGTACGTGACATTGGTTTTAATCTGGTCGGCTTACTACTAGACTCATCCTTAAACCCCTGGTACGGTCTGTACCTCTTCCTTTGAATCCTGAACTCGAGGCGTCAAACGGCCTCTTTCCAAATACCTCTTTCAGGTCTGTACTTCCTTTTCTGGCCCCTTCAATTACCGGGCCTTCTCACATCTCAGGATATGTCTAACTCCAAATCTTCCAATTGATCCGCAATTCCTCATCTAAGCCTCCAAAAATACTTGCTTCTTCAATTCTTCACTATCCTGAAAGACTCAGGTGCATACTGCAACAGTGACGAACTCGGTTTCATACTGTTCTACTGTCTCCCCTTTTGCTTAACATGGAGGAAATCAGCACTATATTTCACTCTCAAGCTGGAGGGAAAATAATTGTTCAGAAATTCCAGCGAAAGGTTTCCCCAAGTAATCGGGAAGTCAAGTTCCTTCTCTTCGAATCCCACCAGACCCTCGCGTTATACCTCAGCATCTATGTTCCATATTCCAATTGCAGATAAGGTGGAATTTCATATGCAGCATAAGATCGCTCAACCTAAGCTAACCAGTCTTCTGCTTCATCTGGTTTACCGAATGTCCCATCAAAATACCGGTTGCTCTTAATAAAGTCCGGTAAGGAGCTCCGGTGAGGTCTTCTATATGGTGGGGGTGGCGGCAATGGCACATTATAGGAATGCTCCTCTTGTGGAGCCGGTGCCTCTACAGTCATTTCCCAATGATCTGCGGGTGGTGGATATGGGGCCGAATCCCGGGCACTTTGCCCTGGGTGCGGGTTCTGAACCGGGTTCTGATTTTGGATGAAGGTGTTTAGAAGATTGGCCAATTGTCCAATCGCATTTAACACATCACCTTGTTGATTTTGAGGCGCAACTCCCTGAGGGTTAGGTGGAGGTGCAGCCGGTTGATCGGCTTCATTCGGAAGAGACTCTTGTTCCCGATTCCGAATCCGTCGGTTTCGTCTGTTTATACATTGTTTAATGAATTTTTAGTATTCTTAGGAGGTTTTAGATTTCGAAAGGACTAGATTTGTTAACAAAGTTCAAAAATTGCGAAAATTTGGAAATCAAACTTAGAAAGAAATGGAATTTCATAAATTCATATAATCATAAGGAGAATAAAAGAATTCACACATAGAGTAACAAGTTGAAATTTCATAACAATAATGTGAATGAATGAATGCTCATGCAATCTATATGCGGTTAATGTTCTTTATGCCTCATGTCTAGCATGCATGCTTTTCACAACTCCTTTCCTTTGAAATAAACACGATCTTTCATTACTTTAGCGAGCCATACAAATATTACATCAAGATTTTTGTCCCCAAAATTTGGCTAGCTATACTCCAATTCCGATTCTAAACATTTTCCCTATTCCCGAAAACATGACAAAATACAGGGAAAAAGAAGCAATAAAATACTAACTATCCTGAAATCCTAAGGCAAATTGGCATCCCGCATTGCCTACTACAAAATAAGAAAATCAGGACTCCACTTGGACTTCATGGGTTAGCTATCATCTCGGTCTCTACTCATCACTAGAGTCATCGGAGGTCGAGCTAGGAGGTCGTCTCCTGCTAGAAGAACCACCGTCGTCCCGTCGGATAAACAAACTAAGGTATTCCCGTAGTCATCCTCCGCTTCCTAGTAGGTCGGACTAAAGGTTCTGGTCTTCACTTTCTCCTCTTCCTCCGTGCCTTGCCCTTCCCTCGGGCTCACTTCATTCTCCTCACCTCTAACTTCAGGCTCACTCACTTGAGTCTCCACTACCTCGTTTTCTCTCACCGGCTCTCCACCCATGCTTCTACCTCCATAGGCTCGGGGCCACAGGTTCTGCTACTACTATATCAAGTACAGGTGGATTTTCTCCCTCCATATAAACATCTCTCCATATCATGGGGTCAAACTCGGGTTCCACCCTACCACTATCCGGTATCTCCAGCTCCCGATTAAAATCCCATACAATTTGGTTGGGTTCCGGATTCACTTCTGCTTCCGGCTCGATAGGTGGGGTAGGGGTTCTAGGGACTACATTTTCTTCCCAGTTAGGATCCTCCTCGGGGTCCTCTTCTTCTTCTTCTTCTTCCTCATCCTCTCCAATTACAGGCGCCCCATTCAATTGCATGCCTATGTCAGTGGCTGGAGGTGGAGCTATCACTCGGGGTGGGAGAATGTCTAAATAAACCGCATGCCAAGTGATATGGTTCCATGCGTCTGCTATGTTCCAATCATGGTGGTCATACAAGTTGTCATGGGCATACACATATAAGGGTCCTATAGGGATCCATACCCTAAAATCTGGAGGGGTTCGGTTTCCCCCATTCTTCAAAATAAATGTAGCCTCCCTAGTCATGGGCTCGCGCCCATACTCAACCATGATTCTCTCCAAAGTATAAATCGTCTCCAATTTAGTCCAACTCCTTCTCCCCATGGGATCATACCTCAACCGGTCGACTACAGCAGCCCACCTTGTGTATCTCAATCCATCTTTCCACAGTTTGAACATTTCCCCTATAGTCCGGGGATGTCTGGCTAGGGCAAAGTCTTCGCACAATTCTCTTAACCTTAACCTATACTCCACCATAGTCTCATCATTCCTCTTGGTGAAGTTCTGGCCCGTTCCCTGGTCTCACCCAAGGAGACCTACAACAATATAAGACTCCTAATCAGACTTAGCAAAAAACGTTTTTAACTCCATTTGAACCTATTAGTTAGATTTCTAAGTCCGGTTTCTTTTAATTCTATTGTCTTGTTTTATAACCTAGGGCTCTGATACCAACTTAAACTGTCACGCCCCATAGGGTATCCTAAACGTAACAGCCCGCCACATACTATATAAGACTCTCGAATTCCCTATCCGAGCCCTTCGGGAGTCTTGTATAGATGTAAAGCGTCCCTTTACGACAATAGAATACTCAACCAATGGAGTTAAGTAGTTTAATGTGGCATTCATTAGCCATAGATAATAAACCAAAACGCATAATTATACTTTACAAAATCTAAGGGGCATTCCCCCGCAAAATAATATCAAGTCCATTACAGTCATCCAGAGTCCTTTAGTTTCCAACGGAAGTCTATACAAAAATGAAGTAAACTTCTATGGGAAACTCCTATCTCCGGTACCTGAGTGTGGCTTGCCTCGGTCTAAGCCAGATAAACTCGTGCTGCAATAAGTAAAAACTATGGGGGCGTAAGCTAACTAGCTTAGTGAGTAAGAACTTCCATATCACAATTAAGTACAATTCATTCAAACAAGTGATTATTCAAGCAAGTGTATGCATCAAAAATGAGTTCAACAAACATATGACCAACCGGAAATCATATGTGGATGGACTTGCGCCCTCCATCCCGGGTTAGCAGATTAACGAATCCTGCGGTACGACGCCGTTTAAGCTCACGGTCAACTGAACAATAATTCGTTTTATGGATCACGATTAACCAACAATTTCGTTTTATGGATCACGATTAACCAACATATTCGTTTTATGGATCACGAAAAACCAACCAATGCTAATGCTCCATCCCCATCGTGATATGAATGAATCCAATTACAATTGAAGTCAAATATACATTAATTCAATTCTTTTAGGTGGCCAACTATTATTCGCAGACATTCAATATAAAATACTATAATCAATCAATAGCTTAACACCCGGTTTCGATATTCTTAAGTTCCATTTCACACATCAACAGCAGACAATTATATTCCCATATACCCCATCATACATATCCATTTTTATCTTTGCCTACACCACTAGTGCCACTACATTACAATCACAACATTAATTGAGAGTGGAAGTAGTACTCACTCGGCCATTGGACGCCGGTCTTTCTAGTAGTAATAATCGAGCGTAAGGTGTCGTCTTGCTCGGGATCACCTACCAAGTAAGAATAATCCTAATGAGATTCTCATCATGTAACTAAGCTATGCATCTAAACTAGATGAATTCGGAATTCTCGCTATTTGCGGAAGCTCCGACTTAAAACGGCCATAACTTGGTCATTTTAACTCGGAATTTCGCAAATTTTATATCGATCTCTATCTACTTCGAAAGATCTATCTATTTCTAATATTATTTTCAAGTTTTGAAAACATTAAGGTCACGGAACAGTGGGATCAGTTCTGTTCCATCACTTTCTCAATTCCGAAAAATTGTTTCGCTTTTGATAAAAATGTTTAGTTGATGATTCATGTATAATGGTATATGAATGAATTCCTAATATGAATGTGATAATGAACTCAATACATGCATGGTCTTGATGATTTTTGATGATGAACTCTTAGGAACTCCTAATTGTTATAAAATTCCACAAAGGTTATTCTTAAAGAGTTATTCTTCCCAATTTTACATTCCCTAGGGTTCCTATGATTTTATTCTTGAAATTCACTTGTTATCTAAATAAAAAAGTTCTCAAAGTCTATATTAATCATGACCTTCATTTATGCATAAAAATCCACATTTTTCATTTGGTAAACATGTTTTTAAACAAGCTATTTGTAAAAATCCGAATTTTGTAAATTTCATTTCCTTGCATTTTCCTTATGAGAAAACTTGTTTAGGGCATCAAAATTGAAGCTCCAATATATCTATCATCTAAAGGCTTCATTTAACTCATAAAACATGCCATCTAAGCTTGATACTAAGTGTTCATGTAGGCATCACAAAAATACGAATTTGACTATACATTCACATATCCATATTTTTCATTCTAACTTTACTACTTGTTTTACATTCTTATCATGCTTAAACTCATCTAAGCTTATGAAAATCATTCTTTCAAGATACCTATTACACATACCCTTCATTTTTCATGTGAAATATGAGTTTAAAAATGGTTTGGTGGTTTTTAAAGTAGGGTTCTAATTTCATCCGAATTTCCAACCATTCATATTTGACAAAACCTTTCTTTTTCAATGTTCTTTGCCTCCTATATATGAAGATCTACCATCTAACATATCTATACATATAAAGACTACATTTTTATGATCATCAATGCATGGAAATCAAAATAACTCTATGATCATACATGTAATGAAGATGTGGATGTCTAAACATTAGATCTACTAAATATAATGCATGAATCATAAATCTCATGGCATGAACATCAATATATACAAGATCTCTACTTTACATGCATGAACAAGATGATATTTCAAACAAAACTCTTTCAAATACTAGATCCACTTCTTGTGATGGCTTGAGATTCTTGTAGTAGTGTTTTCATGTCCCTTACTGCTCATTGGGAATAATGGTGGAAAACACACAAGAATGATCTTACCATTACAAGATTTGGGATGAACAATACTTAAAATCAACCTACCAATGGAGTCTTGGAGTAGAAAATAGGAGAAAATAAGTTGAAAATGTGAGAATGGGGGAGGGGGAGGCTCACGGCACAATAGGAGGAAGAAAGGGAGAGTTTTCTCTTTTGTAAAAATGAAACAAGTGAAAAGAGGAGAGAGAATGAACATTTAGTTTATATATTAAGTGGATTAGGGTTTTAGTTGAATAAATTGAGTAAAAATAAATTAAATTGAGAGGGAAAAGCTAGGGGGGCGCCGGCCATGGGTTTGTGTGTGTGTGTGTGTGTGCGTGTGTGGAAATTTTTATATTTGTAATTTAGATAATTAAAATGTAATAAATGTGATAATTGATTAAGAGACAAAAATTCTTGGAAAAGAAAATTGAAATGAGTAGTTGTAAGGATGTAAAAATAGGGTATGGGTAGTGTGTAGTGTAGGTTGTACTTGTGAATTGTAGACAAGACATCTACTTTACCGGTTGTAACGAAAACACGGAAAAGCTATAACTGTAATTTTTATAACCCGGAAAATTATAAAATTGATACTTTTGGAATCCGTATAAGATTACGGTTCTAATGAATATTCTGGAACATTTTTCTAAATTCGTGGTTCGGGGCACGCTTTTCCGTAATTGAGCTCGGGAAGGCCCAGAATTGAAAAATTCCCGAATTTAAAACTTTCAAAGGTCTAAAATATACTTTAGAAGGATAATTCATATTCATTTACCTTATAAAACTTCTTTTATTATGAAACCGAAGGAAAGCCGGATTTAGGGTTCCTAAGCTTCTCTTACTAGCCCCAAACTGGACCGGATTAGGGTTTCGCTTCCAATTCCCGGGGTTTCTTAACTACTGAGAATACCGGGGTTTATAGGAGGACTTTTTGAGTTGGATCCTGTGTCATATTTAACTGCCAAGATTGAGGCTGTAAGCAAAAAAGTGGAACATTTGTCTGTAGAGAGAACCCAAGTAAATATGATTGCTGAGTTTCCTGACCAAAACATTGAAGGAATGACCTTTGAGAGTTGTGAGTTTGTGAACAATTTTTCAGGTAAAAAATCTAACCCTTACGGTAACACTTACAATCCTGGTTAAAGGAACCATCCAAATTTCCAATAGAGTAACAATAATTTTCAAAATCAATTGGACCAACCCAATTTTCAGAAACCACCAATACAATGGATAAGGACTTATCAAGGAAACAAGAAATCTCTTGAACATTTAGTTTCCAAATTTATCAAAGCTTCTAAGAATAGGCAGCATGGAATAGATGCCACCTTGAGAAATCATACTCTTGCCATTCATAACTTAGAAAACTACCTTAGCCAATTTTTCAAAATTCTTTCAAAGAGACCTTCAGGATCATTACCTTCGAATACTAAGCCTAATCCATGTGATCAAACAAAGCAAGAATGATTGATTTCTAGGATGATTATCGTACATCTTTTCTTTCTGTTTGTTTTTTATAGAATGAATTAGTTGTTTTAAGGGATTAATAGGACGAAAGTGGTCTTAAGACAAAATCTGTGTAAATTTTTTTATGATGAATGTAATGTTTTAATTTTGTTATATCATGTGCTTGAATGGAATGGTTGATGAATGTGGTTATATAGTACTTTATGGAAATTTTGTGCAAGAACAAGTTTCAACCTCAACAATTTTGAGGTGAATTATAGAAGTTGAGCCTTATTGTCGGTCTCTCTCATTTGACCCTTGACAATGTTAAATTTTTTTCGTGAATAAAATAATAAAAATTTTGCCCTAGCATTCTTTAATTCTTTTCAAATAAGCCACGACTCTGCTTTAAGTCGAGTGTCATTTATCCTTTATTTCTTTAGTCTTAATATAAATAAAATAATATGTTTTGTCGTTTTTTGCCTTGATTATTAAAAAGTTTTGAAAATATAAAGACCGTTCATTCTACACTCGACACAAACACTATTCTTGCACTTGAAAAAAAATCTCTCTTGCATTTACAAAATTTTCTTTAAAAACAAATCCCAAAAACCTTCCAACATCTCAAAGCTATAATCATATCAGGTATACTTTTTACTTTCTTTCTTTTTTAATTTTTGCTATTATATAATGTGTTTTGTATTTTTAGGGTTTTTCAAATTTTCTGTACGAACTTGATAGAAATGATGAACTGTTATTTTTAAAGTAGTTTGGTAAATAATGTTATTCTTTAAAATTTGCATAAATAGTTATAGACTTTGTTTTCTTCTCGGACTTATTAGTTCTGTAGAAACCCTAGTTTGTCTTTGAGTACTCAAAGTAATGGCAAAATAGAAATATGTGTTTTAGTTATAAGTAAGTATGAACTAATATATGTTATCTCTTTTTGCTGAACAAATGGCACCAAAAAGACGGCATACACAATTCCAAGTAAGTACCCAAGCTCTTGAAAATATGTCTGCTGATTATAGGGATAGATTTAATCTGTTTTTATCCTAGAAAAAGATTGTAGAGAATGTTGTAGTGAATTGGGGGTTACTAAGGAGTTTTGGCATGGAAGAAGACTTCCTAAAATATTTTGAAGATGTTGTATAAAGGAAGGTGATTGAAATTAGGGAGAATGTATATGCTGGCACTACTTTAGCCTTTTTGGCTAGTTTGCAGATGGAAGGGGAAGTGCCCAGCTTAGATAGTGTAGTAAGGTTTTATGCATTTGGAGAATACAGAGAGGTCCCAATGAGGACATTCATATATGTCATGGGGCTGTATGATGATGAATGATGTAAGCTCCGGAAAATTTCAGTAAATAATTCCAAAATAAACATAAAAAAATAAACTCTAAAAATGACTCCAAATTAAAACCAAACTTCAACTAGTCCTAAATCACGAGCAAATCTAGGAATTTCTTAATCATGAGAAAATGAAAATCCTTAAAAATAAAATAAGAACTCAACAGTCTTCAAATCCAAAACCACTATGAATGATAAATTCTATACTTAACTCTGACTTGTAAAATCGGGTAATATAAAACCCAAAAACAAATTATTAAAAAATAAATAACGATTAAACCTTCGGAAATAAAACTCAATTCAAGAATTCTGAAAACGTTAAGAGATATTAAATACTTACAAAAAAATAAAATTTAAAATAAATTTCTCAAACTAAATGTGTTGCATAACATAAAATATCAGTTTCCAAATTGGCAAAGATCTAAACCAGAAAATCACTCGGAACCCTAAGTGGAATATAGTAGTTTTAGTCCGGCAATCTTGCGTTCTTAGTCCTAGAGACCAAGGTATAGTTTAAGTGTGTAAAGTAGCTCGTAGTAATATAAGGTCGCTTAAAAATATCATATTGGTAAATTTTTGATCTATTTCGAACCCGTTCAGATACAGACTTTGTAAAGAGTGTCCTAGGGCTCGAGATATAAAAAATATACCATTAATACCGTTAGACTCGTATTTTCATAAGGATTTCAAAAATATCAATTTTATAATTTTTCGATAACTAGAAATATCTGATTTTGCGATTATATTCGTATTTCTTTACTACCGGTAATTAACTAGTCTTTTGCACTATTTACTACTATTCATTAAACAATTTTATTATTCTCGTAAACAATAATATTTTTAGATAAATATTTTATATATCATAGAAAATTCTGTTTTTCCAAAATTTAGTTCGTTTTGAGTTTTTACAAGATTCGTTTCTGTTTATGACCTGATACTAAAAATAAAATAAAATAATTTAATAATTTGAAAATATTTGAAAAATATTTTTATTTTCATAAAATAATTTTTTTATAATTTTTCGGGTTATAAAAATACCATCTATAGCTCATATTCGCGTAATTTGATCATACCGGTAACTTATTTGATAGTTCACTAAAATAAATAAATTAATTATCTTATTTTAATTATGAAAAATCTGCTACAAAAATTTAGAATGAATTTTCTATTTTTTCTTATTTTTATTTTATTTATTAAGAAAGTACTCTACACTTCACTTATCACTTCATGGTATATTTTTTACCTTCTTTTGGCTGCTTTTTTCCTTTGAAACCCTCCAAAATTAATTAAAATAACCCTGTTTTAATTCTTCTTCAAGAAGCTATACATACCATTAATTACACATTACAATTTCAAATAAAAAACCAACTAAATTCTTCTCCCTCTCTCCTCTATCTTTCATGCCAGCCCTAGTGATGTCTTGGCTGCTCATTTCTTTTTTCTTTTTTTTTTATCTCATTTAAGTGTCTTAAAACTCCTTCTATCTTTCTCTCTCATTTACACCTTCAAACCTTTACCATTCCTTACATTTTTCCTCTCTGTTTTTCCTCTCTTTTTCTCTTCATTTGTTCTTGTTCTTGTTCTTGTAAGAACACTTGCTACCTCTATTCTTTATTGGAGCTCCCACACATATTGCTTCAAGATTCTTTGGTAAACTCTTGTCCAAAGCTTCCATAATTGATATTGGTAAAGTATAGTGAGAGTTTCATGCATCAAATGACCTTTCATAAGCTTAAAAGCTAAGGATGATGATGCCAAAATGGAACACTCCTCTTATCCATGATTATTCTCTTGTAATATTATTATTTTCTTACTAAAAGTAGTTATATTTTGTAGATCTAACTTTTATATAACTTTGCTTATGTTTATGTTTAGATCTAAGAGTTTATAGTTTACTACCATGGATTTCTTTTATATTTATGCTCATAGAAAGTGTAGATCTTGGTTTTGAACTCAAACAAAAATGGTCAAATTCGTATCTAGGCAAGACTCATATTTAAAAACCACTTACCAATTGTTAAAATGGAAGTTTTACTTGAAATAATGAAGACTTAATGGGTATATATCATCAAGACTTCATTTTTTATGGTTCAAAGGTGATTTTCAAATATTATTTTTCAAAACAAAACTCTATTTTTGGATCAAGACAAAGGCCTAACTTAAAAACATGTTTTCCAACTCAAAAATGAAGTTTTTATTCAAGACATGGAAGGCTCTTAAGATAGGATATGTAAGGGATGAATTTTCATAAGTTTAGATGGATTTTATCAATAAATTTTGTAAATTCGGATCTCAGCCAAGACCAATTTTGAAAACCCATTTTTCAACACCAAAATGAAGAATTTGTTTAAAAAATGAAAGGCTTATGGAATAGGTATCAATGGGAGACTTTTTTATAAGTAAATGGTATATCTACTAAAAGAGATTCTCAAAATAGGAAGAGATTACAAAGTATAAAATTTGAGTTTTATCCTAACCTTATGAAATTCGGATGGTTTCAAGATTATGCCTTAAAAACCCTTTTATCAACTCCAAAACTTGTGTTTTATATGAAAAATGAAGAGTATAGGTCATAGATATCATCAAGTAAAGTTTTTTATAAGTTGAGATGGGATTTGCTAAGAAAAACATGTAGAACAAGGAGTAGAAATAAAGTAGGAAAATTTGAGTTATTTGTCATTTTAAGAAATTCGTTATAATTGAGTAATGGCATGAAAACACTTACTTTCCAAACTCAAAATAGAATTTTTATTAAAGAAATGAAGTCCTTAGTGGCTAGGTATGGTTGAGCCTTAATTTTCTAAGTATCAAATGAGTTTATTTAAAAGAATCACCACAAAAACAATTTTTACAAATTCAGATTTTGGGATGAACCAATTTTAAAAACATGTTTACAAAGTGTAAAATGGGAATTTTTGTTGAAAAACAAAGGCCTTAAGGTATACATAATTGAGGACTTAATTTTTCATAAAGTCATACGAGAAAAAGTTTTCTAAAAATTTCTTTTATTAAATATCATCAAGAACATGCACATATATATATATATCTCATGACATATCATTTATGATAGTAACTTGTTCATATTGCATGAATACTTGCTTTAGATAGTAGAAACTTCATGAACTTTCACAAAATCAATTTTCTAAAATTGTTTTCGCTACTTATCTGAACTGATAGGATCTTTTCGAAGCTTAAAAGTTTTCAAAACTTAAATATGATATTAGAATTAGATATATCTTTCGAAATAGATAGAAATCGGTATATAATTTGCTAAATTCCGAGTTAAAATGATGAAGTTGTGGCCGTTTTAAGTTGGAATTCCCAAGTAGGACGAGAATTACGAATTTTCTAGTTTTGTTAAATATCTTGGATTAGTTAAGTGATGAAATACTTATTAGGGTATTTCTTCCTTTTTAGGTGATCCCAAAATCGACGATTCCCTACTACCGGATTATTTTTACTAAGAGACCGGTGATCCAATGGCCGAGTGAGTTTTCCTCTTATTTTGTTACCTTGTTTGTGCTTGTAGCTAGTTGCTAGTTGCATTAGAATTATAGGAAAAAGATAAAAGCCGATATGAATGGGGATGGGATAGTCATGAGACTTTGCTATATGTATGCCAAAGAATACTAAAGCATATCGAAACCATGATTCGATTGGATAACTGCATTGTTCATATTATTTTTGTTATGTGTATGATATTGGTTGGTCACTCTAAAGAGTATATAAATAATTTGACCTAAGCAAAAATAAATTGGTCATGCATCGCATTGAACAAGTTGCATTTGATAGCGTGCTACTCCTACGCAGGTCGATCGGTATGGTCCGAAAACTCGTTTGGAGAATGAGACCCGGTATCACAGTTCATTCATAGGGAACTAAGGCGTATCGGGGATGCATCCCATGTATGAGCTTAGTCGAGTCGAGTGCTATGAGCCTGGGAGGCTTGAGGACTAGCAGCGGTCGTATAGACTTTCAATACCATCCCTAACCCTAGATACGGGGGTGTAAATCTATTCTGTGTATGGGTTCTGGATACCCATACATAATTGTCTGCTCATATGTTTGTTCATGCATAGCATATGGATGATTTATAACTTGTTTGTTATAGTACGAAATTAAGGGAACTCTCACTAAGCTAGTGTAGCTTATACCCCAATAGATGTTTGATTAAACAAGTTAACTCAAGAATGCTACGTAAGGTCTGAGATGGTTGGAGCCGAGTATGATTTCGAGATTCTGGCAGGAAGTAAGAATACTTGAAGATGTTAGCTAGGTCTTGTGAATTGCTTTATAATAGTTTTATGTAGTGAAATCATTTAATGAATTGTAATTGAAGTATAGTGAATTGTATTTCCTTTACATTGTTACTCAAGTTGTATCAATATAAAATGTATCACTCCGATGTGTCTCCTCCATGTGTTAGACGCCTTGTACATAGTATGGAAGCCTTCGCGTGACTGAGACGGTCATTCCTAGGCTTTAATATTGTGTACAGTAGACTGCCACATTTAGGGTACCCTTCGAGGCATGACAAAGGATATCTGGAGAAACCAGAATTCCAAGAGCTGCCCCTAGAAATACCTGAAGAAGATTTTAGGAGGTTCTTAGAGGAGGAGATTGAAGGAAGATTTGTTCCTTCAAGGACCACAAGGTTCAAGTTTAAGAATAAAAGCATGCGAATGGTGCACTATATGCTGATAAAGAGTACTTTCTCTAAGTTGGAGGGAGGGTCAACAGTCTCTGAAGCAAAGCTGCACCTTATTATTAACATAGTAAGGGGGATTATGATCAATATAGGTTTATTGGAAGCCTGTAAGCTCAAGTATTGTAAAGACTCGGCCACTTAACCCAATTATTAAGTGTGTCAAATCTCCCGACCATACATAATACCCAAATATTAGGAACAATATTCAAGCATTATACGTAAGATCATCTTAAAAAGAGATGTTTGTAATGGCTACATGTTTAAAACAGATATAACATTTACATGTTTTGAACTAAGAAACCGTACCACTACATAGGTAGTAGGTCATTATCTATATGCAAATCATACATCATATATATATATATATATATTACAACTTCCCAAGGATCATATAAACATAGAAATCCTACTTACAACCCAACTATATTACAAATATAATTCAACTCAAAATACATTCCAAGGCTTAACAAATAAGCCTAAACACTTCACAAAATTTTACATCAAAAGGAATCCTAAGTATATACTAGGCCTCTCTCTTCTAGTCATCCATAGAATCCTCCCAGTCAGTCTCATAACCCATATCGTCATAGGGCTCGTCATCAAAGTTACCTGCAAGATAACAACATGAGCCAAAGGCCCAGTACACAATAGTGCAGACAAACACATATGCAATGCTCACTTAACTAAATGCAATGCAATAAATCACCACAACTTCATTATCTTTTAGTTAAGTGAATCAAACAACACTTGAGTATTCAAACTCCAATTCAAGGTTAGGAATTCTGGGGGTCTTGAGTAACAGTAGCTGCTCAGGGGGTTGATATAGATAGACTGGATATCTATATCTCATATATCTAATCGATAAAGAATATAATAACATCATTTAAGGTTCACACTCCTTTATATACTCCACTTATCCCGGTCTATAACATCAATTAGTTTAACGGTCCCATACCCGTGAACTAAAACATGTTTTTTTCTTCCGAGCCTAAGTAGAGGATATACCAATACAGTTAACCCTATTAGCTACCCACTTAGCCAATAAAAGAAATCACCATTACATCATGGTGAACCATTGCATCATGGATTTGAGTCATTGCATCATGACAAAGGATTGGGCTTAGTGCCTAAACTACCGTGGCATTGTATCATGATAGGGTTGTCGCTCCCTGGTTCTGGATTCAACAACGTAAAGCACAACTAATTTCAATATCTCTTATTAATCTTCGATTAAAGTCAATTTGGTATATGCCTATCCTAAGCAACAATCAATCAAAGTATTGTGTACCTGATTTGATTTGGGAATTGATGGGAATCTTCAATTGAGTATCTATCTCTGTTCCACATAAATCAACTATGTCACATTACTATCCTAAGTCAATCTTATATTCACTATATTAGAACTTAGGGAAATTATCGAACCTTAAGTAAAAACAATCTAAAGTCATCACATAACATATATACAACATCATATAATGCAAATCTTTGATTAAAAAGTCTTATATCATGTATCGGAAGATGTAGGAAGAGATTAGAAAAACTTAAAATTTACAAGTCCACGCCGGCCATTAACGCTGGCAATAAAAACCTTAACACCGGCGGTGTAGGATCATATGCCGCGGTGTATAAGGTGGTGTTAAGAAGTACGCATTTTGTATAAATTTGAAGTCTTTACGCTAGCAATGTTAACGTCAACGCCGACGGCGTTTAAGAAAATTTCGAAAGGTCAGAAATCAGGGTTCTAACGTCGGCAAATTCTGTCTTCAACACCGGCGGTGTTTAAGAAAATTTCCAAAATGTCAGAATTAAAAACGTTAACACCGGCATGTACGCCGCAGCGTACGAGGCGGTATACATTGCAATTCGCATTGCAGATTTTCTCTGTTTTTCAAACTCAAAAATTTTTACATTTTACCTCTTCCAACTCATTCTAAACCACATGAAAGCCTACTACAACCTATCTATAACATGTTAGGCATTCTAAAGCTTTCCTAACCACTCTACAACATCTCAATAAGAATTTAGCACATTAACTACTTGTATTAAACTACACATGCATATTTCATGGATTAAGAAGAAAATAAGACATCTCAAACATCAAATGAACTTACCTCAATGTATATATAAGACTTGGGGAAGGATTTTTGGGGTGTTGAGTCCAAGAAAACTTAATTCGGGTCTTGAAATTTTGGGCTTTGGAGGAATTACTAATTTCTCTCCTTTTGTTCTGTTTTGGCATTGTCTAATGGTGCAAATGAACTTTGATATCTATCCTAATGTTGTTGACTTTTGGGGCAGAATTTGGGAATGGCTTTGGGCCTTGTTTGGGCTGAAATTTAGGCTTGTATTGGGCTTAGATTTGGACTAAAATCTGCTAAGCTTAAAGACTATAACTTAGCTGAAAATACACTTAATTTATCAAACATTAATTACTACAACAACCACTTGCATTAACATAACAATTAAATAGCATAACTAAACTATCATGCTAAGTATATTACTCTAGCTTGTTATCGACTCACATACATTAAATCACATTCACATTACAATTACATTAATTCACTCAAACACATACACACATGCAACAATCAATTTACATATATTAGTTATAAATTAACTTTGGGTCATTTCAAGTATCAAGCCACACTGAACTGCAAAGGAATATTCCTTGGTGGCTTGATCACAAGGATTTTGAGAAATTTAAGAATGTGGTCAGGACAAGGGCCAACTGATCTAGTGTGTAAATATAAGGAGCTTCAAAAGAAAGCTTTTAGAGAATGGAAACTAGTAGAAGTGGGTACAACAGTAGAACCAATGTTGGACCATGACCTACTAGTTGAGCCCTAGCCTTTCCAAGAGTCAGCTGCACCAACTAAACAACAAGTTTTTGAGCCACATATCCCCCCTCCATAAGAAGAACCTCCTTTGACACAACCTGAGGCTTCCACATTAGAAGCTACATAACCCTTTTTAGCAAGCTTCCACAAATTGGAAAATGAAGTTATTGAGATGAAGGGAAAGCTTGCTAATTTAGAGAAGAGTACTAAAGAGGGCATGGACAACCTAAGGAATATGATGTCCAATATCTTAGATGTAGTCTCAAGGCTACTTCCACAATCTACAACATCCAAATCACCTTCTCCACACCTTATCTTGGTAGAGTCACAACCAGATGATAATGATGATGACAGTGATGCTAGACCACCATCTCCATACACACATACCTCACCTATACCATACACTGAAACCACACACACTGAAAATCTTGAAACCGTAACTCAAATACATTTACCCCCTATACATACAGAACCATACACATCACCACCCACAGACATCCTAAACACAGAACCATCACAACAGTTGGCTGAGTCACCTGCTCAGAACATTTTTGAGGACAATGAAGTCATTATTCAACCACAACCCATTATTTCACCCCCAACCACCAATAATGGAGATTGTGTAATCAGCTCCAGTTGTATATACATCAAAAAGGAGAAAAAGAGCAAAGCAACCAATAATAAAGAGAAGGAGAATGATCCTTCTAGAAGACTCAGAGTTAGATGAAGGTCCAACACAATCAGCTATATTAGAGACAATAGTGGAGCCAATTTTTGTAGATGCTTTAGTTTCTCCTCAAGAAGAAAACTCTAATAGTGAATACAACCTGAATCTGTTTAGTGATTTAGTGCAAAAGGTTGTACAAGAGGTTGGGTTAGAAGAGAGGATGGCAGCAGAAGACAGACCTATTAATAAAGAATCTAATGAAGTTGCCATATTAAGGATAGAAATAATAGAGGAAGTAGCACCCCCATAAGAAACAACCATAGAGCCAATTTTTGTAGATGGTATAGGTGTTTCAAATGCTACACCTCTTCAACAAGCACCTCTTAGGTGTGCTGTAAGCCTCGGAAAATTTCAATAAATAATTTCAAGATGAACTTCGAAAATAAACCCTAAAAATCACTCCAAATTAAAACCGAATTTCAACTAGTCCAAAAACACGAACGAATTCAGAAACTTCTTAATCCTGAGAAAATGAAAATCTTTAAAAATAAAATAAGAACACAGTGGTCTTCAATTCCAAAACCACTAGTACGACAAATTTCATATGTGACTCCGATTTATAAAATCGGTAATATAGATCCCAAAAACGAATTATTAAAAAGTAAATAACGATAAACTTTCGGAAATGAAACCCAATTCAAAAATTCCGAAAACGTTAAAAGATAATAAATACTTACAAAAATGAAATATAGAATAAGTTTCTCAAATTAAATATGTGGTATAAACATAAAATATCAGTTTCCAAATTGGTAAAAATCTAAGCCGGAAAATCATCCGGAAACCCTAAGCGGAATACAATAATTAAGTCCGGTAATCTAGCGCCCCTAACCCTAGAGGCCGAGATGTAGTTAAATATGTAGAATAGCTCATAGTAGTATGAGTTTGTTTAAAAATATTAGATTGGTAAATTTTTGACCTATTTCGAACCCGTTCGGATACAGACTTCGAAAAGTGTGTCCCGGGGCTCGAGACATCAAAAATATACCAATAGTATAGTTAGACTCGTAATTTCATAAAATTTCTAAAAATATCAGTTATATAATTTTTCGGGTTATAAAAGTTACAGTTATAACCTTTTTATCGTATTTCCATTATTACCGGTAATTGATTAGTCTTTGCACTATTCATTTTTATTTCATTATAAAATTTTATTATTCTTATAAAGCCTTATATTTTTAGATAAATATTTATATTTATAGAAAATTTTGTTTTTCTAAAAATTAGTTAGTTCGGGCTTTACGATCAGATTCTGTTTAAGACCCGATACTAAAAATAAAATAAATTAATTTAATAATTGGAAAATATTTTAAAAATATTTTTATTCCCTTAAAATATTTTTTTAGAATTTTTCGGGTTATAAAAATATTATTTATAGCCCATATTTGCGTATTTTGACCGTACCGGTAACATATTTGTTAAAATACTAAAATAATTCAAATAATTATTTAATTTTTATTATGAAAAATCTGCTACAATTATTTGGAATAAATTTTCCAATTTTATTTTATTTTAATTTATTTTATTAATAAAGTACTTTTACAACCCATACCTTCAAGTACACTTACACATATCACTTCATTTTCACTTCAATCTTTCTACACATTATCCCACAATTGATGGCAGATTTTTGACCCTATTTATGGCTGCCATTGTCCTTTATCCACTCATATTTGACTAAAATTAATTATATTTCAATCCTTTTTCAAAAAGTTACATTACACATTAATTACACAATTTAATTCAAGTCAAATTTCAACAATTCCTCTCCTTTCTCTCCCCATTTCCACGTGCAGCCCCCCCTCCCCTTGGCTGCCTTGTTTTATTTTTTTTTTCTCTTCATTCATTAATTAAAACACTCATTTCTCTCTCTCCTTCATTTACTCCTTCTTCCCTCTTTTATTCCTTAGCTTTTTCTCTCTTTTTCCTCTCTTTTCCTCTTCATTTTGTTCTTGTTCTTACCATAACCAAGCTGCCCCCATTCCATTCTTGAGCCTCCATGCATATTCCTTGAAGATTTTTAAGCAAATCTTCATCTCAAAGCCTCCATAGGTGATATAGGTAAAGTGTAATGAAGGTTTCATGCATCAAATGACCTTCCATAAGCTTAAAAGCTTAGGATGATGATGCCAAAAATGAATCACTCTCTTCTCACTTTTATTATCTTGTATTATAATGATTTTCTTGTTTAAAGTTGATATATATTGTAGATCTAACTTTCTATAGCTTTGATTTTTGTTTATGCCATAGATCTTGTATTTAAGTTGTTATTTTTGTTATTCCTTATGACTTATGCATAGATCTAGCATCCACATGTCTATCTTAGTGATTCATGCATGTAAAACTAGTTTAGAAAACTAGATCTAAAGTTTTGAGTTCATAGATGCATTAGATCTTTGTTTATGTTCATGAACAACTTGCTATAGCTTGATGATGGTAGGAAAGTTGTAGGAAACCCAAGATCTATTTTGTTTTCAACAAAAATCAACTTTGAAAATTCGGATGAAAATGGACCCATAGTTAGAAAAGTGGTTTTTCAACTTCAAAATGTGTATTTTTCATTTAAAATGAAGGGTTAGGGTATAGATACCATAAATGAAGGATTTTGATAAGTGAAGTTTAGATCCATGATGTTTATAGCTTATTACCATGCATTTGTTTTATGTTTATGTTCATATTAAGTATAGATCTTAGTTATGAACTCAAACAAAATTGTGAAATTCGTATTTTGGCAAGACCCCCATTTAAAAACCACTTTCCAAGTGTCAAAATGTAATTTTTACTTAAGAAAATGAAGGCTTAATATATGTATATCATCAAGGCTTCTTTTTACAAGAATCAAAAGTGATTTCCAAAAGTTATTTTCAAAATAAAAATTCTATTTTCGGATTTTGGCCAAGGCCTATTTTAAAAACATGTTTTCCAACTCAAAAATGAAGTTTTTATTTAAGAAATGAAAGGCTCATAAGATATGATATGTAAGGAATGGATTTTCATGAGCTTAGATAGATTTTATCAAAAGATATAACCAAAAATGAATTTTGTAAATTCGGATCCCAACCAAGACCAATTTTTAGAACCTGTATCAACTCCAAAACTCATGTTTTATGTGAAAAATGAAGTATATAGGTAATAGATATCATTAAGCAATGATTTTTACAAGTTAAAATGAGTTTAGGCATGAGTAAGGTGTTAAACAAGTAATGGAATTAAAATGAAAAATTTTGAGTTAGTGATCAATTGTCAAATTCGTAATTTGAGATGATGCATAAGTAATCACTTAGTATTTGAGCTCAAATTGCAAGTTTTATGTGTTAAATGAAGTCCTTAGGTAATTGATATAGTAAAGCCTTAAATTTTAATGTTTTAAACAAGTTTTCCCCAAATGAATCATTCAAAAAGTGGATTTTCTAAAATTCGGATTTTTGAGTAAATCATATTGGAAAACATATTTACAAAGTGTAAAATGAAATTTTTATGTAGAAATGAAGGTCATAAGTAATAGATATAATGAAGACTCAATTTTAACAAAAATAATTATATTTTCTTAAGTAATAAATCCAAAACAAATGGAAATAATCAAAGTTAGAAACTAGATTCTTAAAAGTAGTTATCCTTGAAGTCTTGTAAATAAGGAGTTATGAAATTTTCTTTTAGCAAGAATCATCAAGACCATACATACATTAAGCTCATCTCATGTCATTCATGTTAGGAAATCATTCATATTGCATGTATAGCTAATTATATAATAAAAACATTACAAATTTACAAAACTATTTTTCGGAATCGAAACCATTTCTGATCAGATCTGATCCCTCTGTTTCGAGACCTAAATATTTTCAAAACTTAAATATAATATTAGAATTATATAGATCTTTCGAAGTAGATAGAAATCGATATATAATTTGCGAGATTCCGAGTTAAAATGACCAAGTTATGGCCGTTTTAAGTTGGAATTCCCGCTTAGGACGAGAATTACGAATTTATAGTTCGTATAAGATCGTTTGAGATTAGTTTGAGTTGAAATACTTATTAGAGTATTTCTTCCTTTTTAGGTGATCCGAATCGACGATTCCCTACCACCGGATTACTATTACTAGAAGACCGGTGATCCAATGGCCGAGTGAGTTTTCTCCTTGCTTTGTTACCTTGATTGTGCTTGTAGTTAGTTGCATTAGAATTATAGGAACAAGATAAAAATCGATATGAATGGGGATGGAGATATGATGAGACTGTGATGAATGTATGCCAAAGAATACTAAAGCATATCGAAACCACGATTTGATTGAATAACTGCACCGTTCATATTATTTCTGTTATATGTGTGATATTGGTTGGTCACTCTAAAGAATATAAATATTTTGACCTAAGAAAAATTAAATTGGTCATGCATCGCATTGGACATATTGCATTTGGTAGCATGCTACTCTACGCAGGTCGATCGGTATGGTCCGTGGATGATCGTTTGGATAACGAACCCGATGCCAGAGCTCATTCAGGGTACTAAGGCGCATGTGGATGCATTCTTGGATGAGCCTAGCCGAGTCGAGTGCTAAGAGCTGAGGGCTTGGGGACTAGATGCGGTCGTGTAGACTCAATACCATTCCTAACCCAAGATACGGAGGGTGTAAATCCGTTTGTGTGTGGGTTCCGGATACCCATGCATAATTACTTGCTCACGTATTTGTTCATGCATAGCATATGACTGATTATAACTTGTTTGTTATGGTACGAAATTAAGGGAATTCTCACTAAGCTAGTGTAGCTTATCCCCAATAGTTGTTTAAATGGACAGGTTATCTCAAGATGCAAAGTGGGGACCGAATTGGTTGGAGCCGGGAATGACTTCGGGATTTTGGCAAAGAATATGAATGTTGAAGTTATCAGCTAGTTTATGATTTGTCTTGTAATAGTTTATGTAGGAAGTCTGTGGATGAATGTAATTGAAGTTGAATGATTTGTATTATGAAGTATAGTGATTTGTATCTGAAGTATAGTAAATTTATTTCCTTACATTGTTACTCAAGTTATATCAACGTAAAATGTATTACTCTGATGAGTCTCCTCCATGTGCTAGACGCCTTGTACATAGTACGGAAGCCTTCGCGTGACTGAGGTGGTCATTCTTAGGCTTTAATATTGTGTATGGCGGACTGCCACGTTTAGGGTACCCTTCGAGGCGTGACATGTGCAATTTTGGAGTTAGTAGAAAGAATGGTTGCTGCAAAACGATGAGTGGAAGAGATGGATAAAGCACGACAAGAAAGGATTCGTGCATTAGAGCAGTGGCAGAAAGAATATAGAGAAAAAGTGGCTCAAAGACAATTTGAGGAAGAAAGATGGTCCCAAGGAATCACTGAAGAACATACTCTAACATGAGATTAGCTTGAAACTTTCTATCCTCCACGCCTCCAAATAGAAGCAACCACATATCATGAAGAGGGGAATATTCAATTAGAAACCCCTGTGACTCATAATGCTCCACAACAATAGCAGCAGCTCCCTCTTGATGCTCCTAAAGACAAAGAAGATTCCCTCACAATAACGCAGTTGTTGGAGGCTACAAAAGAAGAGAAGAAAAGAAAGATGAGGGAAGAAATTGAAATGAGTATTTATGAATCCCACAAGAAATCAAAGGAGCAAACAAGGAGGACTATCAGATGAAGTCTTATGTTATTGGAATTAAAGTTGGGAGATTAACAAAAGCCATGGAGGTTGAAAAGAAGAAGAAAGCAAAAGCCCGATTTCAAACTCCACCACAACTAATAAATGAATCATCTCAGCTAAAGATTATTGAAGCTCTTTAAGGAATGAAGAAATGGCTAAAGATGATGAGGATCTCAATGACTATAGCCTCCTATATAATGATGATGAAGAGGAGAGGAGGAGAGAAGAAGAAGCCAAGCAAAAGATATTGGCTTAACTAGAAAGTGATGCTACCTTTGCACAAAGACCACAAGAAGAGATAGATAGAGAAAAGGGCAGCACAAAAAAATAAAGTGCTTAGTCCTCCATCAAATCTCACCAGTGAAGCCCCTAGAAGCTCAGCCAATAAAGGTAGAGTTAGAGCTAATGAAAGAGGCAGAGGAAAGATTAATAATAGAAGTAGAGGTAGAGGTAGAATGAATAATAGGGGTAGAGGACATAGAAGAGGGGGAAGGAGTAGAGACCCCTATGAAGACTTTCCCAAGCCAAGAAGAGGAAGAGGGAATGAATTTAGCAAAAGCTTTAGATATTGGCTGGAAATGGAACACTAGAAGTTCCTAGTTTTGGTGTTTTAAATTTAGGAAATGAATTAAATGTTTTTATGTCCTTGTAATATATGTACAGTTTCATTCTTTATTCATTTCAATAAAATGCAGATTCTTTTCATTTTATGTTCTTTATGTTTCATTTTCTATTTCATTATCATTACTTTTTTTTCCATAACTCTATCAAGACGTTAATTGAGCCTCGATAATAACATAAGTTTTTGCCAAGTTCTTTGTGTTAACAGACTCAAACAGGTCTCGACAAACCAAGTTGACCCTCGAGCTTACAGAAGAAGAGAAGTTTTCTTCACTTCTCAAATTCTTTTTAATTATGCTTTAAATGAACTTTGCTTTGATAATTTGAATCCCCTAATTGTTCATATAAATGATAAACATTGCGGACAATGTTTGACTTAAGTGTGGGGGAGGGTTAAACAAGGTGAATGGGTCTAATAACTTAATAATTTGCATGAATAGAGTATGTACTGATATAGATCAAGTTTCCCACACAAATTCATAAGAACTCAATGAAATGTTTAAAATTTGACAAAATTTTTTCAAAAAATCCCTTAGTTAAATGAATTATGAAATTGTCTTGAAACTGAACAATTTTTCCTTTGTTTAAATCAATTGACAGTTTCCATGTGAAGTAGTTTTACTTATTATTTAGTTTATAATTTTAGAGCTGGAATTAACTTAAGGTCCTTAGTATGGCTACTCAAATTATCTTATAAAAGCTTAAATGATTAGTATGTTTCCCAAATTAGTCATTTTGAGAGCCATTTTAATTATTGGTGAATGTTCAAATGATAATCATAACTTGATAATTTTTCCTTATGCATTATAAAAACAAAAAAAAAATTAAATACAAAACATGTGCTTAGAATTGGAATGGACTTGGGTTGGTCTCTCAAAAGAGCAACTTCTTGTCCCCTCTTTCAATTTCAAAAGCCATAAAAAAAAAAAAAGTGAAAAGATGCAAGCAACACCCCGTCCAGACGTAAAGAAAAGATGCAGGCAACACCCTGTCCCTCTGAAGCTTTAAATAATAAATAAAATCAAGGAATAAAAATCACAAATAAGGAAAAAGATTCAGGGGATGATCTGATGTGCATGCATTCACTCTAGATTACTCTTCTTAAAGAAATAATTAATAGATAACATACATTTAAATATAAGGGGATAAAAGATGAATGAGTTTATTCTTACTCTAATTGATCTTTTGAATAATTTTTGCTTAAATTCTTTATTAAATAATGGGAGTAAAAGCTTATTTACTTAGATAAGCCAATTGATTTTTGTAAAAGTAAATTTATTTCAGTCAGTAAAGATAATTAAATTTTTCAAAATACTGAGATGATTTGCGCCTGAAATATTTACTAAAAAAACCATTCATGATTTGTCTTCTTAAATAAGCCTTGTGATCTTTAATTTGTTTTATTTACTTGAGGACAAGCAAAGGCTTAAGTGTGGGGAAATTTGATAAGTCGTTTTTACTCTATATTTTTCATAGGATTTTGAGCTTAATTTGCTAAGAATTTCTAATCAAATCTTGCAAAAATTATGTTTTTGATAAATAATGTTGTTTTAAAGCTCTTAGAATCAAATAAGGAGTAATTAGGTGTTTTAATTCAGATTTAGAGCGAAAATAATAAATAAAGACAAAAATGCAGAAGTCGAGCCCTGAAAAGACACAGTCAAGGCTAAATAGAGAAAGAAGACAGCAAAAATTAGTCTATCGAGCCCCAACTGCGAGCCTTCGATATGACTCTCGACTTCAGTTGAAGCGATAGAGCATCATTATGAGGAAAATACATTGTTGAGCCTCAAAGTCGAGCCTCAAAACTCGCCCCTCGAAATTATGTTAACAAGCCAATTCTTCAACAAAATTACCTCGAGCCTCAATAATTTGACCATCGACTCTCTCAATTTTACCATCATTAGAGCAATGGACAAAAACACATAGTTTACTTAGGAATTTTCTATAGTCGAAGCTGATCTTGCTTAATACGGGCCTCGACCAAGAGAGCATGCGACCCTCGACGAGTGTTTTCACAGCTCATATGCACGCATGAAAAGTTATCAAATTCTGTTAGAAAGGATTTTTCGAATCTGCCACGTGTTAAATAAAGATGGCATACTTTCTGCGCCTAGTAGTCTATAAATAAATGTGCAAGCATGTATTGTAAAGTATGTACCAACAGTGTAAATTGGTATTAACATAGAGTAGATTTCTGAAGGATTCTTGGGCAAAAGAATTTCTATTTTTTTTTTACTTAAGAATTTCTTCTGTTTTTTGGGAAAATTAATTTAATCTAATGTTTATAATTTCTATGAATTTTTAAGCAATTAATTGATTAATCTTTTGAATTTGTTTTATTCCTTCCAATTTGTGTTTATTTTGATAAATCTATGGAGAAATAAACTCCTACAGCTTAGGGATACGAATCCAATTCCCGATTCAGTTTGATTTCAAATGCGCTTTCAAGTAAATTTGACTGGGTGTTTGTAATTAGTAACTTGAACTTAACTTGTGGTTTTTAAAGGAGTGGTGCACTCTTTTAGATCCACAATTGATTTCTATTGAATAGATCGAGAGATCATTTAATTGAATAGATCTGTGGTTGCTAATGGAGTTGAACCTAACTATCTCTTGCTAAAGAATGGGTGAAGACTCTCTATCACTTGTTTTGAAAATTCATTGAGTTGTCTTTTTAAAACAATGAATTCCTATTTTTTATGTGGGTCTAATTGAAACTTCAGACTACTAATTTTAGTTAGATCTAGAACTACTAACTTCGAGAGAAGTTTTGGTTTAAATTAGAGAATCCAGCTGTATAAACACACCATTTCAAACAGCTTTTAAGAAATTATTGTTCTTAAGAAATCATTCTGATAAAGAATTGGTGAAGTAACCCTGATCTACTATTTCATTGAAGTTACAGGCTTATTTCTCATTTTACCCATTAAACATTTGTGAATATTTCTATCTTAGCATGGTTTTATTCTTCTCTATGTTTTTCTAAAACCTTTCTTTAGCTAGACAATTAATGGGATTGAGAGTATATTAACTGCCAACCTTCCTTTGGGATCGACCTAAATCATTATCTATGCTACATTTGATGGGTGCACTTGCCGTGTGAGACCATAGTTGTTGATTTAGAAAACATTTACAAATTTGAAAAACTCGATCAATGATCAGTGAAAATTGAACTTTAAATTACACAAACCACAAACCAACCCTCAACCATGTTAGACCATAATCGATGTCCATAATCAAAGTCCTTCCAATTGAGTCAAACCACTAATCATGAACTCGATCAATCAAAGTCTTATGAACAATGTGACAAGTATCTACCAAACATAACTCTTGTTGTATCAATAACATTTGCTTCAAACACTCGCCATATTGGGAGTAACCAACATTAGACACCTTATCTTCATCCTTAAGTATTCCATCATACAACTCAATAAACCTATACAACATTGTATCCTCTTCAAAATAAGATGAAAGTTTATCATTTTGTGTCATATTCATTCAATACTATATCACCATAATAATCAATCATCAAGCTATCTGCATCTTTAGATTGTATGACATAATCCATGAGCCATTGACTACTATAATTACTATAAAAAATTGATTCAATAGGAATTACTCTATACTCCATAACCTTCTCCACAATAGTATCATGCACACATAAAACACTCTTCCAGTATATGTATCCATCTATAAGGCTCCAATGAATTCCTACAAACAATTCATAAGACCTCATAGGGACAATAAAATGGTAGTAATCTTTAGTTCTTGGTAACCCCATCAATGCATCGTAATATAATGGATGAACTATTAGAAGGTCAGCATAAAGGTACATGTCATGCTTCATAGCTCTAAGTGTAAGTGAAAGTGGCTATAAATTAGGTACATAAATATCAAGAGATGAATCCGATCCATTATCATATTTCATAGCTTCTAAAACATCTCCTCTTCCATACTAGCCTCTTCTTTTAACTCCAGTTTAGGAGGATTCATCTCCAACCTAGCAACCCTAACTTGATCCAAACTCATAGGCGATAATACTAACCTTTTCTTCATTGCTATCTTAAAAGAATAGCAATTATGCTGCTCATTATACGTTTCTCTCCTATTGCTTGCCTAATGATTGCTAAGCGAAACATTAAAGATAGTATTAGGCACTACATTGCACAAAACTTCATCAATATCTTCATTTGGAAGAGAAATAGGCACTCTAACTTGTTTAATAATGTAATTCAATTCCTCGCTATCCTTCCACCTAATATAGTAAGGTTATGGATTAGCTATAGTTGGTAGCTTCAATCTGTCCATCGTACTCTTTGCTGCAATACTAACTTGAAAGCCATGATCAATAATAACAACATTAATCACATCATTAACATAGATTTTCAATTGAAATTTGTCACGCCCCAAGGGTACCCTAGACATGGCTATCCGCCATACACAGTGTTAAAGCCTAGGAATGACCGCCTCAGTCACGCGAAGGCTTTCATACTATGTACAAGGCGTCAACACATGGAGGAGACACATCAGAGTGATACATTTTATATTGATACCTCTTGAGTAATGATGTAAAGGAATTACAATTCACTATACTTCAATTACAATTCATCCAAAGATTTCACTACATAAAACTATTACAAAGCAAATCATAAAACCTAGCTAATAACTTCAAGCATTCTTATTTTCTGCCGGAATCCCGAAGTCATTCTCGGCTCCAACCATCTCAGTCCCCACTTAGCATTCTTGAGATAACCTGTTCATTCAAACATCTATTGGGGTATAAGCTACACTAGCTTAGTGAGAATTCCCTTGATTTCGTACCATAATAGGCAAGTTATAAATCATCCATATGCTATGCATGAACAAACACATGAGCAAACAATTATGTATGGGTATCAGGAACCCACACATAGAACAGATTTACGCTCTTTGTATCTTAGGTTAGGGATGGTATTGAAAGTCTACACGACCGCTGCTAGTCCCCGAGCCTTCGGCTCATAGCATTCGACTCGGCTAGGCTCACCCATGGACGCGTCTTAGTTCCCTATGAATGAGCTTCGGCACCAGGTCTCATTATCCAAACGAATCCTCGGACCATACCGGTCGACCTACTTAGGAGTAGCACGCTACCAAATGCAACATGTCCGATGCGATGCATGACCAATTTAAATTTTTGCTTAGGTCAAAATATTCATACATTCTTTAGAGTGACCAACCAATATCATACACATAATAAAAATAATATGAACAGTGCAATTATCCAATCGAATCGTGGTTTCGATATACTTTAGTATTCTTTGGCATACATTCATCACAGTCTCATCATCTATCCCATCCCCATTCATATCGATTTTTATCTTATTCCTATAATTCTAATGCAACTAGCTACGAGCACAAACAAGATACAAAATAAGAAGAAAACTCACTCGGCCATTGAATCACCGGTCTCTTAGTAAAAGTAATCCGGTGGTAGGGAATCGTCGATTTCAAGGTCACCTAAAAAGGAGGAAATACCATAATAAGTATTTCATCACTTAACTAATCCAAACTATCTTATACAAACTATCAATTCGTAATTCTCGTCCTAAGCGGGAATTCCAACTTAAAACGGCCATAACTTGGTTGTTTTAACTCAAAATTTAGCAAATTATATATCGATTTCTATCTACTTCGAAAGATCTATCTAATTCTAATATCATATTTAAGTTTTGAAAACTTTGAAGCTTCGAAAAGGTCTGATTAGTTCTGATCAATAGCGAAATTGAATTCTGAAAAGTAGTTTTGTAAATGTTTATAATGTTCCTATTATATAGATCAATTATACATGCAATGTTGATGATTTCGTATCATGAATGGCATGTTATGATTGTATGCATGCTTTTGACAATATTTTCTAAAAGGAATTTTAGAAACTTCTTATTTGTAAGACTCATGGCTATTTACTTTTAAGAAAACTAGTTTCTAACTTTGATCATTTCCATTTGTTTTGGATTTATTTCTTAAGAAAATATATTATTTTTGTTAAAATTGAGTCTTCATTATATCTATTACTTATTACCTTCATTTCTACATAAAAATTCCTATTTTACACTTTGTAAGCATGTTTTCAAATAGGAGTTATTCCAAAATCCGAATTATGAAAATTTAGTTTTTGAGTGATTTCTTTGAGGAAAACTTGTTTAATACATCAAAATTTAAGGCTTTATTATACCTATCCCTTAAGGACATCATTTCTTAAATAAAACTTCTATTTTGAGTTTGGAAAATAAGTGTTTTCATGGCATTACTCCAAAATTACGAATTTCTTAAAAGGATAAGCAACTCAAATTTTCCTACTTTATTTCTACAAATCTCATGCATATATGTATTACCTACAAGCTATTTTATAAGGTTAGAATGATCTACCTATATGTATACATATAGTACCAAGAATTTCTTTTTGAAAACTTTTAACTATGCAAAACTTTGAATTTTACTAACTTAAGAAAAAATAGTTTTCTTCTTGTAAAATCATACTTCTTTTATCAAAACTCAACCTTGATGACCTATAACCATCACCTTCATTATTCAATAAAAACTTCATTTGGGGTTAGAAATAGGTGTTTACATAGTGTTTTGCCTAAGTACGAAATTTACAAAAATTTTGAAGAATGAAAACATTGTTTAACCTATTCTTGGAAACCATATGTTGTTCTAAATTATATTTTGATAAACCTCTCTTATCCTTGTCAAAACTTGGTATTGGTTACATATATTCCCTAGGACTTCCATTTCCTATAAAAATTATCATTTTGGCATTTGAAATAGGTGTTTAAATGGTGGCTATTTTCAAATCTGAATTTTGAAAAATTCATTTAAGTTGTTTTCTTTGTAAAACTCATTTAGTCTTTCAAAAACCATTTCCTAATCAAACCTACCCCTTAAGGCTTCCATTTCTTTAATAAAAGTCTCGTTTTGAAGTTGAAAAATGGGGTTTTCAAAATTGATCTTTGTTGAGATCCAAATTTACAAAATTATTTTTGGACATACCTTTTGCTAAAATCTAAATAAACTTATGGAAATTCATCCTTACATAACCTATTTTAATAGCCTTCCATATCTTGAATAAAAACTTCATTCTTAAGTTAGAAACATGTTTTTAAACTATGCCTTGGCCTAAATCCGAAATAGAATTTTGTTTTGAAAATTAATCTTTGAAAATCATCTTTGAACCATATAAAATGAAGTCTTGATGATATATTACATTAAGCCTTCATTATCTCAAGTAAAAATTTCATTTGACACTTGGAAAGTGCTTTTTAAATAGGAGTCTTGCTTAAATACGAATTTCACCATTTTTGTTTAAGTTCAAAACCAAGATATACACTTAATATGAACATAAATGTAAAAGAAATCCATGGTAGTAAACTATAAACTCACAGATCTAAACTTTACTCATCAAGATCATTCATTTATGATATCTATTCCCTAAGCCCTTCATTTTAATGGAAAATACACTTTTTGAAGTTGAAAAATAGCTTTTCTAAATATGGTTCCCTTTTTATCCGAATTTTCAAAAATGATTTTTGTTGAAACTAAAATAGATCTTGAGCTTTCTAAAACTTTTCTACTATCATCAAGCTAGTACAAGTTATTTAAGAAAATAAACCAAAGGTCTTAATGCATTTATGAACCTAAAACAACTAGATCTAGTTTACTATACTAGTTATAAATGCATAAACACTATGACGGTTATGTGAATGATGAATATATGCATAAATCATTAGTAATAACAACATAACTTGAAAATAAAATAAAAATAGCAAAATAACTCAAATAACAAAATCTAAATATAAACAAAATCAAAGCTACAAAAAAGTTAGATCTACAAAATATAACTACTTTTAGTAAGAAAATAATAATAATACAAGATAATAATCATGGAGAAGAAGAGTGTTTCATTTTGGCATCATCATCCTTAGCTTTTAAGCTTATAGAAGGTCATTTGATGCATGAAACTCTCACTATACTTTACCTATATCATCTATGGAAGCTTTGGACAAGAGTTTAATCCAAGGATTTTGAAGAAATATGTGTGGGAGCTCATACAAGAAATAGGGGCAGCAAGTATTCTTACAAGAACAAGAACAAAATGAAGAAAGAAAGAGAGGAAAAGTATAAAGAATGGTTAAGGTTTGAAGGTGTAAATGAGAGAGAGAGATGGAATGAGTTAAAGACACATGAAATGAGATAAAAATAAATAAATGGACAGCAATGTGAGTCCCAAAACTGACGTGAATGTTGAGAAGAGAGAGAGAGGAAATTTGGTTAGCTTTTGACTTGAAAATGTAATGTGTAGTTAATGTGTAAGGGAGCTTCTTAAAGAAGGTTGAATTAACTTTATTTTAATAAATTTTGGAGTATTTCAAGGACAAGGCAGGCATAAAAAGAGAAAAAATCTTTCATGAAGTGATAATGAAGTGTAGAAAGATTGAATGAAAAAGAAGTTATGTGTGAAGGTGTACTTAAAAGTATGGGTTGTAAAGTACTTTCTTAATAAATAAAATAAAAATAGAAAATATAGAAAATGTATTCCAAATATTTATAGCAGATTTTTCATAATTAAAATAAGATAATTAATTAATTTATTTTAGTGAATTATCAAATAAGTTACCGTATGATCAAAATAAGCGAATATGAGCTATAATTGATATTTTTATAACCCGAAAAATTCTAAAAATTATTTTATGAAAATAAAAATATTTTTAAAATATTTTATAATTATTAAATTAATTTATTTTATTTTTAGTATCGGGTCTTAAATAGAAACTGATCCTGTAAAAACCCGAAACGAATTAAATTTTGGAAAAAACAAAATTTTCTATATACATAAAATTTTTATCTAAAAAATATAAGGATTCATAAGAAAATAAAATTATATAATGAATATAGTGAATAGTACCAAAAGACTAATTAATTACCGGTAGTAATGAAATACGAATATAATCGCAAAATCAAATAATTCTAGTTATCGAAAAATTATAAAATTGATATTTTGTAAATCCTTATGAAAATACGAGTCTAACGATATTAATGGTATATTTTTATATCTCGAGCTCGGGACACGCTTTTCCAAGTTTGTATCCGAACGGTTTGAAATAGGTCAAAAATTTACCAATCTGATATTTTTTTAAGCGATCTTATATTACTACGAGTTATTTTATACACTTAAACTACACCTCGGCCTCTAAGGTTAAGCGCGTGAGATTTCCGGACTAAAACAACTTTATTCCACTTAAGGTTCCTGGGAGATTTTCTTGTTTAGATCATTGCCAATTTGGAAACTGATGTTTTATGTTTATACAACATACTTAGTTTTAGAAATTTATTTTAAATTTTATTTTTGTAAGTATATAATATGTCTCAACATTTTTGGAATTCTTGAATTGAGTTTTATTTTCGAAGATTTATCGTTATTTACTTTTTAATAATTGTTTTTTTTTTGTTCTATATTACCTGATTTTACAATTGGAGTTAAATATAAAATTTATCGTACATAGCGGTTTTGAATTTGAAGACTGTTGAGTTCTTATTTTATTTTTAAGGATTTTCATTTTCTCAAGATTAAGAAGTTTCTGGATTCATTCATGATTTAGGATTTGTTGAAATTCGGTTTTAATTTGGAGTCATTTTTAGAGTTTATTGTCGAAGTTCATTTAGGAATTATTTACTGAAATTTTCCAAGGCTTACAAAACTAATCCTCATGTCCAATAGATGGATTAACATTCACATGAAATTATATTACTCTGGGCCTCGAGACACTATTCCATAAATCTTTCATCGTACAAGGGTTGAAATTTAACGATTAATAATAATACAAATCTCTACAATCGTTATAATCTCTGTCGTAAAACATTGAAAGAGAATTCTTGTATATTATTTTTAGGTTTATAATGAATCAAATATATACAAGTTGTCTAAAGGATAAAAAAGGCAACTAATAGCAAAATCTCCTAATTTAATGAGTCAAACATTTAATGGCTCATTAATGGCTCATTTAATGGGTCAAACAATTTAATGGGTCAAAGAAATATCTAAAAATAGAATACATGTATTTTTCCACACTCCCCCTTAAGCTGGTGAATAGGGACTTCCCATTCCCAGCTTGGACACAATCCTCTCAAAAGTTGAACTACTCAGCCCCTGGTGAGAATGTCTGCAAGTTGTCCATGTGTTGATACATATGGAGTGCATATTAGGCCATTGTCCAATTTTTCCTTGATGAAATGCCTATCAATCTCGATATGTTTAGTTCGATCATATTGAACTGGGTTGTGAGCTATGCTGATCGTGGACTTATTGTCACAATAGAGCTTCATTGGTCTAGTCTAGTTAATTTTTAGGTCTTCAAGGATGATTTTCAACCATAGTAACTCACATATGCCTTGAGCCATTGCACGAAATTCAGCCTCAGCACTAGATCGTGCAACCACACTTTGTTTCTTGCTTCTCCATGTCACTAGATTTCCTCCAAGAAAAGTGCAGTACCCTGTTGTTGATCTCCTGTCAACAGTAGATCCTGCATAGTCTGCATCAGTATAGGCTTCAAGAGTTACATTTTATTTCTTTCAAACAAAATCCCCCTTCCTGGTGTTCCTTTGAGGTACTGCAGAATCTATATGCAACTCGCAAATGAGTCTCTCTTGGGCTATGCATGATTGACTTATCAAGCTTACTGCATATGCTATGTCATGGTATGAGACAAGTAAATGAGCCGTCCAACAAGACGTTGGTACATTTCCCTATTCACCATGGAATCTTCCTCTGCATTCCCTAGTTTGTGATTCGGGTCTATAGGGGTACTTGCTGGTTTGCATGCAGCTTGACCTGTTTCCTTGAGCAAATCAGTCACATATTTCTGTTGAGATATAAAAATCCCCTTCTTTGAATGAGAAACTTCAATTCCTAAGAAATACTTCAATCTCCCCAAAGTCTTGATATCGAATTCTTTAGCTAGGCATTGACTCAAAAACTGTTGCTCTTTTTCATCATTTCCAGTCAAAATGATGTCATCTACATACACTAGTAAGGCTGTCACTCCCCCTGACGCTGAGTGTTTGATGAATAAGGTATGATCCCCTTGACTCTGTTTGTATCCTATCTCCAACATAACTCTAGCAAATCTCCCAAACCATGCCCGAGGAGATTGCTTCAAACCATATAAAGCCTTGTTCAGTTTACACACTGTGCCAGTATCCATGTTTTTTCCATAACCAGGTGGGACCTCCATATAGATCTCCTCCTCTAGTTCTCTATGTAGAAATGCATTTTTTTCATCAAACTGTTGTAACTTCCACCCAAGGTTAGCAGCTAGGGACAAAATGACTCTTACAGTGTTCATCTTGGCAACTGGTGCAAACGTCTCCAAATAGTCAATTCCATAAGTTTGTGTATATCCCTTTGCTACTAACCTTGCCTTATATCTCTCAATTGACCCATCAGCCTTATATTTTACTGTATAGACCCATTTACAACCTACTAACTTCTTCCCTATTGGCAATCTGACCAATTCCCAAGTCTTGTTCTTTTGAAGTGCCTTCATTTCACTGTCCATGGCTTGCTTCCACTTTTCATCAGACAATGCCTCAGATAGGGTGGTGGGAATGGTGATAGTGTTAAGGTTGACAAGGAAGGCTCTATAGGTAGGTGAGAATTTTTTAAAAGAAAGGTAGTGTGACAAGGGGTAAAGTGGCCTTTTTGTGCATTCTCTCTTTTCTTTCCTAAGGGCAATTGGAAGGTCTTGATCATCACAATCATTTTGGGGTTCAGTTTCACTTTGCAAGGCTGGGAAGTCAGAAATTGTTACCTCATTTAGAGAACTCGGATCGGACTCTTGAACTTGCACAAATCCTGGAATGTGAGTGTCCTTTTTTTGTCTTGAGTACACCAAGTTTTTACCAAATCGCACGTCTTCAAAAGCAGATTTTTCCAGGTCAGCAACATGTGGACTAGGAATTAGATTAGATGGGGACTCAGTAGGTGCTGAGGACTCAACATGTGTAGGCAATACAGAAAGATCACTCAATTCAAGAAGAAAACTGTCTGAACTCTTTGCCTTATCTTCCCTAAAGCTCTCCCCCCGAAGATAAGGTTGGGTAAAATATGCCTCTTGTTCACTAAAAGTGACATCTCTAGACACAAAAAATTTCTTGGATGGAGGATGATAGCACTTATACCCTTTCTGAGTGGGGGAATATCCCAAGAAGACACACTTTAATGCTCGAGGATCAAGTTTTCCTCTATCTTGATTGTGGACATGAACAAAGGATACACACCCAAAAATGCGAGGTGCAAGATTGTTGGTGGTGGACAGATTTGGATAGAAGGAGGAAAGCGCTTCCATTGGGCTTTTGAATCCTAAGACTCTAGTAGGAAGTCTATTAATAAGGTATGTGGCTATGAGAACCGCTTCCCCCCAAAACTGTTTTGGAACAGATTTCTGAAACAACAATGCTCAGGTTTGATCTAAAAGAAGGCCATTTTTCCGCTCGGCCACTCCATTTTGTTGTGGTGTTTTGTCACATGAAGACTCATGAATTATTCCCTCTTTTTGACAGTAAGGAGTGAGGATTTGATTAAAATAATCTCGAGCATTATCAGATCTTAATCGTTTAATACTCACACCAAACTGATTTTTTATCATTGAAACAAATTTAGGGAACACAGAACTAACATCGGATTTATGTTTGAGTAAGAAAACCCAAGTGACTCGAGTACAGTCATCAATGAAAGTCACAAACCATCGTGCCCCAGAAACATTGGGAATAATAGAGGGACCCCAAATGTCAGTATGGACAAGATAAAAAGGAAAAGTGCTTCTTTTATTACTAATTGGAAAAGGTATACGCTTGTGTTTAGCAAGCTCACACACCTCACAATGAAGACTCTCAACATCAAGTTTAGAAAATAATAAAGGGAATAGAACTTTAACAATTCTGAAAGATGGATGACCCAACCGACAATATGGATTCAGACATTAATGAGTGAGGTAATCTGCTTTTGAAACCGTTCGATCCAATTGACACCTTAAGACAATAGAGACCATCCTGTTCTTTAGCAAGTCCAATCGTCCTCCCCTAATTCTTTTCTTGAAATACACAATAATCATTGTAAAAAATCACTTTGCAAAGTAAATCTTGTGTAAGTTTCTGTATAGAGACAAGATTGGTGAATAATTTAGGAACATGAAGAACATTTTTTAAGGTTATGGACGGGTTGATTTAGACATCTCCTATACTAGCTACTGTTGCTAGGGTGCCATCTGCAGTGGCGATTTTCTTATTGCTTGGGCACGGGGTATATGTGCAGAAATGTTTAGAAGAGTGAGTCATGTGGTCGGTGGCTCCTGAATCCATAATCCAAGAGGTGGAAAAGGTAGCATCCGAAACATTTAATCCAATAGAAAGTGAAAACTCACCTGAATATGCTAAAGAACAAATTTCTGACATGTCGCTTAGCACAAATCAGAATAAAAAAATTTAAACAACACAAGCAATTAAGGCTGGCTCTATAGCACCTATGAAGAAAAAAATAGAGGAGAAATACCAGCAATTAAGGCTAGCTAGTCGTAGGTATAAGGATAAAAAGAAAACCACTAGCAATTAAGGCCGGTTGAAAAAGAAGAAGCAAAGAAAAAAATGGAAGCAGAAAATCAAAAGCACTCCAGGATGAATTGCTCTGATACCATGTCGTAAAACATTGAAAGAGAATTATTGTATATTATTTTTAGGTTTACAATGAATCAAATATATACAAGTTGTCTAAAGGATAAAAAAGGCAACTAATAGCAAAATCTCCTAATTTAATGAGTCAAACATTTAATGGCTCATTAATGGCTCATTTAATGGGTCAAACAATTTAATGGGTCAAAGAAATATCTAAAAATAGAATACATGTATTTTTCCACAATCTCAAACAAAACCCTAACTTGCCTTCTTCTTCAAGTAATCTCTCTCAAAACCACATCCATGATAAATTCACAAGATATGAGAATTAAATCTTACTGCTTTATTGCATAGCAAACCAAAGTTTTGATACCAAGATGATACAGATGGGATCCATGTCAGAATTATACGATGGAATTAACAAGATTTAATATATGCTTTGGGTTTTTGATTAATACAAAACAAGAAAGTAAAAGATATTTACAATCTATCATTTAACATGATGCACCAAGAAAAGAATCAAACTATTTGTTCCACTCAATCGATATGACACACGATCAAAAGAAAAAACAAAAGAATAATCTAAAGGAAAAAATCAATATTACTCAAAAGGTTTTGTAAATAATTCCAAGAAAGCCAATAAGGCAATTTATCTCACTCAACGATAAAAGAAAGGTTCGAACTTCTAAGAATATAATCCTAAGGACCCTTATATACTCTCATAAGTCGGGTAAAGGAAAACATGAAAAAATAAAAGATAAACAAATAAAATAGGAAATTAGCATTTTAAAAATGCATAAAACAGGACATGTGTTCCCCTTATTGATCACGACTATGACACGAGCTGTGATCCTCTCAGATCAAAATTCTTCTTCAAGCTTTAAACCATCATGGGCATGATAAGGGTCATCACGGGCAATGTAACGAGCGTGACGAGGCTCATCATCATGGATAACATAATGGGTTGTTTAAGTTCTTGAACTATTGGAATCTCTAATTTCATCAATTTCTCTTTCAAGATAATTGAATTCTAACTCTATATATCTAGTGGAAATGTCTTTCATCATTAAATGCATACAAAATTGCATTAGAGTTCAAGATTCCTAACAAAGATTTAATCTTTATGCAGAAAGTTCATATAGTCTATGTCTAGATTCACATTCAAACCTCTTTATTCATGTAGATTTATTCTATTAGATGAAATCTCTTTCAATCTAAAAGAAATCAAACATGTAATCAATTCTGGCCACAAATTAACCATAAGAACAATAAGGAATATATGAATAGACTCAAAAACATAAACTTTCATTAATCAAATAGATTTACCACATAGATCTAGGATTTCACAGGACTTAAGGTAAAGAAATCTACTTCTCCATGGATTTTACTATCATAACATGAAATCTAAAAGAATAGAAAGTAAACATGATGTAAAATAAATCCCCTTAATGAAGTTTTTTGATGTCCAATGATTCTCTAGCACTTCTCTTGAAGCTCATAATTTTCTCTCTAAGGTTCATAGGAATAAAGATGTACATCCTTTTTGACAAGTAAAGGCCGCTATTATAGAAAAAGGCAAAATAACTTTTGCATGACCATCCTGTACGGCCCTATATGAAGCCTATGTTAGATTTAATTAGTGAAACAATGAAAAACTCAAGTTTGCATGACCTTGAGCACTACCTATGCAGGATGGTTGTGTATATTGACTTGACGCTTCTAATCATTCTCTAGCTTCTACGTAAGCATGTCGCATGATTCGTGTAGCTTCTTGTGTACTTTGAAATCACTTGTTGGTCATGTTTCACCTTTTAAACTGGTATTCTGCATAGCTTGTGCGGAAAAGGTCATGTATGTTGTAAATCTTTAAAGAAATCTGCCTTAGCTCATCCAAATAGCTTTGTAATGCTCAGCATCTTCTTTTATTCCTAAAATTGACATTTTAACCAAATATGTATCCTTTTCTTTTAATAATTCACGTAAGATTTATATGATATAATATCAAAACAATATGAATAATAAGGGTCTTTTAATACTTATCAACATGTCGGTGCTATCTACCATCAGCTCGAGTGAGCACCGAGGAGAAGGCGTGCTTAGTTATAGCTAAGTACAAAAAGAGATCCTTCATTATGTTAGGGTGGACAACACAAGAGGATTCATCAAGAACTTCTTCAATTCCTTGAAAGCTTGTTGGCATTTGTCAGTCCACTTAAACTCATCTGATTTCTTTAATATCTTGAAAAACTCATAACACTTGTCCGGTCTTCATGATAAAAACCTGCTTAGGGTGGCTACATACGTTGCCGATCTTTTGACTTCCTTCATGGAGGTAGGTGGTTGCATGTCTATTATCACCTTGATCTTCTCTAGGTGAGCCTCTATCCCTTGATAGGAGACTATGTATCCTAAGAACTTGCTTGAAGTGGCTTCGAAGATGTTTTTCTAGGGGTTCAGCTTCATGTTATAGAAGCAAAGTCTAATAAAGGTTTCTTGCAAATATTGAAGGTGGTCAATTTCCTTCTTATTTTTAACAATCATGTCATCGATTTACACTTCCATGTTTCTTCCTATTTATGGCTTGAAAACCTTGGTCACCAACCTTTGGAATGTAGCTTTTATGTTCTTTAGTCCAAATGGTATCACCTTGTTACAGTAAGTTCCGAACGTGGTGATGAATGAGGTGTGCACCTCGTTATCCAGGTTCATCTTAATTTGGTTATACCTTGAGAAGGCAACCATGAAACTTAGTAGCTCGTGTTCTAAGGTGCTGTCTACAAGCTAATCTAATTGTGGGAAGGGGAAGCAGTCTTTCTGGCATGCTCTATTGAGGTTGGTGTAGTTGAGACATATACGCCATTTCTCGTTGGCTTTGTTAACCAGTACTACATTAGCCAACCAGGTAGGGTATTTTACCCCTCTTATAAAACTAGCTTAGAGGAGCTTTTGGACTTTCTCCTCTATGGCGGCCTAGCTTTGGGCTGCGAAGTGTCTAACTTTCTAGCGGATTGGCTCTTATGTCTTGTTCACTCTTAGTTAATGGGTGACTATGTTCAGATTGATGCCTGACATGTTTGAAGGCAACCATGCAAAGATATCTTATTCGTTTGTAAGAACACATTCAACTGCTCCTTAAGGTTAAGGGCATGGAGGTCCTAACTTGAATCGTGCGCTCGAGTTGTCAACAATCTCTTCCGTCTATTTAGTTGGGTCATTCATTCCTTCAACCTTATCTTCAAATTCCAAGTTCACTACACATACTTGATCTCCTTTAAAGCTTTGAGGTATAGCTTGCACGATTATTCTTGATCTCCTTTACATATTACCACTCTAGTGGAGGTTAGAGACTTGATCTTTAAGTGTGGTTGTGATATCACTATCCCAAAAGCTGATTGAGTTGCTCTCTTGAGGATTACATTATATAAGGAGTGACAGTCAACCACAAGGAAGTCGACTTGACAAGTTATGAAGTATCCTTCATCCTTAAGCTCGAGAGGTAAGGTGCTGATCCCCTAAGGCATGGTTAGTTTGTTGTCAAAACTATACAGCACGTGGTCATGGAGCCTTTACTTTACTTTTAGTTGATGTTTCATCTTTTCGTATGCATGGTTGAACAAGATGTCGATGCTGCTACTAGTGTTTACCATTGCTCTTCTAATTTTCTAGCCCAAGATATAGGCCAAGATTACTAGCGCATCCTGATGTAGAGTTTAAATGCCCTCGAGCTCATCATTAGAGAATGACATGAAGTTGCTGATTTTCCTCCTCTTTGGCTCAAGGCTCACGACTTCTTCTCCCCCCTTTAAGGCAAAGCTGAGGAGTTGCCTAGTAAGCTTGAGGGTGTGGTCTTTCCACTATAGTGTTTATCTCTCTAGGGCTTTCCCTGTCTCTCTCGACTCATTAATGGTCCTTCCATCCTCTTGTTGGCTCTCTCCCTTCACTGGCGTCTTCAATCCACCTCTTTTGAGCAAGTTTATTAGAATATGCTTGTCGTAGTCGACATACCGTTTTAGGTAACCTCATTGGACGACGTCCTTGGTGACATTTTTGAGTTGTTAGTAGTCAGACATATCATGTCTGAGCTCACGATGGTCTTTGCAATACTCACTTGAATCTTTTTACCTCATGTTTAGCTTCATGGATGGTGGGAAGGGATGATTCCTTGGCTTTTAACCTCGAGATACGCATCATGGTAAGACTTTTTCAGGGCTTAAACTTGTTATACAATAGGTAAAGCTTCATTGGTTTGCGTCCTTAGTCTTTGTTGTGGTCAATGGAGCTTCTACTCATGTTGTGTTGATCTGGGTTGCCTCTTGTCCTTATAACAACTAGTGTCGTTGAAGGTGGGCTTGGACCTAACCTCAGTCTCCTTCTTTGCATTTTTGGTGTCCTCCTATCGGATGTACTTTTAGGCTTTCTCCTTTTCTTAGTGAGCCAACATTTATAGATAGAGTTGAAAAAGAATCTCTCAACAAGTACTCCTTGTTTGATAGCCTCCAACTCCACTCCTTAGTTAAGGTTTAGGATGTTTAGGCACGCTTTGTTAAACCAACAACTAGTTTTACAAGGGCTCATCTGGTTTTTGATTAACAATGTACAAGTATGAGGCATTCTTCTCTAGAAAATTGTTGGACATGAAGTGAGATAAAAATAGTTCGTTGAACATGTGAATAAGGTAATTGTTCCTTTGGACAACTTGTTGAACTAAGTTTTGGTTGCTCCTTGAAGGGTTGTTAGGAACATCTTGCACCATATGGCATTAAGGAACTGTATAGCATCATAATGGACTGGAATTGGTCTAGATGGTCTTTGGGGTTGATTGTTCCATCATAGGTCTTAAGATGTGGGATCCTGGACCTGGTAATCAACATTGTAAAATAGATGGCCACAATGAAGGGCAACTTAGTTGCAGTCACCTATTGTGTTGGTGGACCTTACAAGTTATCCTTCAGGTTAGTAAGTTTCTATATCATTTGGTAGACTTCTGCCAGGGTAGGTGGGTGTATTGTAGCTATAGCTAGGAAGCTTCTATGTGGGTTGCCTTCGTGAACTCTTGTTAAGCCAAGGCATGCACGCAATGAACAGGGGTAATCATCATCTTGGCTAGAGATGCAAACAAGCCAAATGGAATTGAGCCAAGCTAATTTTTTAATGATTCATGCTTGACTTATTTAAAATTTACTAAGCTTGAGCTTAAGCTCGAGCTAAACTTTTTATCAAACCTGAAATTTAAGCTCAAGCTTAGCTTATTTAGCTAAACAAGCTTTAGTTTAAGGTTGAGCTTGGCTTGTTTATGAAACAAGCTCAAGCCGAGCCAAGCTTTTTATCGAGCCTAAAATTTAAGCTCAAGCTTAACTCATTTAGATTGTTTGTTTTCCATTTTTGCCAAACCAAAATATAATATATAAGTGTTGTTATAAATATATATACATAAATATCAAATAGAAGTTAGTTTTTTGTTGTTTTAATCATGTAATTATATACAATATATCATGCATGAAAAATTTACAAATCTGCTAACGCGCTTATTAATGAGCCTACATGTAAGCCTAAGTCAAAGTTTGAGCTTGACTTGTTTAGATATACGAGCTTCAATTTAAGCTTGAGCTTGGTTCGTTTACTAATCAAGCTCAAGAAGCTCATGAACAACTTGACTCATTTACAATCCTAATCCTGGTGATCATTATGAAGCTTCTCGCTCTAAGCTTTAGGAAGCTTAGGGTCTTCTGGAAGTGGTGGATGCAGCCCAAGTCTAGTTAGGTGAATGGGCAGCCCTTTGACAGTTGCATGGGACGCGCCAGGAGGTTACGGAGTGTCTATTGGAGGAGACTTGAGTTTGAGGTAGGATAGGGGATCGCCTACCGTTCTATCTAAGTGGTCTCCTTGGACCTTTGTGATTGTGGGCTGGGGGACTTGTTGTCTCCCTTATTAGCTCATGCAATCCTAGCTTTCTCGAGGTTAATAATCCTTTGTAGGAGTTGAGCATTGGTGTTTTGGCATTCCAAGTTTCAGCGTGCGAGTTACTAGCATAGGTCTTCCAACTCCATAACGTGTCTTTGATCGAAGGGCTTAACCCTTCTCGGAGCTTGGAAGGTTGATTGTTGTTGCTTTATTATAGCAACCATGGCGGCAAGTTAGTTGCTACCCTCCGGTTGTCCTATCCCTCTAGGCGGTTTTTCCATCTAGAGTAGGAATGGAAAATAATAAGGAGGATGTGGTTAGTGTTTTAGACTAAGGATTTTACAAAAGAGAAGTTGTGCTTCCCATAGACGACTCTATGTATTGTAGGTGCTGGATTTACTAGTAAAGTTTTCCTTCTCCCTACACGGAAGATGGGGGTACAGGGGCATCTAGAATCTTTGAACACAGAGAACTCGGTTAGTAGTATGCGGGGGGGATTGTCTGGCGTGGCCACTCCGATGCTTAAGTTAGTTGTGGATTCATGGAAAATATGAGATACTAACTATCCTTTAATAAAATTGAGAGCTTACTTGTCTTGAGGATTCGAGTGATTCCTCATAAGAGGTGGCCATAGCAAACTCTACGTGGTAGATTCCCTTTGAGTTGTTAATTAACCAGATTCGAAGGGCACAATAGTGCTAGGCATAGATCGTGCTTGTGTTAGTATTATGGCACAAATATGTCGGTACAAGTAGGTGGGCGGATGAGGTGTGAATATCAAGGAGATTAAGTTGTTAGGTCACTATGAGCCCCCCATTAAGGTCAGGGGTCGAGACTGATATGACCTCACTACTTTTAACTTCTATATATGAGGTCGAGATCTAAGTCATGGATATACATTGCCTAGGTGATCCAAGGTCGATTGTGAGTCCTTTTCTAATATTGGGGAGCGTTTGTTTCTAGGGCCTTCATAGAGTGGGCTCTATAAGTGTTAGTATTAGGCCTAGAAATCCATTAATTTTAGGCTTTGACCCAAGAAGTTTGAGTTGAAAACAGATTGTGATTATGCAAATTTTAAGCCTCAAAGTGCATTATTTAAATTTTCTTATAAAATTTTCATCCAAAAATAAAATCAAACCCTAATTTACATTATTTTGATACTGAGGTTCAAGATTTGGGGCAAAATTAGAATTTGCTATAAGTTTAGCGGTCTAGGCTCCACATGACTTCAAGTGGATTTAACTGATTTTAATTTCATATCATTGGTATCTAGACTATTTTCAATGCTAGTGAGTAAAATTATGGGACCTGGGGTCCTTAGGCTCAATTTGACCTATTGGGCACAAATCCAACCTAGTCTGACATATCTTGAACTTTAAAGTGTCAATTTTCTCTTGACTCAGTAGGTCATCCTCTCGAGTCAAGCACACTCTCCATAACAACCACTAGCTTTATTAGAGGGAATGAGTATACATGGATTTGTGGCTTAACTCTTGCATCCTAAATAACCACTTCTAACTCTGCAACCCCACTATTTCATGCTCCCTATGATGCCTTCAACTATTAGGATTTCGGATGTTATAAATATTACTCCATGCACTCTAGAAGTTAAGTATATCGAGTCGATAACTTTTGTACTCTTTAATTATCCTTTAGATATTTGATATGCATTCTAACTTAACTGTTGAAGTGACTAGGAATGCAACCGGGACAGGTATACTTAAAACCCGAACTCGAACCCGAACCCGAACCCAATACTTGATAGGATTTCCAAAACCTGTCTCAAAATCCTATAGGGTTTTTGCCCATGAACCCAAAACCCACTAGATAAACCCTATAGGGTACTCGAACCCGATATAAAATTACAATCATTACACAATAGGATATTTAAAAACATCATTATAAATGTTTTTTTTTTCATCTTGTTCTATTTCTAATCCGTTCCCATTTTACAGGCTAAGAAAAAAACTCTTATCATTACTTATGCAATCCTCTTTATAAAATCCCAACCTTTTTTTGGGAAGAAAATCATTGAATAAAATAGAGCGGCAATGGGAGTGAGAGGCTTGAATTTGAGGAGAGTGAGCCAAGACTAAGACTGAAAGTGGAGACTATAGATTATTGGTCTACTGTCCTAGGGTTTTTTACTTTTTCTAAATGATTTAATGAAAAAAGAAAATATTAGCTTTACAATTAATGGAGCATAGCTAGTTAATTTAAGAGACTGAGGCTAAATATAATATATATTTATATATCGGGTTTCTCAACGGGTTTTATGCTTATCCCAAAACCCAGCTCAAAACCCTATAGTGTTTTATGATTGATCTCAAAACCTATCCCAAACCCTATAGGGTATTTATCGGTTTGGGCGAATCGGGTTCCCTATATATATTAGGGATGCAACCGAGTGAGTCGTTATAAGGTACCGGACCCGCTTAAAACCCTATATGATTTTGGGATCGGGTTTCGGGTCAACTATATAAACTTGATAAAACCTGACTTGACCCAATAAAATTTAAAAAAAAATTTCAAAACATTAACAGTAATACACATATACATACACGGTCCTTTCTCAACCGTAGCCGCATTTCATACACAAATTCATAAAACACATATACAATACTCCATAAAATTTTTTTAAAAGTTCAACTGTGCTGTTGCGCTCATCTATAGATCGACTTTAATTATTTTTTAAATTGATGGGATAAAGTTTTTGAATATTTTGAATATTATATCTACCACTAAAACTTATCTTTAAAATCCATGCACTTAGTTTTTGTGTGCTTTAAAGTTCAATGATTAAAAAGCTGTTAGAATGTTTTTATATATATTTTTAAATTTCAATTATTTCATACGCTAGTATAGACACCTGCAATTTGGATGAATTATTATATCTTTAGCTCGTTATAATTATTTTGAAAATAATGGTAGCTGGAAAATGTAATTTATAAAATTAAAAATCATGCAATTATAAAAAAAATTATCTAAAGAAAAAAGTTGGTACATTTATTTTCAATATAAACTTAAAAAAAAACAAAAGAACAATACTTGTAATTTGGGTCGAATCAGGTTGGGTTGGAATTTTTGGCTCCCTTTTTAAAACAGATTGAAAAAAATAAAAATAAAAATAAAAATAAAAGTACCTGATGCTGTTTGTGCCAATTGGCTATCAGCATTGCCTTTACTTTAATTTTTTATTTTAATATTAATCTCACCCTTTATCTGACCGGGTCTAAAGTCATAGCCCGGGTCACACTCTAGAATTGAAATTAATATTGAAAAAGCCCATAAAATATTAAAACAAAATCAACTCACGAATTCGAAAACTTGATTATGCGCCACTTTCTTCATCGCGCGTAAGTTGCACTTTTTCTCCACCTGTCCTATCGGCTTCTGAAACTCTATCCACGCGTACCACAGCGCGTGGGATAGGTCCAACATCCAAGCTTTAGATGAGAACAATTTGCTGCGATCACCTGCAATCGAGCACACGTATGCCTCCCTATACAATAACCGTTGGATAAAATCATCGAACATGACCTCTCGTCTTCTCTTCTTCTTCTTCGACAACCCCTTGGATTCTTTTGCTCGATCCATCTCGCTGTTCGATTCATCATTCTTGTGTCGTCGTTTTAGTGTTAATCTGTAAGTGAAACAATTTATTTTTCAATATTTCGATTTTTGATACTTTTCAATAAGTTTTGTTTATGTTAGGGTTTTTCAGCGGATTTTACAATCTGTTTGTGTTCTTCTGCAGATAGCTTTGGTAATTATATTTATTAGTGATTAGTTCGAGATGGAACCGATGGATATTGTAGGAAAGTCAAAGGAAGATGCTTCGCTTCCAAAAGGTTTGGTCTTTGCACTAATCTTGCATCTTTTTGTGTTTTGATGTGTTTTTATGTTTTCTTCTTTGGTTGCGTAAGCTTTATGTATCTCTTAGGTTATTAATTCGGTGCTTGATTTTTCAATTCCAGGGTTAGGGTTTTGTGTTAGTGCCACGTGTGAGTTGCATTGCAAGGGATGCTTGGTTTAGGTTTTTAGTTGTTATGATTGGATTAAATTTATGTGGAATAGCAACTGTATAGTTGATTGTTGATACCATGGTAGCCATAGGAACTGCTTCTGTTTGCCTCGCATGGCAAACATAATCTGGCTTTAATTGTTTATGCATTTGTCCCGATGTTGTGGCTTTGTTTGTGATAGACAATTCTTGTTCCGCGACATGTTGATATTTTTGGGTTGAGGGGAAGGAAAATGTTTGGGATTAGTACTCCACATGCGCACATTTGATGTGCTACAAGATTTTATTGCTATTTTGATTCACAATTAGCGCTGCATGCTGTGCATGATTAAATGCTTTTATTTGATTTAAATGAGAAACATGGCATTATTAGTCCTCATATTTATACAGATCAAAGGTTCTGGTGATATATTCTCTCTCTCTCTCTCTCTATATATATATATATATATATATATAAATATATGTCTCTCATATTACCAAATGATAATGAAAAAGAATGTATGTGATAAATCCAAGTTCAGACGTATCCTAAGAACGAAGTGGTGCCCATGTGTGCAAGTGTTTTTTGTATGTTCTGTCTTCTGCAGCATGAATGTCAATTTCTTTTCCCTTCAGCTTGAATGGGAATTGGGGAAATTAGCTGGAGGCATAATGTTATAGCTGCCATGCAGATTGATCTTTTGTTGGAAGTGGTGCTGAGTAAGAAAGCTAAAAGGTATTTACTCAAAAAAAAAAAAAAAAAAGAAAGAAAGCTAAAAGGTGTGGCATGGAAAGTATAAATTTGTACATATTCCTTTATGATTAGTACTACCGTCCCTACTAATCTCTCTTTCTTCACTTTTTATCAAGACACCCATAGAAGCTTGTAATAAGCTTCACAAGGACATGTTATGAATTATCTCCCTAGAGTGGATTGGATCGATCATCCGATAAACTTTTTATATATTTATGTACGTACATGAGAGCTTTGCTTGATTTGGGGGAAAAGGTAGACTTATAGCAATATTTGCACTTGAAAATGTCTATGAATGTTAAGAGTTCATTCTTATTCAAATTCGGAGGTTGTTTAAGCACTTTTAATGGGGAGACAGATTGTAATCTACTGTATGAGCTCCTGGCATGATAATTTATTGGATGTACAGATTGTTTGATATTTAACTTGTTGAGCATTGTTTTGCAATGACTAATTAAAATCTGCTGTTCATTCTCTGCAGCGACAATGACCAAAATAATCAAGGAAATGTTGCCCCCAGATGTTCGTGTAGCCAGAGATGCTCAAGATCTTCTGATTGAATGTTGTGTAGGTGAGAACTGCCACTACTTTGCACCAAAAAAATAAGATCAGCAACTATCATTAATTTGTCTTTCGATACAGTCCTTATTTTCTGCATTAGCAAATCATTTTGTACTTGTTGTAATAATGTGCAATTAAATATAGTTAGATTGCTTCCTGAAGTTGCCCAAAGGGATTCTGCTTAATCATTTTCTAGCCAGAAATGACTTTAACAGTATCAAGTAAATAGATCAGGCTACTTATACCATCATATGGCTTTAACTATATGATAAATCCTGTTAAGCTACTCAAACAGTCAAACCATCAAGAATGAAGCAACAAAGTAGAATTTGGGTTTGATTGGTAAATCCAGATACCTAGCAGTGGTATAGTGATGATTGATCTTCAGGGTTAGGATCACCTCTGACAGTGCTAGGACCCACAGGTGAGAAATCATCACATTTTGATGATAGAGCAAATCATGTCCAGTTCAGTGCATTTGTATGTGCATAGTCCATGTAGAGCAGCTTCAAGCAAGGGATTAGAAAAGCATTGATCTCACCTCTTTATTTAAAATGTTCTGAGCATGTTATCACTCTTTTTAGTACATATTTGTTGCTTCTTTTTTGGTCATTGTAGTTATCTAACAGAATAATTAAAGAATATTTCTGAATTTGTGACTAGTCAAGCTACCTGCCAAACATTGCTTTTGCATGGAATTAGATGCTTGGAATTGAGTTAAGCTTGAGAGTGTGATGGACATTCTTTTGAGTCAAGTTTGAGTAGAAACAGGCTCTGTGCATTTGCAAGTTATTGTTTTGCAATGTTTTTAATATTAATTCATGCATTTAGAAAGGGTTCTGGTAGAAACTGGTCTAATTTCTGCACTGATTGTGTAAATGTATTATACTTTATCTTCTTAACTAGAATATATATATATATATATATATATATTCTTCTTCTTCTTTGGGTGAGGCATGTTTCTAGTTGGACCAGCTATTTCCAGGCTTATTAATTATCCTTACCCATTTATCGGTTAAGTGTATGTCCCATTAATGGAGTAACCTTCTTTTTTTTTTTTTTTATATGTTTTTGTTTTTGTGATAAACCTAAAGAAGAGAGTTTTGGCTGATTTTTGAGGCATACATCTAGATGCCGAATGTCTATGCCACACTACTTGGTAAATTCTTGAGAATCTGAATTACAAATAATTATCTTGAGAAATTACCAGCTCTTTTCTTTGGGATTACAAGGCAAATTATCGTAAACTAGAGTTGTATTTGCGGACCAAGTCATGATATGGTTGGACATTTTCTTAGTCTTGTTAACAAATCTGAAACAGTTTGAGATTGAACATGAAGGTGTTTGTCTTCCAACTATCTTTTGTTATCACCTGGAAAAGTTGATTGCTAGGCCAAATTTTTGGATATTGATGACTATTGAAACATTGTTTTCTATCAGTTCTCGTTTGCTTCATGTGACCACTTTAACAACCACCACCTACTATTTTACTGCACCATACGGATAACACAAAATATCAATTCTTCTCTGAAATTTTGGTGACTGCTGGAAATTCATTTGGACTGCAACTTGCTGTGATGGGTTGGGTATTGAATTATTTTAATATCCACTAAGTCATTATTGAATATATAAGAGCTCCTTCCAAATGTAGATGGAACACCATTTTCAGGCTCTCTGCTTCCTTGTGAATGATGACCTTAATTTCTTTTCCCTGCTGTCTGATATGAATAAGGCATTTGAGGGATATTCTTCTTAAAATTGATGCTGACAATTTTTATTTTTAATGTGCTTTGCCTGCAGAATTTATTAACCTTGTATCTTCTGAATCTAATGAAGTGTGTAATAGAGAGGATAAAAGAACAATTGCTCCTGAGCATGTACTCAAGGCTCTTGAGGTAACATTTTTTTTGTCCAGGGGAATAATGTCCTTAGATGACGTATGCTTTTATTGAATACCATACTATATGACTTTGCTTAATAGCAGTTTTTATAGGTTTGATTCTAAATATTTCATTGTTATCTCATGTATTATTTCCTTAAAAGGAGGAGGAATGCCCTTTGGCCTATTTATCCGTTCTTTCTTGCTGACTATTTTCCAACTCTTTAGTGTCTTTGATCTGTACCATTGCACAACTACGATCTCCTCCATTAGGCACTTTATTCTGATTTATATGATGAGAAACTAGCATATTCCTATTTGTATCCTGAACCTGCATTCCAAATTTCGAAAAAATCGATTGTTGAGTAGTCAATATGTTGATAGAGAATGACTGATATCTTATTTGCATATTTTTTCAGAAGGATACCAGGCATATGCAACTGTAAACTGATCTTATGTAAAGAGATTAGTTAGTTACACAAGTAAGGAGAAGCGATCTGAGTTGGCAATACTCAAGCAAAGTGGATTTTTTGTGTAATAAGGATGATAATAAGCCTTTTGCCTTTTTAGTGATTGTAGAACTTCTACATGGAAGATGTCACACCTGTAATATGCATATGCCTAAAAAAATATAAAATAAACAACAAAATGTTATGTGTAAAGGAAATTGCTTGGAACCTTCAAAATTTAAATTATGAGGAATGGAAAACTTCCTATCATTAACTTATTTATTTCTAGGGAAAATGATTCCATTTGGTAATCTTTTGTGTTACATAAAATTTTTGCTTCCTGTGGGTGGAATGAGGACAGTGATCCTTCAGATGCTTCTTTTACCCATTTCTATCCACATCCTCCCCCAAAGGAAAGTGGGGCAAAAAATGGCAATACAGTTCAGTCTTGTCATAAATACCATTAAATTTTCACATTCATTGTTATTATCAGTGCATATGATTGTCTTTTATGCTGAGATATTGTTGTGACTGCTGGGTGAAAATCATTTTGCTTCAAGGACCAGAATTTCTTTTTGTAATATTCTTACTGTGATGTTGGCTGTAGCTAATGACAGATTAAAATCTATTCTTGGATGGAGTACCTCTGTCCCTATCTTTTTGGCAAATTTATTGCCTGGTTTTAGTAATTCATTATCATTACCCTAAAACAAGAAAGAAATGTATTTTAATTGTGTTGTGTTTTTAATATAACACAAATTCTTGATCTTTCAGGTTCTTGGGTTTGGGGAGTATATTGAGGAGGTGTATGCAGCATATGAGCAACACCGGGCAGAGACGGCGGTAATTGTTTAAAATTTATCTGCTTCACAGCGTTGGCTTCTGAATTGGATTCTGTAAATACTATGAACCACTAAGTTGGAAAATAACAATTGGTTGTTCCCATATTGGCATTGTCTAGTATGACATTTTAATCTTAGACGTGTGGTTGAACTGTTTGTTTGATGTCTTCCTCATTTGATTGTGACCATGTTACAGCAGGACTCTACAAAGGAGGCAAATTCGGTAATGGAGTGGAGATGACGGAAGAGCAAGCAGCTGCCGAACAGCAGAGGATGTTTGCTGAGGCACGTGCAAGGATGAATGGTGTTGCTTCAGCTCCAAAGCAACCTGACCAAAACCCTAGTGTAGAGAGCTAATTCTAGGACTTATATTTCTTAAAGAGTAGGCAATCATAATTAACTCAATCTATACTCGCTTCTAATCTCTCCATTATGTACAAAAGCTGTTGGCTCTTTTCTGCCTGTATTGATACTATGTGCGCTTCAAATTTGTATCCTATGTATGGATCTTGTCTCAATGTAATTAACTAGAGCTTTGTCCAAATCCTCATCTAATTTCTTGACCGTGCCATACAGTTCAATGAATTTTCTCTTCCTACAAAAGGTTGATTACAGTTTTTCTTTTCTTTTCTTTTTTCTTCCTTTGTGCCGTTTCATTTATGACAAAACGTTGCACAAACCTGTCAAGATCCATCAGCTAGGAATATTTGTCCGACTCCCCTTGGTAATATCTCTTGTAGAAACCAAGTGCTTATGAGGAGTTGCTGTCAGATGACAATTTGCTGAAGTCATATTGATGAAGATACAATTTCTTGTTTGTTCTTTTAATTGCTATCTGCCAAATTTGAAGCCAATGTGTGCATGCTGGTCGGATGTGGTTCTGACATAATAGTGACTTATCAATATCATGATATGGGAATTTAAATCGAACTATATAATCTAAAGATTAGGGTCTTTAGTACTATGATGTTTCTAGATATGTATTTTTTTTTTTTTTGAATGAATATTTCTAGATGTGTATTTACTATTTCTTATGTTGAAAAGAAAAGATAAATATGATTGAGTACAGGATCCAGTGAGATGTCAATTGGCAGCTTGATGATGTCAAACTGATGAGAATCGAGACATAATGGATCTGAACCTACTGTCATCCCGGTGGGACGAAATGGCATGTTCAAATCTATGCTTTTTGGCTTTAGTATGGTCAGGACAGTAGTAGTGGATTTCTTGTGTGGCTTTTACTTAAATTCTCCCTAGACACTGTTTGTGGAGTCGAGTCAAAAGAGCCTAGTCAAGCAAAATATTTCCCTTCTTGCCCCACCAAGAAAGTGAAGTAACACTCAGGTTGTCCCCCATAGATTCCTTTGTTTTTATTTTCTTAATTCTCTGTTAAAATAGGTTGTGGGGGCAGTCTGTTTCTTTTCGGGATTCTTTATCGCCGCAACGAAAAGAAGAGGTCGCAGGAAATAAAAGGGTTAATGATAAAGCTACAAAATAATAGAAGAAAAAACTAGAAGCTATCTTTCTCAATATTATCTCTTCACTTTAGAGTTAGAAAGTTGCTCTGTAACTGGGAAAAAAAAAAATTCATGGCAAGTCATCCTCAAGACACAACACCAAAGAATGACTTTGATTTTGCAAATAAAGTTGGAGATGAAATGGATAAACTCAAAGCAATTGAGTCCTTTTCTAAAGCTATTGAAGAAGAGCAGGCTGGGAATGAGAAGATTGTCATCAAGGAAGCAGTTGCTGCAGCTTCCCTGCCGAAGAAGAAGCCACAGGCCATAGCAATTGCAAGGCTTCGTTCGGTTCTCACTGTTTTTAGCAAGAACCGCTTGCATTTAACGTTTGGTCTAGGTTCTAGAGTTGTCGGTACCATTTTTGGGCAACGCCGAGGACATGTGCATGTTTCTTTCCAGAAGGATGCTGAGTCACAGCCGGCTTTCTTAATTGAGCTTGCCACTCCAATCAGTGGACTTGTTCGAGAAATGGCATCTGGGTTGGTAAGAATTGCATTGGAATGTGACAAGGAAGAGAAGAAAGCGATGAAATTGCTAGAGGAGCCATTGTGGAGGACATTCTGCAATGGGAAAAAGAGTGGTTTTGCAGCCAGAAAAGCGTGTGGACCTAAAGATTGGAACGTACTGAAGGCCCTAGAGCCAGTCTCAATGGGTGCTGGTGTTTTGCCCGCAAGTGATGCTAATCCTGATGAAGAAATTATGTACATGAGAGCTAAATTCGAGAGAATCGTGGGTTCTAGAGATTCAGAAGCATTCTATATGATGAATCCAGACTGCAATGGGGCTCCTGAACTCAGTATCTACTTGTTAAGAGTTTAAACAACCTGATTTCGAATCCGGAAAGGACAACCAAAAAAAAAAAAAAAAAATGCGACTTAGGATGTTCATTTTGCTCTTCAATTAGAAAAATGGATGCTTAGTTAATGTTGTTCTTTCTTTTTTTTTTTTTTTTTTTTTTTAACTTTTGTTCTTTTTTCTTTCTTTTCTTTTATTTTTTGGGCGCAGGATTGGTGATGAGTGGGATTACTTTGTTCTTGTTGGTAAAGGTAAAAAGGTTACATTATTGGGGATATGATGGTAGGTGGGGTCATTAAGTATATGTGTAGTCTTTAATGTGCTATTAGTGGTGCAAAGTGGTTTATGCAATCATGATTATTCTCTCATTCAGGTCATCCTTATTGCCAATAGCAATTAACTATACATTTTGCATTTTCTTTTAGAGAAATCCTACCAAGAAATGTTATCATTCTTTTATTTCCACTTTAATGCCGACGTTACATTACATTATATTAGAGATGTTTGGGACTTGGGCATTGAATTAGTTGAGTCTACATACCTCAATTGTCTGCTATTAATACTACAGGCAATGGTATTTATGTTGTTGTGTGTGTAAAAAAAAAAAAAAAGAGCTGCAATAGAGAGTAAAGTAGCATGGATGATGGAGGAAGAAGAGAGAGAGTAATTATGAATAGTTGATAATCATCTATAAGAAAAAGAAAAAAAAAAGAGTAAGATAAGATAAGTTAAATAGGATTTTTTGACACCAAAATATAGGATTTGCTTAATATTAATATATATATATATATGATCGTTTTGAATAATAAAACGTCATAGTATTATCAATTTTTTTGCAAATACCGATGTTTATAAAACATACCTATATTTTTCCAGTGTTTATTATTAATCCGGTATGTAATATGAAGTTTTGCTCTGCGTATTTAATGTCATCGATTATAGACCATACTGAGTACTTTAATTTTCGATTCGGCAAGATGGACGAGCACACTTTATTTTTTACTTGCCTAGGTCTCCTGTCATGTTTGGTATGTGGGATGAACTCGGAATGAAATCACAATTCAGGGTTCCATTCTCATTCCTACATTTAGTTGCGTTTTTAAAAGCTTGAATCGTGATTCCTAGGAATTGACGATTCCGACTTTGAGGGAGAATTCGTTTCCGCTCTTAAGAAGATAGAATCAAGATTTCATTCCTTTCCCATAAATAATTAACATTAAATTACTTTTTTATCTCTTTACTTATTTATTTTTCACATTAATTATTAAGGATATTTTTGACAAATAACATATCAATTCCATTCCATTCCATTCCAAGATGTATCCAAACAAAGGAATGGATTTATTATTCCACCTCCCATTCCATTCCATTTCATTCCTCTCATTCAAATCAATTCTATTCCGAATGATTCCTGCATACCAAACGTGACATAAAAGTTTAATGTTGCTTACTGTGCAATTCCACTAATAAGTAGCATCTAAACCCTTCACAAATTCACCCTACACATTGAGCATCATTAGTAACCTACCCCTTAATCACCTCTTTTTGTTGAACAAAGAGTAATAGTTATCCATGCTTTAGCAGCGTCTTTCTTCCTCTAAACCATCCATAAATTGATCCTACACATCGAGTTTAATCAGTAGCCTACCCGTTAATCACCTCTATTTTTTGAACAAAGAGTAATAGTTATCCATGCTCTAGCAATGTCTTTCTTCCTCTAAACCATCCACAAATTAATCCTACACATTGATTAATCGTAATTTGCTTGTTAATCACCTCTGTTTGCTAAACAAAAAGTAATAGTTATCTATGCTCTAGCAATGCCTTTCTTCCTCCTTTTGTACAATGTTACAAGATTTTGATAATGTAACTTGCTTAACCTAAGTTTATGCTATTTAATAATGTTTAATTTAGATCACATAAACATAGAACCATATCATTTGGAAGCTATCTTATCCTTTATTTTAACCAGCGGATGTGCACTAGTGATGCATGTGCCAAAATAAAATATCAGGAAAACTAAAAAATATTATAACATTGTTGATAAAAAAACAAATCAAGATAAACATATTATTTAAAACAAGTAAGATGTAAAAATGATATACTTGCCTCCGAATTTTGTAGAAGGGTATGAATTTTGAGAGCTCCTAGGTGTTGATACTTACAAAATGTAAAATTACTATCTTAAGTTACTAATGACTAAGGATACACAACTATCACAAGTAAATATAAGAAGAGTATGACTGTTATCAATTTTAAATTTTGATCTATGATAAAAGTCTGAAATTTTAAATTTCATGGAAAAATGAAACCAAAGTAGCAAAATCAATATGGTCATATTAAAATTAAATAGGTGAAACACCTGTCTACCGTTTTTGTAAAAAAAAAAAAAGATTACAAAAACACAAATTGGATAAAAAAATTTACCAAATTGTTACATTTATGCCGCATGTTGGAGAAGAGATATAAAAGTTTGTATATATATTGCATGCTAGAGAAAAGATGTAGTGATAGTACGGAGTCAAACTTATAAAAATAGCTATATTATATGTTGGAGAGGAGATATAGGTCTAAATGTGTATTGCATTTTGATCATGCGACATATGTTAAATAATTATACGAGTTTCGCATATTTAATATGGGATACACAAAAAAAACCTTATATCGCATGTTCAACATGTGATACAATAATAATAATTATGCAATTATGTTTATTCAATTTGCATTTTTTTAATGATAGTTAAGCTTGAAATAATCTCAAAATTATATTACTACTATAGTTCTAAAAATCAAAATAGCATAAAAAGACAAAAGAAAAAGAAAAAGAAAAAGAAAACAAAAACTTGACCAGTATTAAATAAGAGGAACAAAAATATAAAAAAAATGCGAAAATCGGCTCTTTTCTTAACTATTTTGGTTCAATAGAAAGGAGAGAAAAGACACATCCAAAGAAGAACAATAATGAAAATAACATATCACTTATTCAAATATTAAAATAAAATGGAAAAGTAAAAGATTGTAAAGATATACAATGAATTAATCTCATGAAAGTCATGATTAGCATGTCATTGTATTGGTTACCATAAAAAAAAAAAAAAAAAAAGGCCCTATGGAAAAATGCTTCATAAAAAAGTGCACAAATCAAGACAAAGACATTACACAGGAAAGGGCGGAAGAACTCGAAGGGAATAGTTTTTTATTGAAGAAATCGTTGTAAAACGTATGGGATGGTGTTATGATCCAAATTCAGCGAAGTGGTTTAAGAAAGAGGAGTTCACCAAGATGGACTAACAACTATTTTGTGCAAACATAATAAACTTCAGTTTACATAGCGGTTGTAACAGTAGTAACAATTTAACTATATTTAAACTAAATATAATAGATACATCAATAGTTATGTAGATCTATAAAAGATTTAGCTTATCTATACTATAAATAGCAAAAAGAAAGTAATAAAGGGGATCTAGGAATTACATCCCCAAAAGTGGGTTTAAGGAGTTTGACTAGCTCAAAGTTGTCATTGGCATTCTTTACCTGCAAATTCCAGAAAACACAGACATAAACACAAGTTAGTTAGTTAGAGAGAACTAGCAAGCATACTGAATCAGGAAACAAGAAACTAGGGTTTAAGGCTTAGCTTATGCGAAGCTGAGAAGAGAGGAAGGTTATTAGCTTTTTCCATGAGAAGGGCTCTCATTGTGTATCTCAAGCTTATTTCAACATAGGGGAGATTGAGGCCAAAGGTATGGCTTAGTTATTTCTAACGTGCTTGGTTAGTTTAATGTAAAAGGTTGTGTGAGTGATGTCTCATGGATTGGCGGCAACCTCATAGAGCATAATCCATACGGGTTGATTTGCGATTATAGTAACACATCATTATCACTTTTCTTTTTCTATGCCATTTATTGGGGGTTGCAGCAATGATGAAAGACAGGCTCATATTCTTGAAAAGCTTCATTGGAGCAAATCTAAGAGGAACATGTTTAGCAAATAGGGAGCACCGAGTGTGCAAATTCGAGATAAGGATGAGACTACCACATGGGATAGGAATGAGACTGCTATTGTTGGAGCTAGCAAAGTAGAGAGCGTTCAAAAGAGGAAAGCCCGTGTGACGATAGAGCTAGGATGCATTTAAGAGAACCCAAAGAAACCTCAATGATTGAAGGGATGATACTGGTTTCATCGATTTTAGCAACGCTAACTCTTTAGAGCGGCAGAGTTTCTTAAGTAAGTAATGATTTGACTAAGAAAGGTAGTGAAAGCTTTGGTTGAGGGGCAACCGGGATGATGACCCAACTAACTAGGAGTCGACTAGTTGAGAGGTGGAAACACAAATGGTAATGATCCGATCCTTATTGCTACTAGCAGTTTGTGTGATTGACTAGGCTAAAGGTGGTGAAGAGGTCTTTGGCTATAAAAAATCTGCCCGAGAAGCACACCGGCTTCAATTATTTCCTATTGGTAAGTATTTTTGTATTGTCATTCATACTTTTCTCACGTGGATCTACTGATTACACATGTATTTTCAATAAGCGTGAAGTGGATATACCACATGAGAGACCAAGGCAAAGTGTTAGAGAAAGATCTGGTTGAACAGAAAGCCAAAACCACTCATCAAATCATGATGGCGAGGGAGGTAGGTCCTTTGATGGTCTCAATTGTTTGCTTCACCATAAATATGATGAATGTTGGGAGAAGTGTTGCCATTTTCATGTTGAACATACAATACTACAGCAAAAATGAAATCAAATAAAGGAGGACACAATTTATTGCCTAGAAGGAGAAAGATGAAACTAGACATATTGCAAAGGTACTCGGAAGCGATCTGGTCACAAAGAGGCAGCAAATGGATGAAGAGCGACATGCTCTAAAGGCTACAAACTAGGACTTGGCTCAGGGAGTTTGGAAGTTTAAGAGCTTGTCCAAGAATGTAGAGACTCGATCAATGAAAATTATTGAGGAGGATCAAGATAAAGAGATGTCGTATTAGCTTTTCAATGCATACATGTTAGCTACGAATTGAGAACTCCAAGCTGGTTGGATAATTGAGGAAGCTGAGGCTCGAAAAGTTGAATTCCAAAGTCTTAAATCTATAGAGGAAATTGTAAATCCTTGTATTTTTCACAATTTTTAGAAAATAATCCTAGAAGTTTAACACCAAAACTAAAACACAAAAATCAACCCAAGTTAAAACAAAATTCTAAATAAGGTCAAATACGACAATTCTTAATCTTGAGAAAAAGAGAACCCTCAAAACAAAATGGAAAATCCAACAATCGGTTGATTCAACATTCGTATACCAATCAAATCATATATTCAATTCCTCACATGCAAATCAAGACGATATATCCAAATAATGCTCGACAACGAAATACTAAGACCTTAAATCCTTCGGTAAACTTTAGAATAAAAATTTTCAATTTTTACCAAAAATCAAACCGAGTCAACCCATAACCCTAGACTCGGTTAAACGATCCCGAGAACTGAAAAATATTAATAGTCACAAAAAAAAAAAAAAAACCATAGATGTTGAACCCAAAAATATAAAATGGTTAAAAACCTAAAAATTCTATAATCTTACGAATAAAATCAACAAGCCGGAAGTCAAACCGAAACCCTAAAAGTCAATAAAGTCTACAACAAACCCTAGAATTTAAGATCCGACATTCCTGTGCTCTTAGACCCAAACAAAGAAACTAAAATAATTGTTGATAATATTCGTAATAATGTAGGAAAGGTTAAAAATATCACACTCGTAATTTTCTAGTGTCTTTTAGATCCGAATGAGATCAGTTTTCGAAAACCGTAACTCGATACACCGGACGGTAAAAATATTTCATTAATACCATTAGACTCGTAATAATATAAGAAATCCAAAAAATCAGTTTCAAAATTTTTCGGTATCTAAAAATATCTGATATAGCCATTTACGCGTATTTTTATTACTACCGGTATTTTATTTATCTAGTCTACTATTCATAGTACTATTTCTACTATTCATTACTATTCATCTATCTCTACTTTTTCTACTATCTATTCTTACAACCTATATACTTATTTTTTACAATTTTCTTTTTCAATAAAAAATTCTACAGCATATATTACTAAATTTCTCTTACACTTTTCTTGTAAAATTAATTTTTAATCACTTTTCTCTCTCCCCTCCCTTACATTACCATCTACCCCTCTCTATCTTCACTCTCCAATTATTTTCTTTTTCAATTAATTTAATTACGTCTAATTTTCACTCTAAAACTCTATAAATACCCATTTCCTCCTTTATTCTTTCACACGACTCATTTTACTACAAAAACTCTCTCAAAATCTCCTCTCAAATACTCTCCCCATTACTCCTCAAAACACTCAAGTTTTCTTCTTCTTCATACACAAAACCCATTTACTCATACTATTCTCAACTTCTATTTAGGTAAAAATCCCTTTTATATTTTTACTGCCATGTCATGTAACTTTACATGATCGTGGTGGAAGTTTCCTAAACTTAATGTTAAGGAAGCTACACTATGTTCATGTATTGTTCATGAACATCCATCTCTATATTTTTATGTTGTTATTATACTTTGATCATATTATTGTTGTTATTATGCTAACTTCTTATTCATATATAACTAAATATATTTATGTATTTATATATAATCTTTAGAGCATATGAGCTCACTTGTTATTTATTTATTTTCATGCTTTGCAATTTATTTACTTATTTTATGTTATTTTAATACTAGTCTTAGACTTGTCCTTATCAAGTCAAAATAACTTTTTCCTTCTTTTTTTTTTCTTTTTGGGACTAGTGTATTCTTAGTCCCGAGTTGCCTTGATGAAGTTAAGTCTCTCAATACTTGACTAGGTTACCTTGATGAAGCTAAGGTTCCTAATACTTGATATTATTATTATCTTGCTATTATTATTTGCTTCTGATATCTCTCATATTCTTATTATTTTACATGCTTAGTACATGCATAACCATAATGATATTGTCTCAACAAAGGTTTAGAGGAAAAAATTTCTTTAACAAAGGAAATGTGATCAAATCCTTTTATCTTAAATAAAGTCTTTGTCAACAAAACATAGAAAAATGATTCTTTTACAATTCCTTGTCAAACTTACCATGGATTTTCGTAGGAAATAACAAGAATGGTTTTATAAAGAAACTAACTAAGAAAATCAACATTCTCCTTTCATAATAGATAACCTAAGGTTTAGTATTAATAATATGTGATATGCAAGTTTCTATAAAAAAAAAGCTCAAAATTGGAATCTTTTTAACTTTTTAATGAAAAACTAAAAAGTAAACTAGTTTTCAAAGTTAAGATAAAATCCATCCACTAATTTATAAACTCACTTAGAAAAATAAAGGTTTCTAAGTTTAAGTAATATACCCGTTTTCAAAGAAATAAATAAAATATAAACTTGATGAGTTTCGAAAAACAATAGTTATTATCAACAACATAGGAAAATAATGAAACATGATTTTTCCTTCCAAATAAAAATGGCAAAAAACTTAAGAAACCAAGTTAGAAACCAAAATTTATTCTAAAGGGATTAGGAAATGAAAATATAATAGGAAAAAGATTTGTTTATCAAACCGTTTTCTTTTAAAAGGAGAAATATCAATAACTCAAATTTTATATGATCTCAACAACTTAATAGCAATTTTAGAAATTTCAATCCTTAATACTAGAAACAAAATTTTGTAGGAAATCAAAGCTAAGAAAAATTTAGCTTATTTTAGAAAGTAAATTGGAAGACAAAATAAGAAATATATTCATTTACAATAACACAAGAATTTATGAAGTTCTTTAAAACAACTAGAAAATAAAATGTTAAAAATTCACATTTTCAACACCGTAAGATGAATTACTTTGTGAAAAATAATTGTTGAGATAACACTACTAAATTTTGCATACTATATGAGGCTATATATGTATGTTTCCAAAGGATTTTTCTAACTATACAAATATCTACATTTTGATACAAGTATTTTCAGATAAAGAAAAAATTGCAAACTTGTGTATTGAAAACTATAATTTTCGTGATGAATCTGTACCCTCCGGTTTCAGAATCCAAATGACCTTATATGACAAAAATGACCTTAGAAATGGATAGATGTATTCAAATAGTTAGAAAATGGTATATTTATGGCTATTTTAAGTTGGAATTTCATTTTACACGATTTTTGACAAACATAGTGAAGTAGAATTAGAAAGTTTAAGTAGAATTTCTATGAAATACTCATCCCAGGTATTTCTTTTGACTAGATGACGTGGAATACGAGATTTTCCTTCTTGAGGATTACTATGACTAAGAAGATTGCGGAATTGACGAGTAAGTTATTCCTCTTAATTTCGTTACTTACTTGTACTTGTAGAATAGTGGCATTAGAAAACTAAGAAAAGATAAAAATGGACATGTATGGGGAATTCAGGGATATGTATATATGTGATTCTATGCTTATGTGATGAAATGAGAATTAAGAATATCGCAACTTCGAATTGCTTGCTTAAGTATTTTGTTTACCTACATGTATGCTTCCTTATTGTTTGACCGCTCCTAATAAATCTTAATAAGGTTTGGCTTAAGAAAATAAAACATTCACGTATAGCATCCATCGAGTCACATTTCTTTCAGAAGGTTGCTACTCCTATTCGTAGAGTTGGATGGGTTGCTATCGTGCTGTGACATGAGCCCTGTTCCTTCCTAGAGAATCCTATCGCTTGGGAAATGCAACTCTAGGTTCGGAGCCGACCAACCGAACGCTTTGGGCAGGGGCTTAGGGACTAGCAGTAGAAGGTCGAAGACCTTCATCAACAATTCTCTAACCTTCGACACGGAGGGATAAATCCGTTCTATATATGGTTTCCGAATAATTATATATATATATTTGTATAATCATGTGGTTATTGCATAGCATGCATAGCATATGCGTGAAAATTTAAATGAACTTGTTTGAAATCATGCTGTGAATGGAAGGGAATACCTCACTAAGCTAGTTGTAAGCTTATATCCCCATAGATTTTGTTAAAACAGGTATACCCATGGGATCATGACATTAAGGAAGTCATGGATAAATGTTAAACTTTTATGAAGGCAATGGGAACATAGAATGAAGTTACTTTGTAAGATTCCTTATATGTAATGTATGTTATGTTAGTATTTTGGAAATTACTAAGAAACGTATTTATATTGACTTGAAGACAATAGCAGGGTATGCCCCTAAGAATGTGATAAACCATATTTATGTTTTATGATAAGTATTCTTTATGCCTTGTTATTTAATCATTATCAATGTAAATTGCACTACTCCGATGTATTCTCTTGGTTGTGAAGTATGCTTTGTAAATGATATGAAAGCCTTTGCATGACTAAGGTAGTCATTCTTAGGCTTTAGTATTGTATACGGAAGACTGCCACATTTAGGGTACCTCTCGGGGCGTGACAGCAACTCTCTAGGTAGTTGAGAGGAAGATGTTGGCAGAGTACTTCTAGAGTGAAAAGTGGGAGGATAAGGAAGTTGACATTATGCAAGAGATTGTTGAAGCCACGGTTTGGGACCTCCACAAAAAATGCAGTTGCAGTCACATTGATTAGGGAGTTTGGTAGCATTATCCTAATGCTAAGCAAGATGAGAAGACTACTTAAGGTGATCAGATTGAGGAGAGGCTTAAGCTAGGCTTTGAGGAACCGAGTGATGATATGGGCTCTAAGGGAATATTGTTAAGGTTGTTAATAAGTCTGTCTATCCCATTCCTGAGCGATCGATTCCCGTGAGCGGGTTGGTTCCATCTACAAAGGACGTTGCTGATCTTGCCCATCCTAATGTTGAACAAGCAATCCCCATAAACCCCACTATAAGGCATGCTACCATTTTTGAAGAGTAAAGGGGAAAGGACTCATGATGCATCAAGAACTATCTTTATTAGATTATGAAAATAACTTTGAATTTGAAAACAAACAGTCATTTGATCATAAGTACTATCTTTGTTAGATTCTAAAATTAACATAAAATCCCTCTTGATTAATTAAACAAGTTATGGTATGAGAATCTTAACTTCTTTCTCATAACAACTATTAAGTATTTGAAAAATTATCAAACAATAATATTGAAGTATAAAATGTGGAATTAAAAGAGAGATAAAATAAGAGAGAAATGCACAAGTATATATAGTGATTTTGCCTTATGTGTTAGTCCACTTTTTAGCTCCATGTTAGGGTGCCGGTTGTCTTCATTGATTATTCCACCAATACAATAAAAATTTCAAATCAAGGTACAAAGAGTCTTGCTTTCCCAAGCAATTTAACTGACCGCACCATCTCCCTAGCTTAATCCTAAGCTAACATAGCTATATGACAACTTTTGTTACCTTAACACTATCTCAACTGTACTAGGATAATTTACAATGCAAACAATAAGGATTTGCAGCACAATAAATCCTTAAGCTTTCAATATAAGAGAAATAGAGCAATTTTTAAGAGAATGTAAGTATATTCTTATCCGAGCTTGTAAGAGAGCTTCAAGATAAATTCTTTAAGATGAAATGAGTTAATTTGGTTCTTAGCAATATTGGAGTGCTTGTACGCCTTTTCATAGTAGAATATTATTGCTTTTTTCTTTGGTTCTCTCTTGATGAAGCATTGGAATGAATTTCTATTTATGATCTTTATCCCAACATTCAAAATTCTTTTAGTAAGGAAAAAAATCTTCAACTTAGTATTGGTAACCTTGCTTGGACTAATATGCTAGCTTTGAAATTCAAAAAGCTTCCTTAAGTATGTGAATTTATTTAATGGAAAATATTGGAAAAGTTCTTCATTTCTTAGCAGCAGGATGGAATATATTCAAGTTAATTCCTTGATGAAATTAGGAGACTACTTTCCATAAGATGAAATGAGTCAATTTGATTCTTTATCACATCCATGTTCATTTAAAGTCTAAAATATTTATGGAACACTTTCTTGAATTATCCTTCATCAACTTAACTCAAATCAATAAGGTTTCATTATAATTTAACATTCTTATCCCGCAATTATCAAAATAAAATTCGGATAATAGAAATTAATTTCCTCTTAGATTATTGTCTTAGTTAAGGGGAATGATTCTCTCTCTCTCTCCCCCCTCTCTCTCTAAACCCTAACATAGGGGGTGGCACTTAAGTTGTATAGTGGCTGCCCTTCCTTTCTATACGTTTTTCTTTTCTTTAACTATCATTAATCTGCAAACCCATCACTAGGATATTAGCATTTTCAAATCAACCAATTTTTATCTTAGAGCCATCCAAATTTGTTCATCATTGTCACCATCATCGTTATCGAAATCATGATTCCTTCATTACAGGTTCCCTATCTATAGATTTAGTTTGATTGAAGATTAGGAGATTGGTTAATATTGTTTGTTAGTAGTATTTTAAAATAAGGGCATTTAATGTATTTGTTGTTTTTCTTTTGTTTTCATTCCTTATGTAGGATTATGTTATCCCTTTATGGGATTTGTTTTACTCACCAATAGGGTAGGTTTTGTTCTTTTAGAAAGGTTTGTATCCCCTATGTAGGACATTTTGATTCTTGAAGAGATGTGCCTATTTAATTGGAAGGGTCTTCGTACTTCCAAATCTTCATTAGTGAATTCTCTTGTAACGATCTATTTGATTGATGTAACTTCATTCCATTGAATGTAACTCGATCTTTTTTGGTAGAAAAAAAAGTGGAATGATTAAAAATATTTATTCTAATTTATTTAAGTGGTGGAGTTAAGCTTTCAATAAGATCATTTGAGATAAATATGGCAAGTTCTTTTGTCCATATCAGCTTCTGATTTTATTATGTTTTAATTTTAGGTTCTGATTTTGCCATTATGAAAACTAAGCAATTATCTAAATTCAAAAGTAATATTATTCCTGTACTTAACAAACTTGTTAGAAATGTTTGATTTCTTTTGTTATCATCAAAACCATTATGAGAGATATCAACACAATCTTTATATGAAAACAGGTGTTCATTTGGGTCAATAGTTCCTTCATTCATTTTGAAATTAGGCAACTTCATGGGGAAGAACTATTTAATACTACACCAGTGGGATTTTAATCGTCCGTGAGGATGCTTTCAAAGTTTGTGCATTCTTGCCCTCCTTAATCTTTGACACCCTATTACAGTACTTCTCCATCTCCTCAAGGGTAATATCTTCAAAATGTTTTTCCTAGTACATAAGGAGATTGTCTGGACTCAAATTGTGAACATGCATCCAGGGGGGCTACCAATGCCACTTGAGGAACCTTAGCCATTAATTTACGCTGAGTGTAAGAAATTGTAAGGTTGGTTTGCACTCGAGATTGAGTTTATGCTTACGAATGGCCACTATGTGGTGACATCTCAAAGGTGATGGGATGCTACCTTAGGATTGAGATGGCAAACGTTCTCTACTACTTCCTTAGCATTGGAGGACATCAACTGTCAGTTCCAAGTCCCTAAAGCATTGCTTTACTTAGTGACAATGATTTATCAATTCTATATTTTGTTCCATAATTTGGTACAAAATATTCTCCAAATTGTTCAAACAAGACTCTTGTAAATAGTTAGAAATAGGAAAGGTATTAGGGCTTGCATTAAACCTTGCAAGGTCTAGACTCTTCAGTTCTTGCCCTTTGATCTTAGCAGCATTAAGGGTGTTAAATTTTTTTAATGTAAAAGCAAATTATCTAGAAAGAAATATAAAGGAAGGGAACAATTCTAGGAGTTCCTTTCCATTAGAGGCGCCAAATGTCATTATTTAAAAAATGGTAGCAAGCTTTAGAGTATTTGGCTTGATCGTGGGTTTATAGAGCAAGGCCTACAAAACATAACACTGTTAATAGAGTGCTAGAGACTGGTGCACTGGAAAGTTGTCTGATGTGCCACTTTAACACTCAAATTAGAGTACATCCCAAATATCCAAAAGATAATTGAAAAGTATAAGAGTTACTGATAGAGCATAATTGTCTTCTTAAGTGTGTGGAGGAAGTATTTGGAGGAGATGGGATCTTAGTGATTAAGAAAGTTATAGAGAATGTTGAGTAGTAGGGAGTTGAGAGTTGTTACCAAGGATGTGGAGTTAGGCCATGAATCTATGTTTAATTGTTTCCCCTAATAACGTTAATAGCAGTTATGAAGTTCGTGCCAAATGGCTTCACTTGATGTTGCTGTGGGCACAATTTGGGATTGGATGAGTCAAAATAGGTTGGTCTCAGACCTTGTGGGTCGGAGTTGGTCTTGGGAGCCCATGTCCTATAATTGACCATCAACAACTATGTTATTCTATTAACTTAATGCTTTCTTTATAGATAATGTACTATTGCTGTTGATGTAGTGATGAAATCTAGCACTTCAAGTATTAGTGTTTTTAACTCAAATTTATGACTAAGTCCCTACATTGACATTGGTGGCAGTTTTAGACTTAGCTAGGATTCACCAAATCCATAAGTCTTAACCTAGGACAAGTAAACCTAATAACCAATGGCATTATAGCCTAGTGGCATCTCCCTAGTCTTTCAAGTGAAAGTCTAAGATTCAAATTCCCCCTCCCTCGTTATAATAGCAAAAAAAAAAAAAAAAAAAAAAAAAACCAGCAGGTCCACCCATTTTAAACAAAAAACATAAGAAAAAGGAAAAAAATTAAAAAGAGAAAATAATGAAATAAAATATAAACAAATGATATTCAATATTTAAACTATTTTTAAGTGAATAGTAAATTTGTTTTTTATTCCTAATATATAATATGTTGTTATTAATAATACAAAAAAAAAAAAAACCAAAGGTATGTTAAATGTATATAAACTTTAGTTTATATAACTTCTACTAAAAGTAGAATTTTACTCCATTACAGAGTGGGACTAGTTTTTATTTTGTAATCTCCTTTTCTGCTTATAGAGTATTTTTCTTTCCGTTGTAGTTAAAGTTGAATGAGTTTGTGCACACATGAATGTATATCCTACAATATTCTTTATAAAACTGGACTAATGACTATATTACTCTTAAACCCAACTTTGTTTTTAATTTAAAATTTATCTTATTTAAATTCTATTATTAAAAAAAAGATGATGGAATGATCTTAAATGAAAAAAAAAAAATCACATTGTGCAATCATATGGATATGGATTATTTCGTGAAAAATTTGAATGTACAAAGTGTTAGTCTTGGAAGCTATGTATCCAAGAGGGGGTGAATTGGTTACTTTGAAAAATTTTACAAAGATTAGATACTAAAGTTGTTTCCAAAATAGGTTTTGAAATAGTGTATAAACTTTTATTAAAAATGTATTTAAAAAATCCTCTTGATTTCTTAATTTGTGATGTAATCGAGTTTATACTTTTATATTACTTCTTAAATAAGTCTTAATTAGAAAATATTAAGTCAATTTTAGATTGTATATCAAAGTATACATAGAAACAAAATAAATAAAGAGAGATAGAGAAGAGAGTGCTCAATTATGTAAAGTGCTTTTGCTTTGCATGTTAATCCACTCTTCTAGCTCCACACTAGAGTCCTGGTTGCCTTTATAGATTGTTCCACTAAATCTAATAATGAAAGGAGTACAAAGTATCTTGCGTCCATTGCAATGTCACAACTTGCATCGTCTCACCTAGCTTCTATCTTAAGCTAAACATAGTCCTAGGTGGACTTTATCACTTCTATACTACCATTAAGTACAAGTGAAATTAACCAAGACTTGAGGAATTAAAGTAAAAATTTTCCTTACTACTTAGTACAAATAAAAAAAAGACTCTTTTTAGTGGCTTCTGAAAGTGCTTTTGGTGACACAATAAAAGACTCTTTCAATATTTTTGTTCTCTTGCAAATTTGGATGGAAAATAAGTGCTAGCCATTATGTAATATACAAGAAAATATTTCATAATTAGGGGTATTAATGTAATAATAATTGTTTAAAAAGGGTATTTTTGTCTTGGAATAGATAAATTTGGATACGGGGAAGTGGTACGTGAATCTGGATGATTTTGGAGTAGGCCGACATATAGCCGCTAGCCTTTCATTCAAAGTTGCCAGCCTAAATACAAAGGACGATGGCCTAAACACCAGCTTAGAGCATCGGAGGAAAAATTTTGCAAATTGAAGAATTTGGCCATACGTCGGCATTTAGGCCGTCGACGTACCCAAGAAGGCCACTGGCCTAAGTGACGGCCTTGGATGATTTTGAGTGACCCGAGACATTTAAGCCGCCTAGTTTCCTACTCATTCAGCCTTTATTCCCTTGAAAATTTAATCTATAAATTTGTCCTAAACTCAGCCCTAAGTCTCATAACCTCTCTTAAACATAAACATACCCTAGATGACACTCTCCAAGGAGGATTTCATCAAGGAATTGAGTAAGTAACAACCCGTAATCCTTTAGTTCAGTCTAGGATGTGTTCTTTCTAAGATTTTGTTGTTGATTGGTGAAGGGAATTGATCGTTGGTGGAAATTGGAGGAAAACCCTAAGGGTAGGAATTAGGGGATTTTAGATCTATGACAAATTAAAGAAGGTAACACTCCACTCGGAACTATAATTCATAGATTTTAAGTTGTTAGAAGAATTTGAATCATAATTGTTGTTGAGAATGATGGTGTATGTATGAACAATGATGAATAGGTGATCTAGAGAATTAGGGTTTCGTTATTTCATGGTGTTGATTGGCGATCTGGTTATTCTATGGGTTTCACAGGAGAAAGGTGTGTTGGAGATTCTAGATTTGATAAATTAGGGTTTAGGATTTATATTTCTTATGTTGTTATCAATATGTAATTGATTAGTGGAATGGGTGATAGTAAACCCCGATTTTTCTAGTAACCAAGTAAACTTCAGAAACTGGAAACCAAAACCCTAAACCGAATTAGCTTAAGCTTGAGAGAGAAACCTAGGAACCCTGGATCCGGCTTTCCTTCGGTTTCAAACTAAAAGAACTTTTGTAAAATAATTTAATGTGGAATATTGTTTTAAAGTATATTTCAAACCATAAAAATCTGATTTTGGAAAATTTTCTATTCCGGGCCTTCCCGAGATCCATTACTAAAAAGCGAGCCCTGAAACTCGAAATTCGAAAAATATTCCGGAAAACTCTTTAGAACCAAAATTTAATAAGGATTTCAAAAATATAACTTTTATAATATTTCGGGCTAAAAAAATTACAAATTAGCCTTTTTCTCGTATTTTCTTTACTACCGATAAAGTAATTATCTTGTTTACTATTCATTACTATTCACAAGGACAATCTACTATACTCATAAGCCACTTCCTATTCTTACATCCTTACAAACACTTAATTATATTTTCTTTTGTAAGAAATTTTTGTCTCTTAAAAAGTTATTACAAATTAACACTTTTTATTACATAATTTACAAAACAAATTGAATTTAATCTCTCTCCCTCTCTCTTTCTCCCCTCTAACCGGCGCAACCACCAAAAAAACACCACCCCTCCCCCAAAAATCCTCTCTATGCTCCCTCTCTTGCCGTGACACACACACGCACACACCACACACACTTACTTGAGTTCATTTCCTCTTCTTTTTCCTCTTGATTCAAGTCTTATGTGATGAATTCTAAACCTTTCCTACGTTAAATTTTGTAATGGCAAGATTATTCATGAGTATTTTCATGTTAAAGTCCCCATGAACACTTGCTAGGGACAAGAAAATGCTACTACATGAATATCAAGCCATCACAAGACTAGATCTTGTGTTTAAATAAGTTTTTGCTGGATTATCTTCATGTTCATGCATATAATAGTAGAGTAAAGTAGAGATCTTGCATAAAAATCCATATTCATGTTTTCAAACTCCATTTCATGCATCATAAGTAGTAGATCTAACATTAAGATGTTCATATTATACTTTACATTCATGATCTAATGTATATTTTGTGTTTTAATGCATTAATGCTCATAAAGGTATTGTCTTATATATATAAATATGGTAGTTAGTAGATCTTTAGTTAGATGAGACAAAAAACTTAAAAAGAAAAACTTTTGTTTGAAATGTTCAAATGAAAAAATTCGTATGACATCAAAACCATGTTTAAAAACTCTTTTATGAACTCTAAAACTTGTGTTTTATATGAAAAATGAAGGTAAGGTAATAGATATCATTAAGTAATGATTTTTATAAGTTGAAATGAGATTTGTTAAGAAAAATATGCAAAACAAAGAGTAGAAATAATATAGAAAATTTTGAGTCGCTAGTCAACTTAAGAAATTCGTAATTTTAAAGTATTGCATGAAAACACCTATTTTCCAAACTCAAAATGAAAGTTTTATTCGAGAAATGAAGTCCTTAAGGGATAGCTATAATAAAGCCTTAAATTTTAATGTATTAAACAAGTTTCCCTAAAAGAAATCATTCAAAACTAATTTTTTCAAAATTCGGATTTTGGAATAACTCCTATTTGAAAACATGTTTACAAAGTGTAAAATGAGAATTTTTATGTAGAAATGAAGGTCTTAAGTAATAGATATAATGAAGGCTCAATTCTAGCAAAGATAACTAGAAATTCCTAAGTGATAATACCAAAACAAAAGAGATTTATCAAAGTTAGAAACTATTTTCTTAAAAGTAAATATTCTTGGAGCTTGCAAAATAAAGAAATTCTAAAACTTTCTTTTATAAATCATCAAGCATGCATACATTAAACTCATAACATGCCATTCATATACAAAATCATCAATATTGCATGTATAGTTGATCCAAAAGTAGAGACATTACAAACATTCACAAAACTATTTTTTAAATGGATTTTTCTACTGATCAGAACTGATCCTACTGTTTCGTGACCCAAATTTTCAAAACTTGAAAATAATATTCGAGTTAGATAGATCTCGAAGTAGATAGAAATGATATATAATTTGGCGAAATTCGAGTTAAAATGATCAAGTTATGGCCGTTTTAAGTCGGGACTTCCGCAAATAACGATAATTACGAATTTCTAGTTTTGATAAATAGTTTGGATTAGTTAAGTGATAAAATACTTATTAGGGTATTTCTTCCTTTTTAGGTGATCCCGAAATCGATGATTCCCACTACCGATTACTATTACTAAAAACCGTGATCCATGGCCAAGTGAGTATACTTTCGATTCCATTTATTGTATGTGATTGTAATGATAGTTGCACTATATTTTTGGTAAAGATAAAATGGATATGCATGATGGGGATGAATGAGAGTTATATATGGTTGTTGTTGATATGAGAATTGAATATAAGAATATCGAAGCCGGGTGATTAACATTGCTTGTATAGATGAATTAGATTGACTGTCTATGATTATTGATTGATCACTTAAAGAATTCGTGTAATTGACTATTCGACATTGAAAATAAATATGGACTCATTCATATCATAATGGGGATGGAGCATTAGCATTGGTTGGTTACCCGTGATCCTAAACGGTGTAAAAGTTGGTTAATCGTGATCCATAAACGAAGTAATAAGTTGGTTAATCATGATCCACAAATGAATTTATAAGTTGGTTAACCGTGATCCTAAACGACATATTTGAGTAGTACTGCAGTATTCTTAATCTGTTAATCTGGGATGGAGGCGAAGTCCATCCACATATGATTTCCGGCTGATCATATGTTTATTGATTCCATATGTTTGATGCATATTACTTGTTTGGTTAATCACTTGTTTGTATGATGTGTTATAAATGTGATATTGGAAGTTCTCACTCACTAAGCTAGTATAGCTTACGTCCCTACAGTTTTTATTTGTTGCAGCACGAATTCATATGGCTTAAAGATAACAACCTACAGCTTAGGTACATGAGCTAGGCGTTTCCTCTAGAAGTTGTATTCAAATTTGTTTAGACTTTCGTAGGAAACCAAGAGACTCTAGATGACTGTAATCAACCTCCAAACAATATTCTTTTGCGGGGGAATGCCCCATAGATTTTGTAACAAATTATATATGTGTTTTGATTCATTTTCTAATCCTATTGAATGCTAAATCAAACTCTTTAACTCCATTGGTTCAAGTATTCTATTGTCGTAAATGGATGCCTTATATCTATACAAGACTCCCGAAGGACTAAGGTGGTAATTTGTGAGTCTTATATGGTATGTGACGGACTGTTACGTTTAGGGTACCCTATGGGGCGTGACAGTTTATGTTGGTATCAAAGCACTAGGTTATAAAGCAGGACAATAGAACTAAAAGAAATTGAACCTAGAAGGTAAACAAATAGGTCAAAATGGAGTTAATTTTTTTTTTTTAAAGATAATTAGGAGTCTTTTCTGATTGTAGGTCTCCCTGGAAGAGACCCGTGAGCGTGCTAGAAATTTTACAACGAGGAATGATGAAACGCTTGTGGGATATCGATTGAGGTTAAGAGAATTATGTGAAGATTTTGCATTGGCAAGAAGTCCCCGGATTTAAGAGATATGTTTAAACTTTGGAAAGAGGGATTGGGGTATACTAGATGGGTAACAGTGGTTGATCAAGTAAGATATGATCCTATGAGGAGGAGGAGATGGACTAAGCTAGAAACCATCTACACTCTAGAGAGGATTATGGTAGAGTACGGACGTGAGCCCATGTCTAGGGAAGCCACCTTCATTTTGAAAAGCGAAGGGAGCTCAACCCCTCCAGACTTTCGAGTATGGACCACTATAGGACCCCTTCATGTATATGCACATGAAAATCTCTCTGACCATCATGATTGGAACATAGCAGACGCCTGGAATCACATAGTGTGACATGCTGTATACTTAGATATTCTCCCACCTCACATGAACATGCAGCCTCCACCAGCTAGAGATATAGGCATGCAGTTGATTAATGCACCTGTGCCGGAAGAAAACAATGAGATGGAGGAAGTTGAAGAGGAAGAAGAGGAGGAGGAAGATCCCGAGGAGAACCCTAATTGGGTAGAGGATGTGGTACCAAGGACCCTTACTCCTCCCGTAAGAATGGAGGAAGATACGAACCTTGAGCCTAATCTAGCCATTTGGGATTTCAACCGAGACTTAGAGATCCTTGATAGTGGAAGAAGGGAGCCTGAAATAGATCCCACATTATGGAGAGATATCTCTATCGAAAGTGAGCGCCCTCCAGTGATCAATGAGGTAATTCTTGAAACCGTGGTCCCTGAATCAATGGAAGTAGAGACTAAGGATGAGATGATTAGGAGGGAAGCTTAGGAGACAGTAGACCGGTTATAGGAAGAGGCAGGAAGAGAACTAAGGATAGAGGAAAATAAAGAGAATGAGCAAGGAGTGAGAGTTGGAGAGGAGGAAGTGAACCCAGAGGAAGATCAAGGAGTGGAAAGAAATGAGGAAAGTGAAGAGCATGACCATAAAGCTTTAGTCCGACCCAATAGGAGAAGGAGATTGACGTTAAGAGAGTATCTCAGCCAATTCATCCGACAGGATGACGGTAGTTGTTCTAGTAGGGGATGGCTCCTTAGCCCGACCTCCGACGATTCAAGTGATGATTGAGAAGAGGAAAGCTAGTTTAACCCATAGAGTCTAAATAGAATATTTTTTATTTTTTGTAGAAGGCAATGCGGGATGCCAATTTACCTTAAGTTTCCTTAGACAGTTTAGTATTTTGTTCCTTTCTTTTCTTGTAGCTTTGTTTTGTTATCGGTTAGAACAATGATGTCTAGGATTAAAACTAGAATAGTGGCTTGCCAAATTTTGTGAACTAAAAAAAATTCAATGTAATTCCTTGTATGGCTCGCTAAAGTAATGAAGAATTATGTTTTATTTTAAGGGAAAGAAATTATTACTCTTTTATGTTACAAAGAAAAATTCATAGATTCCAAACGATCATGTTATACATTAGTTATAAATGGCATTAACCACATTTAGTTGCATGAGCACTAATTCATTCATATCATCATTATGAACTGGTGAGTTTATTTCTATATATGAGTTCTTTTGTTTTATGGTTTCCTTATGATTATATGAAGTTTTATAAGGTTGATTTACATTTCAAAAATTATGATTTCTCGAATTTTCTTAAAGTCATGAACTTTGTTCGATGAATTAATTTTTTACAAATTTAAAAACATCAAGAAGACACTAAAACTTACTAAATTATGTTCAAACAGGCGAAACCGACGGATTCACAATCTGGAGCAAGAACCTCTCCTGAATGAAGCCGACCAACCTACTATATCTCAACCAAATCAACAGGGAGTAGCACCCTAGAATCCACAAAATGAAATGATGAATGCGATTGGGCAATTGGCCAATCTTCTAAACACATTAATCTAGAATCAGAATCAAAATCAAAATCAGAACCCGCAACTAGGACCGAGTATCAAGGATTTTGCCCCGCTATTACCACCACCCGTAGATCACCGGGAAGTGACTGCTGAGGTCCCAACTCCATAGGAAGAGCATTCTTATAATGCACCATTACCACCGCCTCCATCATATTGAAGGTCTCACCGAAGCTCTCTACTGGACTTTATAAAGAGCAACCGATATTTTAACGGGGCTTTCAGTAAGCCCGATGAAGCCGAAGACTGGTTGGCTCAAATTGAGTGCTCCTTTACTGCTTACGAGGCCCTACCATATTTACAGTTGGAGTATGGGACGTATATATTAAGATATAATGCAAGAGTCTAGTGGGACTCTAAAAGAAGAAGCTTAACTCCGCCCATCACATGGGAGTCGTTCTGCTTGGAATTCTTGGAAAATTACTTTCCTTCTAGTTTAAGAGTGAAATAGAGTATAGACTTCTTGCAATGTCAAGCAGAAAGATAGAACTGTTGAACAGTATGAGACTGAGTTCACCCATCTATTACAGTATGCACCCGAATCCTTCAGAGATAGCGAGGAGTTGAAGAAACATGTTATTTTTGGAAGGTCTGGATGAGGATCTAAGGATTAAACTGGAAGAATTTGGAATCAGAACCTACCTAGAGTTAGTAGTAAAGGCCCGAGTGATTTAAGGAGCCAAGAAGAGAAAACCAGAAACTTAACAAAAGAGTGTTTGGAAGGAGGCCGTTCAATGCCTTGAGTTCAGGGTTTAAGGGAAAAAGGTACAAGCCCTATCATGGATTTAAGGATAATGCTATCAAGAGCTAGATCAGTCAAAGGCTAGTATCACTTGTTGGAAGTGCAAGGAGGCCCATTTCCCTAGGCAGTGTCCGCAGCTAAAGAATAAGTGTTACTATTGCGGCATGTCTGGCCACATGGTTTACGCATGTCCGAAGAAAATGGCCGTGACCTGCTTTATCTATAAAGAAAAAGGGCACTTGGCTTCTGAATGCTCACAAAGGAAAAGCGTGGCCGCTCGACCTTTTGGGACTTTGAGCAATGCCAACACTATGAGATCTGGGAATAAAAGTGGAAGCCGTGCAGTGTCAGCTATGCATGGAATGAGGCTTTACAATTTCGAGGGCTAGTGGATGGTAGAGGAGGATGATGACGAGGATGTGGAGTTGGCCGCCCTGGACCAAGGAGACGACATGGACAACGGCCTAATGACAGGTTAGTAGCAACACCCTCTTAAGTTAAAAGTTCTTTATTTAACAGTTTTCTTTAAGCAATTAAAACTTGTGAAAAGGGAAAGCTAGAATCTACAACCTCTGAATAGGTAGTAGTGAGAGTGTTTTAGGATCGAGTAGTGATGGATGTTTATTGACCACAGGGCACATACGGGTGAACGAAATTGAGGCTTATGTTTTGTTTGACACGAGAGCAACCTCCTCGTTCGTCACCACTAGTTTGGCTGGGTGACTTGGATTACCTATAGCCACAACTACCTCTAGCCCGAGAATTAAAACACCTACAGGAAGTGTGGTGTCAACTCGGGAAGTAATAAGGGATTGCCCATTAGAGATCTAGAGGCATCCCTCCATGAGTGATTTGATAGTATTGGAGATGAATAAGTACGAAGTTATACTTGGTATGAACTGGTTAAGCAAGGTTAAAGTTGTAGTGGATTGCCAAAAGAGGATGGTAAACTTCAATGATCAATCAAGAAAAGGAGTGGAGTTCGTGGGAGAAACCATAGTTCCAAGAAAACTTGGGTTAAATTCTTTTGAGTTGATGATGGAAGATGAAGAGATAGTGCCTATCGAAGGTATTTTAGATGAGGAGGAAACTCAGGAGGAAAAGGATATACCAGTGATAAATGAGTATTTGGATGTGTTTCCAGAAATCTTACCTGGGTTACCACCGAAAAGAGAAATTGACTTTGAAATTGTTTTGGCTTCAGATACCGAACCAATATCTAAGGCACCATACTGGATGGCATCGGCTGAGTTAAAGGAGCTAAAGACCCAGTTATAGGAACTCTTAGATCAGAAATTCATAAGACCAAGTGTGTCGCCATGAGGCGCACCTATCCTATTTGTAAAGAAGAAGGATGGATCTATGAGATTATGTATTGATTATTGTGAGCTATACAAGGTTATAATCAAGAATCGATACCCTTTATCGAGGATTGACGATTTGTTTGATCAGCTCCAAGGAGTGTGTGTGTCCTCACGCATTGATTTGCGCTCAAGATATCATCAACTAAGAATAAAGCCTAAAGATATAACAAAGACGTCTTTTCGTACCTGTTATGGACATTACGAATTTCTAGTGATGTCATTTGGACTGACCAATGCACCAACTGCATTTATGGATCTTATGAACAGGGTCTACAAGCCACTTCTGGATAAGAATGTAATTGTCTTTATTGATGATATTTTGATATACTTCAAGGATAAGGAACAACATGAGAAACATCTTCGGATGGCGTTACAAACTTTGAGGGAAAACAAGTTGTATGCCAAATTATCCAAATGTGACTTTTGGTTGGATAAAATATCTTTTCTTGGACATGTTGTAATAGGAGAAGGGATATCAGTTGACCTAGAAAAGATTAAGGCTATAGTAGAGTGGAAACAGCCACAAACAGTTACCAAAGTAAGAAGCTTCCTAGGATTGACTGGCTATTATCTCAAGTTTGTGAAGAATTTTTTGAAGATAGCTAAGCCCCTGATTCAGTTGACACAAAAGAGCGAAAAGTTTGTTTGGACGGATAAACGAGAACAGAGTTTTCAAGAGTTAAAACAACGGTTGGTATCGGCACTAATTTTAGTTCTGCCAGACCAGGAAAAGTCTTATACGATACATAGTGACGCTTCAAGGAATGGCCTTGGATGTGTACTAATGCAAGAAGGGAAGGTTATTTCCTATGCCTCTCGACAGTGGAGACCTCATGAGCAAAACTATCCAACGCATGATCTGGAATTGGCCGTAGTTGTCTTCACCTTAAAACTTTGGAGACATTATTTGTATGGGCAAAGGTATGAAGCATACACGGATCACAAAAGTCTTAAGTATTTATTCACATAGAAGGAATTAAATATGAGGCAAAGAAGATGGTTGGAATTAATAAAGGACTATGATTTGAGAATAAATTACTGTCCAGGGAAAGTGAATGCAGTTGCAGATGCCTTAAATCGGAAAAATTATTGAGAAGTAGCTGCTTTAATCACGAGTCAAAGAGATCTAATAAAAAATTTTGAGAAGCTAAGAATCGAGCTCGTAAACCAAAATGCAGAGCTTGAAATAGATAATTTGGTATTGGAACCAACCTTGATCGAAAGGATCAAAGAAGCCCAAAGGTATGATGAAATAATACAAAGGATCAAAAAGGAAACTCAAGAAGGAAAATACCTAGACTTCGCGTTAGATGACGAAGATGTGGTCAGAATGAAGGGTAGATTGTGTGTGCCCGAAGATGGGGAACTAAGAAAAGAGATAATGAGTGAAGCTCATAACTCTGGTTATACTATGCATCTTGGAGGTACCAAGAGGTACTAGGATTTGAAAAGCCACTATTGGTGGAACGGCATGAAAAGGGATATTGCAGACTATATAATGAAGTGCCCAGTTTGCCAACAAGTGAAAGTAGAATACCAAAGGCTAGGAGGATTATTAAAGCCTTTACCCATCCCTGAATGGAAGTAGGATCAGATATCCATGGACTTTGTGTGTGGTTTTCCAAAGACTTCCTTGGGATGTGACGCTGTATGGGTAATAGTGGATCAATCAACTAAGTCAGCGCACTTCTTACCCATAAACATGGCATTTTTAATGGATAAGTTGGCTAAGATCTACATTCGAGAAATTGTACAGCTACGCGGCATACTAGTAGGAATTATTTCAGATAGGGACCCGAGATTCGTGTCCATGTTCTGGACAAGTCTACAGAAGAGTTTGGGTACAAAGTTGCACTTCAATACTACATACCATCCTTAGATAGATGGACAGTCTAAGCGGACAATCCAAACCTTGGAAGACATGTTAAGAGCCTGTGTTTTGGAATTCAAAGGGAACTGGGATAACCATATACCCCTCATCGAGTTTGCTTACAATAACAGCTGTCACTTGACTATTCAGATGCCACCCTACAAAGCCCTATATGGACGGCGTTCTAGGTCCCCTCTATTTTGCGATAATGTGGAAAAACTTTCTATTGGGCCAGAATTGGTACAAGAAGCTGTTGATAAGGTGAGGATGATCCAACGGAAAATGAAAGAATCTCAAGATAGGCAAAAGAGTTAGGCAAATTTTAAAAGGAGAGAACTCAAATTCCAAGTGGGTGACTACGTGTATCTTAAGATAAATCCAATTAAGAGCATAAGAAGGGTACGGACCCAAGGAAAACTAAATCCGAGGTATATTGGACCATTTGAAATCTTGGAAGGAATGGAGACTTAGCGTACCGGTTAGCCCTACCACCAAACCTATCAGGAGTTCATAATGTGTTCCATGTGTCGGTCTTAAGCAAGTATGTACCCGACCTTGAAAAGATTTTGGAATTAGAACCCATTCAGCTAAAGGAAAATCTGACCTATGAAGAATATCTCGTAAGGATTAAAAGCTAAGGAGCAAGGAAATTCAGTATGTTAATGTGATGTGGAGAAACCATGTCTTCGAGGAAGCAAGTTGGGAAGCTGAAGAGGAAATTCGGAGGAAGTACCCCGAGTTGTTTGAAAGACAAGGTACGTCAATCTAGTTTTGAGGACAAAACTTTGTTTAAGGTGGGAAGATTGTAGACCCCGGTTTTCTTAGTAACCAAGTAAACTTCGGAAACTGAAAACCAAAACTCTAAATCGGATTAGCTTAAGCTTGAGAGAGAAACCTAGGAACCCTGGATCTTGCTTTCCTTCTGTTTCAAAACTAAAAGAACTTTTGTAAAATAATTTAATGTGGAATATTTTTTTAAAGTATCTTTCAAACCATAAAAAGATCTGATTTCGGAAAATTTTCTATTCCGGGCCATCCCGAGATCCATTACGGAAAAGCAATCCCCAGAACTCGAAATTCGAAAAATATTCTGGAATACTCTTTAGAACCGAAATTTAATAAGGATTTCAAAAAAAAAAAACTTTTATAATTTTTCGGGTTATAAAAATTACAGATATAGCCTTTTTTTCATATTTTCTTTACTATCTGTAAAGTAATTGTCTTATTTATTATTCATTACTATTCACAAGCACAACCTACTACAGTCACAAGCCATTCCGTATTCTTACATCCTTACAAACACTCAATTATGTTTTATTTTGCAAGAAATTTTTGTCTCGTAATAAATTATTACAAATTAACACTTTTTATTACATCATTTACAAACAAATTGAATTTAATCTCTCTCTCTCTCTCTCTCTTTCTCCCCTCCAACCAACATAAACCCCTCCTCCCCCCCCCCCCCCCCCCCCCCCCCCCCCCCCCAATTTACCCTCATTGCAATTTCTTATCTAATTTATTAAGCCTATAACATTAATTTACTCCATATATATACTCATTTACACTCTCTTTCCTCATTTCTACTCTTTCAAATTTTCACTAAAGTAAAAAATCCTCTATGCTCCCTCTCTTTCCACACACATCACACACACTCACTTGAGTTCATTTCTTCTTCATTTTCCTCTTGATTCAAGCCTTAGGTGATGAATCCTAAACCTTTCCCACATTCAATCTTGTAATGGCAAGATTATTCATAAGTATTTTCATGTTAAAGTCCCCATGAGCACTTGCTAGGGACAAGAAAATGCTACTACATGAATATCATGCCATCACAAGAGTAGATCTTGTGTTTAAACAAGTTTTTGTTGTATTATCTTCATGTTCATGCATATAATAGTAGAGTAAAGTAGAGATCTTGCATAAAAATTCATATTCATGTTTTCAAACTCCATTTCATGCATCATAAGTAGTAGATCTAGCATTTAGATATTCATATTATACTTGGCATTCATGATCTCATGAATATTTTGTGTTTTAATGCATAAATGCTCATAAAGGTTTTGTCTTGTATATATAAATATAGCTGTTAGTAGATCTTTAGTTATGAGACAAGAAACTTAAAAAGAAAAACTTTTGTTTGAAATGTTCAAATGAAAAATTTGTATGACATCAAAACCATGTTTTAAAAACTCTTTTATGAACTCTAAAACTTATGTTTTATATGAAAAATGAAGGGTATAGGTAATAGATATCATTAAGTAATGATTTTTATAAGTTGAAATGAGATTTGTTAAGAAAAATATGCAAAACAAAGAATAGAAATAATATAGAAAATTTTGAGTGGCTAGTCAACTTAAGAAATTCGTAATTTTGGAGTATTGCCATGAAAACACCTATTTTCCAAACTCAAAATGAAAGTTTTATTCGAGAAATAAAGTCCTTAAGGGATTAGCTATAATAAAGCCTTAAATTTTAATGTATTAAACAAGTTTTCCTCAAAGAAATCATTCAAAACTAATTTTTCCAAAATTCGGATTTTGGAATAACCCCCATTTGAAAACATGTTTACAAAGTGTAAAATAGGAATTTTTATGTAGAAATGAAGGTATTAAGTAATAGATATAATGAAGACTCAATTCTAGCAAAGATAACTAGAAATTCCTAAGTAATAATTCCAAAACAAAAGAGATTTATCAAAGTTAGAAAACTAGTTTTCTTAAAAGTCAATATTCTTGGAGTCTTACAAAATAAAGAAATTCTAAAACTTTCTTTTAGTAAATATCATCAAGAGTGTGCATACATTAAACTCATAACATGCCATTCAAGATAGGAAATCATCAATATTGCATGTATAATTAATCCATAAAGTAGAGACATTACAAACATTCACAAAATTATTTTTTTTAAATGGATTTTGCTACTGATCAGAACTGATCCTACTGTTTTGTGACCCAAATATTTTCAAAACTTGAAAATAATATTCGATTTAGATGGATCTTTCGAAGTAGATAGAAATCGATATATAATTTGCGAAATTCAGAGTTAAAATGACTAAGTTATGGCCGTTTTAAGTCGAGATTTCCGCAAATAACGAGAATTACGAAATTTCTAGTTTTGATAAATAGTTTAGATTAGTTAAGTGATGAAATACTTATTAGGGTATTTTTTTCCTCTTTAGGTGATTTTGAAATCGACGATTCTCTACCACCGGATTACTATTACTAAAAGACCGGTGATCCAATGGTCGAGTGAGTATTAGTTCCGATTCCATTTATTGTATGTGATTGTAATGATAGTTGCACTAGATATTTAGTAAAGATAAAATGGATAAACATGATGGGGATGAATGAGAGTTATATATGGTTGTTGTTGATATGAGAAATTGATATAAGAATATCAAAGCCAGGTGATTAACCATTTCTTGTGTAGATGAATTAGGATTGACTGTCTGTGATTATTGGTTGATCACTTAAAGAATTCGTGTAATTGACTATTGAACATTGAAAATAAATATGGAATCATTCATATCATAAAGGGGATGGAGCATTAGCATTGGTTGGTTGCCCGTGATCCTAAACAGTGTAAAAGTTGGTTAATCGTGATCCATAAATGAATTAATGAGTTGGTTAATCGTAGTCCACAAACGAATTTATAAGTTGGTTGACCGTGATCCTAAACGGCATATTTGAGTAGTACCGCAGTATTCGTTAATCTGTTAATCTGGGATGGAGGGCGCAAGTCCATCCACATATGATTTCCGGCTGGTCATATGTTTGTTGATTCCATATGTTTGATGTATATCACTTGTCTGGCTAATCACTTGTTTGTATGATGTGTTATAAATGTGATCTTGGAAGTTCTCACTCACTAAGCTAGTATAGCTTACATCCCTACAGTTTTTATTTGTTATAGCATGAATTCATATGGCTTAGACCGAGGCAACCTATAGCTCAGGTACAGGAGCTAGGCGTTTCCTCTAGAAGTTGTATTCAAATTTGTTTAGACTTTTGTAGGAAACCAAGAGACTCTGGATGACTGTAATCGACCTCTAAACAATATTCTTTTGTAGGGGAATGCCCCATAGATTTTGTAACTAATTATATATGTGTTTTGATTTATTTTCTATTGCTATTGAATTCCAAATTAAACTCTTTAACTCCATCGGTTCAAGTATTCTATTATCGTAAAGGGACGCCTTATATCTATACAAGACTCCCAAAGACTAAGGTGGTAATTCGTGAATCCTATATGACATGTGGCGGACTGTTACGTTTAGGGTATCCTATGTCGCGTGACAGTGATTCTTTGTTCAGCTATTTAATTGAGAATAGGATTTCGATTTCTTAAGCATAAATAGGTACGTCCTGACCATGCTTGTTTATTTGTACTTGTAGGATTAATTATAAATCTGACCTAATTATATCTGACTATAATTGAATCGTATGTTGGTTGTGAGTGGCTGTGGTTAGTAAAGACCACGTAGAGTGTGATACTAACGCTGTCAACCTTATGATCTATGTGTGAGATTATCCCGAGTGGACTCCTGCATAAAGATGATTCCGGTAATTTAAGAGTAGTGCAAGTACGACACCCGGGTGTGTGGGAGATTCCCAACACTATATATGTATTATATTACCTATTTTCCTATATTGCTTGTTTTTAAGGAGTCTGAGTTACTCCAAGTTTGTGATTAGTCACGAATGATCTTAAACTGTGTTGTATGTGGGACTAATGAAAAGATAATAACTGGTGCTTGCTGCATTAGATACTAAGTTATGTGTGTGAATTGTGTGATGTATGATCATACGCCTATGTTTTCAGTTTGGATGTACTAGGCCTTTTTGCCCATTCCTTTTTATTTTTCAGGAATAGGTGAAGACCAGATAGTGTATGATTTATCTGGCTTTGATGTATTCGTAGAGCCTAGGGAGGACGATAGTGGACCCGATTACCTAGCTGATATGTAGATGGCTGGAGTGGAGTTTTATTTATCATGTTGAGTTGTTAGATTTCCTTTAGGTTTCCAATTGAAAAGATTTTATAAGTTATTAGTTTTATGTTCTTATGATGATTTTTATCAATTGGTTTGGTTTAGGCCAACATAGATGTTATTGAAATTATATTATCTGGATTTTCATATTGAGTATCCTTTATGTGAGTTATGGAGTTATGAGATGATATGTAGTGTGGTTTAGATATTTATAGCATTTGAGTGTGCCTTTGAAGAGAGGACACGTGACGGGTTTTAATGCCTTAGTTTAGGGCGTTACACATTATCTCCTCCTTTACTACCAATCCAAGCACCATACTTTAGGATGTAATTTAAATTTAAGTGCTATTTTCATAATATTAATCACCAAAATAACCAAATTTAGCACATTTAACACATATAATTAAGAGTCAAGTTGTGTTTATCATCTATTTATACATTTGTAACACCCCATTTATTTCATCAAGGCATATACAACCACATATAATATTTATATATTATATGCACAGGCTTTCTCTAAAAAACTATTTATGTTGAACATTTGCTACTCAATTTTAAGTAATGAAATCGTTCGATTAAATTAAACAACTGAAATTAAAATTTCAAAATAAAATTTTCCAAAAACATTTAAATAACTACTCTCATGAGTGGATTAACTTTCGAAAACAAAACCACACCATCATGTATGCTATATCAAAGAATACAACATAATGGTAAAATAAAAGCATAAAAACTTAAATTACAAAACTTAGGCTCCATCGGGCCCTTACAGAAATATTACAAATTCTAAAGGAATAAATCTAACTTTCAACAAAAGAAAACAAAATAAAATCCTGAGATCCTAACTCGCTTCTCTCATCCACAAACTTCTTCCATGTTGATCCATACCTGTAATAATCAACATCATCATCTAATCATGAGCACCGCTATCACCAACATCATCACCATCACCATCACATCGCATTCATCCTCATCCAATCATCATTATCATCAACATCCACTCACACCTGGGAAATGACAACAACAATAATGAGCTGAAGCCTAGTACACAGTAACATAACCACACACGAAGTGACACAAAATCTTAACTAAACGTAATGCAACAATGATAAGTTATTATCTTTAAATTAAATTAAACAAATTAAAACTGGAGCTGTAAACCCTAAATTTTTAGATTAATTTCAGCTTAAAACCTAATTAGAAAGTCAATCGGAATCCTAAAGTCAACAAAACCCTAGTATTTTGCAACCGTTCAGGTCTGACATTCTCGTTTAAGCAACCCTAGGAAAGTTAGTAAGAGTTTAGTATGTAGAATAGTTCGTAATAACCTAAGAAAGCTTAAAAATATCAGATTAGTCAAACCGCAATTCGTTTTGAGCACAACCGGACACAGTTCTCGAAAAGCATATCACGGAGCTCGAATTAGTAAAAATATTCCGAATATACCGTTAGACTCATAAATATATAATATTTTCAAAAATATCAATTTCATAATTTTTCGGTAACTAAAAATATCAGATATCACAATCATACGCGTATTTTCTTACTACCGGTAGTTAAATTATCATGTCTACTTTACATTACACTATTTTCTACTATTCTACACTATTCATCTATCTCTACTTTTTCTTACAACCTACTCTTACAACCCATACCTCTATTTCTTACAATTTTCATTTCCAATACAACTTCACATATTTCATATCTTACTTTTCATTAACAAAAATACAAAAAAATAAAATTCACTCCCTTTCTCTCACTTAAGTAGCGCCGGCCCCCTCTTCTTTTTCCTCCAATTTGTTTTATTTTCATTTATTTAATTAACACAATTAACCTCCCACATTTTCCTATAAATACCCCCTCTTCCTTCCACTTCTTTCACACCTTCCATACACAAAGTTACTCTCTAAAATTCTCTACAAGAATTCTCTCCCAAAGCTCTCTCAAGTTTAGTTCTCTTAGGTAAAAATTCTTCAAGTCTTCTTTATGTTCATTTACTTAGTATAAGCTTAGTGTGTGTTTTCTAAACTATGAAGGTTAAAGAAAGCAACAACAGGTTCATACTTTGTTTTGTTCATGATCTAATTTCTTTATGTTGCTTTTATATATATGTTACTAAATATATCTATGTAGCTATATATATATATATATATATCTTTTAGAGCATATAAGCTCATTTGTTTTGCAATTTATTTACCTTCCTTGCATTTATTTACTACCTTGTAATTTATTTACTTTCATGTTGTTTTTAAGACTATCTTTCTAGTCTTAGACTTATCCTCATCAAGTCAAAACATTTTCTTTTTCTTTATGGGACTAGTCTATTCTTAGTCCCGGGGATACCTTGATGAAGCTAAGGTTCCAATACTTGATTTATTTTGTTGCTAGCTTATTCTTTTAAGTTATTATTCTTTATGTTTTCATAACTCTATGATTCATATTCATGCAAGAACATAGTGATTCTTGTCTCAACAAAAATAAATGAGGAAGTGTTTTCTTAAAATAAAGAATCTTTTCTAGAAATAAAAAGTAGGAAGTAATTTTTCTAAAACTAAGAAGTCATCTTAACAAACTTAGAGGAGTTCATAGGAATTTTTATGACATAGAAAGAACATTTTGGAGTAAACAAAAGATTTGCTAAAACTTCACATTTCATCAAGTACAAGAAATTCCTTTCATGAAAATAAAATAATTTTAAGAAACAAGGAAATTATTTCTATGAAGACATAATTGTTAGTATTAGAAACAAACGAAATAAAATAATTCTTTGAAAATTTAGAGGAAAAGGAATTTTCTCATAACTTGCAGATTCTCTAATAAAAATAAGAAGAATTTTCAAAAGTTCCACTTTTCTTTAGAAGACTTTGCTTTTACAAAAATTCGTGGTTTGAGACAACTTCATTAACTTTATACATTTGATATGAGTTAATAAATATATGTATATGCATTTCAAAGGTTTTACAAACTATTATAAAATCTATCTCTTCAAAATGAGCTGTTGTTAAAAGAAGGAATTCAAGATTGTAAAAATTCATGGTGAATCTGGTCACCACTATTTTAGAACCCAAATGACTTAGTTTGATGAAAATAGTTTTAGAAATAGATAGATCTTTTCGAATAGGTAGAAAACGGTATATAATATGTGAAATTCTGAGTTAAAATGAGCAAGTTATGACCATTTTAAGTTGGAATTTCCTCCAATCCACTTTTACCGCGATTTTAAGACAAAATTGGAGTTTTCAAGAATAAAAATTCTATAAAAAACTCATTGTGGGTATTTCATCTTATCTAGGTGAAGGAGGAACCGAGATCACTTTCCCAGAAGACTACTTCGATTAGAAGCTACCGATATAGAGTGAGTTAATCCTTTACTAAGTTACATTTCCTTATGTGTGCTTGTAGGTAGAAGCACTAGAAGATAAGGAAAAGATAAAATTATTGTGTGATTTGAATTTATGATTGGTTGAATATAAGTTAAGAATATCGAAAGAGAAATTGATAATTAAATTGTGATTCTTGCATTGATATGATGAATATTGATTTGATCACCTTTAAACTTGAATTTAATGAAGATGAAATAACCTTATATTGAAAATAATTCATGCATATTATATTTGTGAGTCACATTTGTTTCACTACTATTCTTCGTGTGGAAACGAGGAAGTAGTAGTGGTGGCTAGTAGGAGCCGGAAAGTCTACATGGGCAGTAGGAGCCTGAAAATCTACAGGGCAAGCAGGAGCCAACGAATCTGCAAGTTTTGATGGTCGTATGGGCCTGTAACCTCCCAACCCCCGACATGGAGGGTATAAAATCCATGCTACACATGATTTCCAGTTAATCTTGTGTATTTTGTTTGCTCATGTGTTTGGTGCATTTTCATATGATTTTTAAATACTTGTTTGATTTGGAAATGTCTTGTAGATGGGAATTATCTCACTAAGCTAGATTTGCTTATATCCCTATAGCTTTTTGTTACAGTATGATTATCTTTGGTTGGCACCGAGGAGCCTCGTATGCAGGTATGAGCCAAAGCCACTAGGAGTTTTTGGAGAAGTTATATGTATTTAGTTTTGAATATAGACTTCTAAGAAAATCTCTATAGTAGGCTTATGTTATAGTTATGTTTACTTTGTTAATGATTTAGTTGGATTAAGACCATTTAAGAGGGGAATGCCCCTAAGATGATGTAAGAAATTGTTATTTAAATGAAGATTTCATGTTTATTTATATAAGTTCTTGCTTGCTTTTATTATCTACTTAAATGTAATACCCTTGTGAGTCTCTACTATCTTGAAGCACACCTTGCATGTGATATCAAAGCTCCTGCATGACGAAGGTTGTCATTCATTAGCTTTAATATTATCTGCGGCGGACTACCATGTTTAGGGTACCTTCCGGGACGTGACAGAGCACTCACATTCTAGTTGAACTTTGGGAATTTGAGTGACCTAAGTAAAACAGCTACTCAGAGGATTGATATAGGCAACCTGAATACCTATATCTAACTAAAAAGGAAAATAGCTTCATTTAGGATTCACAACCTTACACATATTTACTTAGTCTCAGTCCATAATATCATCTAGTTCAACTGGTCCCATAAAAGTGAACTAAACCATGTAACTTTACCCTAAGCTTAAGCAAAGTTATGCCGATACCATTTGCCTCATCAGCTAATTGCTAAGCCACTTAGGAATCGCCATTATATCATGGCGTACCATTGCATCATGGTATTTGTCATTACATCATGACATGGAGGTGGCCTAAATGCTTAACTATTGTGCCTTGCTTAGGATAAGGTTATCGCTTCTTGGACCAGATTCAACGGCACAAGCACATGCAAGACTCAATTATTAAAGCCATCTTTAATTTTAGTTCATTTTAGATGCCTATCCTAGCATACAACACACAGGTTACTACGTACCTTATATGGAATCTAGTAGAGATCAAGAGCTAGTCCAGAAGATAGGGTAGAAGATAGATCAAAGATGAAAAATCTATTTAAGAAAATTAACTATATAAGTAATTAAATTAATTATCCACTTACGTCAACTTTTATTAAAACCCTATCTGATCAGACACTAAATAGAAACCCTACCATGGCTGTGAAGATCGCCTCACCAAGATACGGATAGTTCTCCTTTATCTATCAAATTATTTCTTTTCGCTTTGATTATAGTCTCTTATTATAAAAACATCATCATATCATTTATATTAAAAAAAAATTTCATATTCAAAGCAAACAAACATTTGAAACAACATATTCCCTAAGTTAAACATATATTATCCTAACATCTTCATCTAATCCAATTGTAAGTTATTAAACCTATTTGAAACTTAATCTTAGCTAAATTGATTAAAATTAATCATTTAATTCATTTACTAATCCAAGTTGATTAAACTTAATCAATCTCATTCATTTTAGCTCATTGAAGTTTATTAAGCCATGTTGAACTTAGAATTATTAACTAGTTTATTTTATATCTAACTTCTATATTTAATCTAATTATTTATTAAATTTGTAAATCCACTTAAATCATTTTTAATTATATCAATTAACTAATATAACACATTAATTATCATTAACCTTTTATTTTTATTTTATTCAGCTTTTTATGAAGAACACGGGCAGGTGCATGATCATGCACTTCCCTGTGTTTTCTTTATGAAAGAAACATGCCCAAACAAATATAACATGTTTCACTTGTAAATTCGACTTAGAGAGAAGCATGATGAGATTCATAAGGTCGTGTTCCAACTATGTTTCTCTTTAAGTTAAAAAAAAGGGAAAACACATTACGAAATTGAGCCATATTTTGTTTTAACGAGAAGCACGACGTGATAGGTTAAGTCGTGTTCATGTCATGCTTCTCCTTAAAATAGAAACACGATCAAACATATTGGATTGCCTATTTTGTGTTTTGTTTGACGATGATCAGAGAGAAACATGGTCAAATAGAATAAGCGTGCTCTGGCAGTGTTTCTCTTTAATACATGAAGCCATGTGAGATAGAGAGGAACACAAGGAGATATAATATCCCATGATTTAGCCATGTTGTTCTAGGAAATAAATTGTTTTTGTGAAAATGAATCAGAAAGAAGCACGGTGTAATACACGAGACCATGTTCCAATCGTATTTCTTCTTAAATGTGTAAACTTTGAAATTTCCAAGAAAAAGGAGAAGAGCACGGCCACGTATAACTCCTTATGTCCATCTCATGCTCATTGCTCTATTTTTACATTTCGAAAACTTAATTCATTTTAATACTCATTTTACATCATTTTTCAACCTCTAACATCCTATGCCATCATATAAACTAAGATTCATCATCTATAACTTCTATAAACTTGTTTTACCTCATATTTCATATTAATGCTTACTCTAACATGTTTACACAACCTATGTCTCGATACACAAATTCATATTTTACAAGATTTAACTCAAATCCTACTTACAACCAACAATAATTCCACAAATATATGCATATAAAACAACTCAAGCAAGAAAGCAACTTATCTTATATGCTTCATAAACATAGACTTCTTGATCTTTATTTCTAGTTGTTGAAGCTACCTTAAGCTTGTTTCCATCTTCTATCTTCTTTGTCTCACATTGATTTCCTTTTTTATTCTTGTTTAAACTAAGATTTAAGGGTTGAATTTGATGAAAGAAATGAGAGAATAAGAAGAAGGAAAAAGAAAGAAAAGAAATAGGAAAGGAAAAGAAAAGAAAATAGAAATGAAAAAGCATAAAGGAAAGAAAGTTATATGATAAAGGAAAAAAAATTAAAGATGTTTTTAGAACAAGATATTAAAAATCTTTTTTATAATTATCTTTAGTATCGTAAATAATAAGAAAATAATTTGAGAACATATATATTACGAATTTATAACTTGATATAAAAACACAATTCAAAAGTTTAATTTATAAAAATCTGTTATTTAATTCGGGTTCAAGTGTAATATTGATATTTTTAAATAAGTAATTGGTTTTAAAATTTATAAAGATTTCACAAAATTAAAGTTAACTAAAGTTTAAGTGTTCTAAAGAATTTATCAAACATTCAAATTGATTGTTTAGAGGTTTACAGATAAAAAATTATAAGAAAAGTAATTTAAATTGATAATTGAGAGAAACTAGATAATTTGATTTATAAAACTGATAATTAAAGAAAATAAACATTTTAAAAAATATTTAAAATCTCAAATATCAATTTAACTTATTCACTAATTTAATTATATCAAATCATCTACTCCTTTTTCCATTATATATTTATTTTATTCATTTAAATTATATAAGCTACATTCACAATTAACCATCTATTATATTATTCAATTAAACTGCCTCTAATGTAACCAAGTGAGGGTTCTAGGTATTTCAACATTTTGCCTTGATCGCGACTTCAACTTGCACTTGTTGCCACTTTCACTTAAGTTAGTTAAGAGTTTAATTAGTAGTTAGTATGCATGCATAAAAATCTCAGTGAGTTATCCAAGAAATTAAGCACTTCCATATGGTTGATTTTGCTTTTGCTTCGTCTTTTTCACTGAAATATCTATAGATACGTAGATTTCTACATGTTTTTCCTTTTGCTTAATTTCACATTTTCCCAGTATTGAATACCTAGGATCTAAATAAATTTATAACCGATAGGTTCCTGTGGATTTCCTTCCCTTCTTCCTTGATTTCACATTTTATTTCCAGGATCAAATAGATAGGGTCTACTTAAATCCACAAATGATGGATTTCTATACACTTCACGTTTTCCTAAGAGGGTCCACATAAATGTACAAACCCTCTACAGCTTCAAAAGCAATTTCTAGGCACACTGTTTATTTTATTGGCTCAAGGTTCATGCACCATTCATTGAACTTTCAGAACTTAGTCTAAAGTTGTAGGATGTTTATATGATTGGTATTATTGTACTTACTATTCCTAGCCGAATGAAATCCCACAAATGATCAAACTTCAATCATAAAATTCACCAAAAGCTAAGCATAATTTAATTATTAAAGACTAAACCCTGACACATTCTCAAAATTTTGGAACTACAACCCTTTAACTTTGTATGGTTGAACACTTTTCATCTTGGCATTATTATTTTCTAATTTAGCTGGGGGCTTTTTTTTTTATTTTCTTTTTTTTTCTTAAAAAGTTTTTCGGAAGATTTTTAATGATTATTATAGTTATAGCTTTATTACTGTCAAATTTTTCCTAGTGATTTTAAAATTATATATAATGGTAAGTGATAATGAAATGTACCACTGCTAGTAATAGTGGCTAATAATTATAAGATATGTTAATAAAAATTTAGATAAATAATTTTTTCTTCTTAAAACAATTTTTTTTTTCATTTTTTAATTGATTGTAGTCTTTATTTGAGACTGTCCATTAAAAGCCATTTTTTAAAGAAAAAATTGAATACAAAATTTGAAAAACATTTTACACGATTTCCAAACTGTTGTGCTGCTTTATGGCCATCGAAGGTCGAATACAACATAAAGTTGAATACACAGGGAAGTTTGTCACAGGCATTCACAGCCCCTTATGTCCTATTGATGGCTTTTTTGTTTGGAGGTGTCAAACTACAGTCCATCTTTATGGACATTAATTACGTACTCTTCCAAGATGGATCCATTGCTCCCCCGTTTGAATTTTGATGGGCTACTTGTGACAATAATTTAAAGTCGATTGCTGCTGCATCCCAGCAGAAAGATGGATGTGTCATCATTGCTGCTATGAAGACATAGAGAATATCCCCACTAGACTAGAATTATGTACATTTTCTTTTCTTTTTTTTTTTTTTTTCATGCTTGATATAGCTCCAAGTGGGATAGGCCCTTATAATAAACATCACTGCACTTCTACGCATGTGATATTATAGAATATGAAGGGACATTTTCACCATGAGTTCATAATGAGTACAAATATGCTAACACCCAAAAACCTCTTAAATTATTCAAATAAATAACACACCAAACATACAATAATTATATGGTTCACCACAAGAGGTCCATACTTGAAACTCTCCACATACATGGGTCATCACACAACTAGTGGATTTTAGAGTTTAAATAAGCAACATACATAACCATCATAGTAAAAGTTCATGCCTAATTGATATTAAACTACCAACACAAATAACATAAGTCATTACATTTCCAAACATCACATTATTATTATGACTACAAGAGGTCCATACCTCAAACTCTCCACATACATAGGTCATCACACTACTAGTGGCATCTAGAGTCCAAATAAACTACATAATCATCGTAATAAAGGTTCATTCCTAACTAATATCATACCAACCAACAAAAAAAAAAAAAAAGTCACTACAATTCTAAACAAAACATTGAGATGATCACTAATCTCCCAAACAATTATTTGTGCAATCGTCGTTCCTATAATCTACTAGCAAGTTGTAACCAATAATGTCTAAGGCCATTTAATCATCATTTGTACCTAAAAATGATAAAATGATGAGCTAGGGCCTTGTCTAGAATGCCTAACATTTACTACAACAAGATGTTGGTCATTATCTTGAAATTTTAGGTGCTTCAATTAATAGGTCATAGTAATATATATGATACACATATATTACTCTAGGTACTCTCCACAATCTATGAATCAAAGATTCACTAAAATCTACCCATATCATACAACATGCAACTCCACTTGGGATAATGTGATAAGATACCATGTAAACCCCGAGAATTTTCACACTAGTATACGATGGTAAAATAGAAAATGTGAATTAGATAGTGAACTTAGAATTCGATAAAAATCCTAGAATAGATTTATGAGTTGTAATGAACTTATTTCTAGTTTTAAAAACCTGACTAATAATTTTTTTGATCTTAATAGATACCAAAAACAAGATTTCATATCTTGAGTTGATAATTCAAGATATAATTAGAAGCAGCCCTAAATTTCAAACCCGATAAAATATAATCTATTACATAACTTATTGGTATAAAACAATAATCCAAAGATGAACTACTAGGATTATAAATACGTAGTAGATACTAATACAGATCAATAAATTACAAGTCTAGATCTAAAAAAAAAAAAAATTGAAACCCACTATTATACTTGTTATAGAATTATGAATCCATTAAGACTTAAATCCTAATTTGACATATTAGACCTGAAAAATTTAATCACGTAGTTAAAATACTAAAAATAATTAATCATATAAACCTTAAACCAAAAATTTGAATATATAAACAATCTAGAAATTTTATAGAAGCTTAGATAATTTTTTTTTTTATAAAACTCTTACATAACTGTTATAACATACGCGTATAAATTAAAATTTGTTAAGATAATTTAGTTAATCATATTAAGCAAATAGTTAAACAAATCAAATAAAGAAAAATAAATAAGGATCGGTGCATATTTGGAAATCATGACTGCAACATGCATATCACGTCCCCAACATTGAGCAATTTGAATTCCCAAATTCAACAAGAAAATGACTCTCAAACCAATCAACAAACTCCACATTTGACCATCATTAAATGCAATAAATTCCAGCTCAAACAAGTAACAAACTAGCTCCAATTGCTTTGTTCTTCATCGTGGAATCCAGCTGCAGCAAGAGAAAAAGGAAACAAAACAGCAGCTACAGCACCCACTTGTGTCCACCGATTTAGCATAGATTATAGGCTTGGTTGAGTTGATTTTGATGACCAAATAAGCATCAATAAGAAGCCTCTAAATGCATACTTCAACCATCAATAATTAGTTAAAAATTAGACAAAGAAATCTATCCAAAAACCATGAAAAAACTATAGCATAATTTTTTTCGACTTTTTCCACACGATTTTAACCGATTTTTGTGCACTTGAGCCCCAAATTTACACCTATAAATGACCTTAATTAACTAGCAAACCAACATAATTAATGCACTCTAAAAAGCCATGAAAAATCTGTCCAAAACACTTCAAAAATCATCCTCCAACACAGCTCATTCTCTACCCGAAAATCACAAGCGCAACATACATTTTTCAAGCCCAAAACACTTTCCTAGCATCCTAAGTACGACCCAATCTAATACATATATATATATATATATATATATATATATGAGTAACTTAGCTACAAAACCAGCTCATAACTCCCACAAACTCAATCTGAAAATTTAACTACAGTAGAAGTTGTGAACAGCCTACGATCTTCTATTATCCTTCACTTGTATAGCCTTCAAGGACTCCTAAAATAGAGCATAACCTCTGTTTTGCTTCCTATATTATCTAACTATCAAACACAGCAAAAACTCCAATTCCCTCCTTCAAACAACATCAAAAGCCAAGCCAAATAGCCCTTGATTTTGCCATAAACCAAGCTGAAAATTCAAGCTCAACAAGGTAAAAAAGCTTAGTTAAATTAGTTAACTTCTAATATATCTAATAATCACTATCCAACCTTTGATATAGGTTTGGTTCTTGTCAAGGAAGGGAGTTGGGTATCCTTTTCCAATATCAAACGAAGTAACTCCTATCCTAACATTGATTTCTTATTACATTTATGTATAGATATTAAGTTGGAATGAGTAGTTTTGGAGAAAGTTATGTGTTTAGGAGAAGTAGTTATTTATTTGATGAATTCAACTAGATGAATTATTGTTGTATTAAGTGATGCTTGGATGATGAGGGTTATGGAAACATCAACTTAGAAAATTTATAAACTTAAGTCTAGAAAATTCGGATCTAGGAATGAAGGAGCCAAAACCATGCTCAAATTGCAACTAAACTAGCTTAAAATTATGTTTAATGCCCCTATGACCTAATATGAGCATAAAACTTGATAAAACAAGCCTTAAAGACATTAAGAGTCCTACATTACAAGAAAAATAATATGAAACAATTCTTAGAAATTAACACATGTTGATTATATCACAAGTTGTGAATAGGCTAAGGAAATGAATAAAAGATTAGATAGTGAAATAAGATCCTCTAAATAATACAAATTTTAATTAAAGAGAGAAGATAAGATAAGATTGATTGAACAAAGTAAAATAAACAAAAGACTGCAACTAACAAGGATATTAAACAATGTAAGACTTGAATAGAAAATTAATAGAAAAATTTAACTAAGTTCATCTTAGATATAAGAATGAATGATAATTTAAATTAAAAAAAATTTGAAGAAACTAAATAGTAAATGATAAATACCTTTTTACCATAGAATCAATACCTTAGAAGACCAATATAAGCAATAGGAATTATATCAAATATCAACATAGGACACTTAGGCACTCATAGATATTCAATATTCTATTTATAAATATTATTGATGAATATTTTCATCTCAATAGGTAATTTTGATACTGTTGAGGGCTTTCCAGTCAATTACTATGACTAAACAGTATGAGCAGGTGAGTAACTCAGACTTATTACATTGTTTGTGTTTGTAGTTTAGCTGTAGTATAAAATAAAAATAATAATAATAAAATCGTGTTGTATATGGGTGAAGGGCATTGCTTGCTGTTTGAAGTAGTTGGTTGCTAAACAATACTAAATAAAAGAGATAATGGAATGCTTGTGAATCTGCTGTATTTATAGCATGTTGATTGTTTGTATGAAGCTTGAGCCTTTTAGCTTGACTAAAAACTATTGGTACGTAAATAAAATAAACATGCATAACATAGCATTGCATAACACTACTATGAGTTGTGAATTTCAGTTTTCTGCTAATGCTTGGTTTTTCTAGGTAAGAGGTTATTAGTTCTATACAAGATTACTCTTGTTCTATCGGTTCCATGGGAACTACCTGGTAATGAAGTACGCTGCCCATGATATCGCTATGAAATTTCTAACACTTAGTGGAGTTTATAAGGCTTAAAACAGAAAATGAGTACTTAAAACAAAAGTGACATAAAGAGATAACTACAATGTGGATTGTGGCTTTTCTGTATACTTAGTTTCTCCTAGGTAGGTGGATCATAGATCGGATTTCCTTTAACCCCGATGAGAGGGCGTAAATCTCCATCTTGTTTGGATTCCAGATTGTCCAAGCTTGTAGTTGTTCACATGCTTGAATGTTGTATTACATATGCTTGATAATAACTTGCTTGTTGTGTGGTATGTTATGGTTATTTACTAAGCCTGTGGTTTATGCTCACACTCTACAGTCCTTACAAGTTGACTCTTCATCATTGGTTTGTTGCTTCCAAGAGCTTAGCATCGGTAAGGTTCTAAAGCTGGAAGAATTCTTAGGATAGGCAATATGGTGTTGCCTAGTTATATGTATCAGATGATGTTAGAATGTTGTCTTTATAATTTGAGAACTTTAGTTATCATGGTCTGTAATATTTTATTATTCGGACAATAGTTAGAAAAAGCTAATTGTGGTAATGTATTTTTATTATCTTCATCATTCTTATCAACGCAACCGAAAAGGTCCTGTTTTGTCAAACCATGTCATTTTACAAGGTAAATCTTGTAACAACAATGCATATAATACTGTCTGGGTCATAAGACTGTATCATAATATATGTGTTACTACCAGGGTACTCTTGGGGCGTGATAGTTTTAGTTGGTATCAGATCACCGGTTGCAAGTATAAAAATGATGAATTTGAGTAATAATACAAGTGGTATAGATAGTAGTAGTTGTATATCTCATTTAAGAGTAGTAGGGGGTAGTTTTAGGTATAATTAAGAACCTAAATTAAAATCTGTATGATTATTATTGATCATGCAAATTTTATTTGTGGTGCAGACCAACCTAACTGCATGTCACATCAAATGGATAGTATTTGGCATGGTTTATTTAGAGACTTTGACAGATTATAGAAGAAGATTGAGATTTTTAGTTGAAGATCTATCTTTAGCTGGCATTACTAAGACTTTGGAGCAAATTCTTAGCAAATGGAGATAAGACTTGAATCTACTTTTTAAAGATTGGTTATTCTTGATGGAAAGAGCTCACCCTGATCTAGGTAAAGCTAATGGGTTGATTTATAGATTTGAAAGATTTGTTGGAAGGAATGGAGGTGGTGTAAAGATTGATAATATAACATTTATAATATTAGCTAACTCGAGGATACCAACTCCTCCAGAATTTGGAATTTGGGAAGACATTGGTCAAGGAAGGATCTATGCGCATGATTTTAGAGAAGATCATGTAGGAATGTGAAGTACAGATCCTTATACCGATGAATGGATGATGAGCTACCTTAGTTGTCATGCCCTGAAAGATACCCTAAATGTGGTAGTGCGTCACATATAATATCAAGACTTAAGAATAACTACCTTAGTCATTTTAAAGTCTCGGTATTACATGTAAGACATCTAACACGGTAATAGGATATACTTTTGGAAAGTGTGGTTTAAGCAAGTAATAATGAACATACAAGAATCTAGAAATAAAATGGATCATAATAATAACAATTAAAGGTCTATTACATGATTCTTAGGGGCATACCCCCACTAAACTCCAAGGATCGAAATAGCTAATAGTCTTTACAATAATTTAAATACTACATCAAAAGATTTTAAAGGAATTCTAATATAACCCTTCAAGTAGATTTCCTTCAAAAGCTCCCAAAAGAAAACTTATATGGATAAAAGGAGACCTCGGGTACAAAAACAGGTGTTCCTGTGAATGCAAATATCTATAGGGGAGTAAGCTTATGGGCTTAATGAGTATAATCCCAGTAATCATACTTTAAACAAAATAACAACCAAGTTTATTAGACAAGCAATTCAATACATTTTGTATTACATCATACGTGTATGTAATATATCTACCGTTGACAAACTTTTAACCAATAATTATATGATTTGAATGTGTATGTATGTATGCATCTTACTAAATATCCATTATATATATATATATATATATATTTGGCAACCTACTATATAGTATATTACTTATTTTATGGCAAAGAAAGTGTGGTTACTTCAACAACCTAACTTTGCATATGTTCAATAACTAAAACCTTCAATGTGATAATAAGATACAATTGTAATATTATATGTCTGAATTATTTTGACAAATGTTGTATAAAAACAAATTTAAAAAGCAATTTTTACCATCACAAGCCAACCATCATCCAGTAAGACCTACTAGTGTTTGTTCCTTTCCAACAAGTAACATCTCTACAACGTAGAAAGATAAAAAGAAATAATGTTATAATTAAAGTGCAATATAAGAGGTAAATAAATAGTATGACAAACATATTTGAAAAAATTGGAATAGCATTCCTTACCCGATTCTAGCATCTTAAGTTCTTCAATGTCTTCCTTTATTGTTAGTAGAGGAGAAGGATCTTTAAACCAATCTTAAGTACAAATTAGGGCGTCCACCATGGTCAGTGTTAAATAACTATGAAAGGGATCAAGCGTACTCGAACTCTAGTATTAAAGGAATCTCTGTTGCTACGATTGATAAAGGAATAGCCAAAATATATACATTTAGCCCTCATTTTGTTGCATCTCTATCATAATGTGGCCACATCGTAGAACAAAGTAAACATTTGGATTATTAACATCACTTACACGCAGTCAAGATTTAGCAAATTTAGAGGTTGAACGTTTTACTAGTTGGAGGGCAGATCTGATTCTATAATCAACTTTTTGAACATCAATTTGTTCTTATTCACATTATGATTGCACAAGCCAAATGGAATTTCTTGACATGCCATAACCTCTTCTTCTTCAAGATCATCTACATGTTCGTGTTTTCCTTTAGTAAATGACATCTACACAAACAAGAACGAAAAATGATGGACATACACTAATTAGGAACTACTTCAGTGGAATGCCACCTCAATACATCTCACCTTCTAAGATATTTCTTGAATTGGCAAGCAAAGATCATGTACGGGTATGGAATTAAGTAATATTGCATATATAATAAACAGACTTGCTCTCTCAAGATCTACACAATTCACAATGTCTCAAGGAAGGTAATAGGTCCTTTAATAATATTGAAGTGTTAGATCCTTGATATATTTTACATGCACCAATATTAGGTGTGTCTTAATCAACAACTAATACCATTGATTCCGTGAATGATGTGACGCATATTGAACCTAGATATATGAGCAATGGGATTGATAAAATAAAGCAAAAAAGAGGATAGCCTCAATAGAATTATAGTTACTTGTATATTTTCATTTTACTTGAAGTAAAATTTCTAGAATGTATTTGGTGGTGCTTTTAGAATTTATTAGTTGAGATTCTTCAATATTCATTGAGGAAGTGAAATTTTATAAATAGCATTTTTCACTCATCTATAAGTGAAAAAAAAAAAAAAAAAACTGAAGAATGTTTAATACTTCTCTATTTGCAAACTCATTCAAAAAAAAGGGGAGGTGGGTGGGAATCTAACGTTGCACCTACTAGGCTTAACAAAGGGAGGAAAGGAAAAAAAACATGGAGAAACAAAAAGGAAGTTCTAAGCCCAAGCAAATGGAAAAGAAAATAAAGATGCATGACCTCTATGACTCGTGGAACATAAGCTCAAGATTTTGAAAAGTTAAGTCACAAATGGGTCACTAGTTCGACATAGGGAGAAAATAAATATTATAGTCTCAAATCGGATAGTAACAAACAAACTAAATATAAGTAATAAGATATCAAGTTTGTATTATCTTAAATATTTTAAATGAAAAACTATCTTCAACTAATACAGTCGAGCTCCCCACATAAACCTAAACACACACTTCCATCAATAACAAGTACATATAGATATAGATGATGTAAATGCATTATGTGCTGCATTAAATATCAATCGTTGATAGGTAAAGAAATTTGTATACCATCTTTGGTGGTTGTTATCAAGAGAATGGAGAAGAACATATATTCCCACTTTTCCGATAGGTCCGCAACTCCTCCTATTTTTTAATTTATTTGATTAATATTCTTTTTTATTCTCATTATTTCGCATTCAAACTTAAAAGGAGAAAAATAATCACCTATTTTAAAGGTGGAAGTCACTGTTCTCATTACATTAAGACTAGCTTTCTTTCATTTGATTTCCAAATCTGGTTTACTGTTCGACCACTGCGTCTTGGGATCTGCAAATGCAAGTGATAGAAACCATACCCTCAAATGAGTAAGGAGTCGAGGATAATATCTATATATGTGCTTCTATTTCCATTCATATTTCATTTTCTGATACTGAACCTTCAATTTTCATCATTCAAAAGGCAAACTAGACAAGCAAGAATGAGGAGAATCAAGCCCAATTGTAGGCCTCGTGCGTTTAAGTCCATGAAGCCATGTTATAAGTTACATTAGTAGAAAGCCCTTTTCTTAGAGGTCACTATATTGAAGATGAAATTGGGTTGGTTCACCAAAAGTCTCAAATCTATTCTAAATGTGTATCTAAGTTCTTTTTTATTTATTTTTATATTTTTTAGCTTTTGACAAGTGATTCCTAAACCTTATTAAACGCTCTTAAAAGTTACTAATTATAGGTTTGCATTAATTAATTAATAACCACAAAATATAAATTGTGTTGCAGTATACTCATGAACAGCCTTATTAAGCTCCAAGGACAAATCCCAATTCCGAAAATACTTTGTGGCACAATTTTCAAATCACCAGGAAATAGGACGGTTCCACTGCAAAGAGTCAAAATTGGGGTGGGGTGAGGGGGAGGGAAAATCAAAAAATAAGATAAATTTTGGCTTAATAACACAGAAGATAAATGCAATTTCTTAGTTTGAATGCAGGTAAAACATGTTCTCCTACTACAGAAAGTATAATTAAATAGCCACAACTACAGAACGATTCAATTTTTTTTTTTAACTACCTTTTTTGTTTTTCATTTTTTTAACTAAACCATATATCTAACATTTTTTACTACTTAGTCATAAAAAAATTGTATAAGCTAAGAATTAAATGAGAAATGATCGCTTGAAAAAATGTATTACTCTTATCAGCTTTTAGTTTTTGTTATTTTAATTATATAGTTGTATAATACATCATACATATATATATAAATATCACAAATTTGTTAATGAGCTTATTAATAGGTATACCCAAGAGCTTGTTCCTTATTCATTAGCTTAAATGAACCTATTTACGAGTCGGCTTATAAGTCTAAATCAAAGTTCAAACTTCACTTATTTGATTGACGAATTCTACTTTGAGCTTGAGTTAAGCTAGTTTACTGTTCGAGCTCAAACCGAGCTGAATTGAAAGCAAGCTAAACTGAAATAACTCATAAGTAGCTCAATCCATTTATAATCTTAAGTACGAGATATTACTTTCAGCAATTTTTAAAAATCAAGAGTTTATTTTATACTACTTAGTCCACTAACTATTTTATACTACTTAAAAAAAAAAAAAAAAAAAAAAACCTTCTTGCATAACTACTTAACTATTTTTAGTCCACTGCTTTATGTCTTTCAACAATTTTTTTTTTTAATTGGCAATGGAAACATTAGTTTTTCTTTTTAAGAAAAATTATTTGTCTGAGGTTGAGATAAAAAAATTTCCAAGTGAAAACAATGGGAAACTTTTATAGAGTCTTATTGACAAGACTGCAAGATCAGTTATCCGACATGATACAAATATAATAGTTAATATAATAGGCATTCTAATCATGGGATTATGAGTGGATATAGCCTATTAAATATTTATACCATCGAACCAAGAACAAAAGAGATGTGACAACAAAGAAAGTGTTTCATGACTTCATTTACTCTTTCAATCTGGACGTGAACTAACAGAGAGGATGACCAAATTTAACTGCATAAAAGGGGGAAAGAAGTTGCTTTAGATTTGGTGATAAATATTTGGTCCGAAAATTTTAATATGGAATAACTATAGGGTAAGTTGCACGATTTTTTCCTTTTTTCTTTTCTTTTTTTTTTTTTTTTTTTTGAAAACTGTAAAAATTAGACAGGCCCTCCACTTTTTAAAGAACTAGTACGTACACCCCGGAAAAGTTGGTATAATGAACAATGTGTAAATTTGAAAACCTATTTAGAGAATAGTAAAAGATATTTTTAAAAATTTAAAATTCGGAAAAAGAAAAATATAATAACAAAAGGAAAAAGAAGGAAGAATCTGAATAAAATGGGATAAAGACATCAAATGCACGTATATATATATTTTTTTTTGATAATTTATTGTCTAAATTTTTAACTTTTGTAATTTAGTGCCAACAGTTTCAATTTAATATCTTCATTAATAAAAAGGTTAATGTTATTATATTTTTTTTGCATTTTAGTGTATGTACTTTAGTTTTAATTGCATTTTGGTGTTTATATTTTAATTTTGATGCACTTTGTTGTATATCAATAATTAATTTATTAAAATTAATATTTCACTTTTCTTAAGTAATATATTATTTTAAAAATGAAAGGAAAGTTTTGTACTAATTCTTTGAAAATTAATTTTAAATCTTTAACTGACATAATATCTTAGAAATAAAAAAAATTATTTATATATGATAAGTTTGATCGTAATAATTTTTCATATGCAATATTTAATTTTTATAAAATCTTATATCACTAGAAAACTCTCAACATCGATTTTATTTGAATGGGTAAATGTTAAATTTGATTAAAAATTGAATTTATTATTTAAACTTTGAAGTGGTCAATTTAATACTTAATCAAATTTTTTGTGACTATTTTCACAACCTCTTTAATATCATTTGTTGTATTTGTAGACATATTGTAGATAACATATCTCTGAATTTTTATTAATACATCTAATACCATTTAATACTAATAAGTGTGTACCTCTAATACCATTTAATACTAATAGATATGCCTTCTATAATAGGAAACAAATAATACTTTGTTAGTGAGACAGTAAAAAAAGTCATGAATCTTTGATGGGGTATTAAAATTGATTGCTTAAAAGTTCAGTACCCAATTAAACTTTTGTGTAAAGTTAATATGCTAAAGTTGATATTTTCCATATTTGGAAATAATATCTTATTATGCGTTCCAAGATAACATAGATTAAGTAAAATTTGAAAATGGTTATTATTTGCAAATTATGTATCATTTTTCTTATAATATAAATTTGTAAACTTGTTAAAAAATTTACCTATATATATATATTGTAATATTTCTTTAGATTTTTTTTTGGGTTATGTTATTAAAAAAACTTTATAAAATTGTTCAACAGGTCTCTCATCGGTCTTGGGATTGAAAGATTTATATTAATTGAATCATATGCCTGGATTAAGAGAGGATTTTTTTTCAGCAATCTCACAATTATCTTTCGGGGACACGACGAAAAAAGAATCTAAACAAATGTTATGATATAGAAAAGTGTATTATTCAAAAAAATTGAAAACTCATGTTATAGGAAAATAACACTTAATTTACAAATTATAACTATTTTCAAATTTCGTCTGCTCTTTTTTGTTTGGAAATACATAGTGAGATCTTATTTTTAAATAAAGTTGATGTTGAGAGTTTTTTTAGTGATATAAGATTTTATAAAAATCTAACATTACAAGCGACAAATAATTCACTATCAAAGTTATCATATATATAAGTAATTTTTTTATTTCTAAAATAATATATCGATTAAAAATCTAAAATCGATTTTCAATGAATTAATACATAACTTTACTTTTATTTTTAAAATAATATATCACTTAAGAAAGATAAAATATTAATTTTTAATAAATTAATTAGTGAATGGATACTAAAGTGTATCAAAATTAAAGTATAGATACAAAAATGCAATTAAAATTTAAAATTAAAGTGCATGCACTAAAATGCAATATATATATATATATATATATATATATATAACGGCATTAACTTTTTCGTTAATGAAGATACTGAATTGAAACTATAGGCACTAAATTACTAAAATTAAAAATTTAAATACTCAATTGCCAAAAATAAATAGTGCAAACATTTTAATGCCTTTGTCTCATAAAACAAATTGTGCCCGTTTCGGCCAACCCCACGACCATACCGAAGATGATTAATTCCATAGGTAAGCATTTATAAATACATACCGAAGATGATTAAAAGACAGGATGTGTGAAACATTCTCTATTCCAAATCAGAAAAATTTATACATAATTAGCTATGTCGGTTTTTATAAGTAATATAAGCATTGACTTTTGGCAAAATTGAACATCCCTGAAATTTTTCAAATTTGTATGGTTGGTTTATACAATTTACCCATCCCTTGTATAAACTAGTCTGAATAAACTAGATTCTCATACTTTGTAAATCACCTAAATAATTTTTTAACTTACTTAAAAGAATAAATAAAATTGATTCGAATATTTAAAACATCCTTAAAATTTATGTGAAGATTGCCAATATAGCAAAACCGCTAGGAATCACAACACCTTCAATCCGTAATTAGTAAGCCGAAAACTGATTAGATGCATCAAAAGTATTATTTATGTAGAAACAGACAGGACAAAGATGAAAACTAATTAAGGGCGATATTTTAGATGTGTATCTTCAAAATAGCCGCCCTGCTCATTGAATGTAATTTGGAGCAACAACAACAGCATGACGGTACAAGTTTTTAGACTATTTTTGGGCGTTGAGTACAATGTTAGTTATATATTTTAAGATAAATTGGACGGATGTCCGTGAAAACTTTACAAACTGTATAAAATATTAGAATTTTTAAAAATCAACACTTACACCCATTAAAAATAAATAAATAATATGAACCTTTCATGAAAACTTTAAAAATTATATAGATCCTCAATTTTTTTAAGGTTAATATTTACACCACTAAAAAAATTATATGATGATAATATATAAATTTTGTTTAGTTGATACTAATATGTCATTACATCTAATATGTTTAATAAAAGTTAATTATCGTTTTTCTTCTTCTAAAATTTCCTTTTAACATGAAATAAATATATTAGAAAAGTTTCTAATTATATTAAAAGGCACCTCGTGATATTTTTTTTTACTTAAAAGAAAGTTTTTTATTAGAATAACACTTTAGATGCGAGGTTCAAAGGGAAAAAAGAATTCATTCTTTAATATTTAAATTTTTAAATATTTTTGAAACTTTTATTAATTAAACATATAATGACACATTAAAACCATATAAACAAAATTTATATATTAACATCGGTCAGTTTTTAAGGGTGTAAGTGTTAACATTTGAAAATACTTAAAATTTTCGATGGAGGTCCATGCAATTTAATTGTTTTTAAGGGTATAAGTATTGACTTTGAAAAACCTAAAGGTCCTTACAATTTCTAAAGTTTTTAGGGAAGGTTTATGCAATTTATCCTATATTTTATATGGTTTGTATAAGTAAATATTTTACTAAATTAGTGATTTCCACAGTTGTGCTATTGATATTATCATATTGTTTTGATAATGGTAGTAGCATCGACCATGACAGCGATAATGGTAGTTGCGATTAAGGCTGTAAATTAGTCGAGTCAAGCTTTTAAAGGCTCGAGCTCGGCTTATTTAAAATTTATGGAGCTCGAGCCAAGTTTTTTATCAAGTTTGAAATTTAGGCTCAAACTCGAATTGTTTAGCTAAACAAATTTTAGTTCTAGCTTAAGTTGAGACAAGCTTTTTATTGAGTCTATTGAGACTAAAATTTAAGCTCAAGCTCGACTAATTTAAATAGATCATTTTCCAATTTTTTTCAAACCAAAAATAAATATATATATATATAGGTGTTGTTATAAATAATTAAATATATATACATAAATATTAAATAGAAATTATTTTTTTTGTTTTAATTGTATAGTTATATAAAAAAATATTATACATCTAATATTCACAAATCTACTAATGAGCTTATTAATAAACCTAAATGAGCTTGTTCACGAATCGGCTTGTGAGCTTAAATCAAAACTCAAGCTTGACTCGTTTAGATAAATATGCTTTACTTTAGGCTTAAGTTCAGTGATGTAGATCATATGGCATCATGTTGGAAGATTAAAAACTTTCAAAGTGTTTAGATGTGTATCTTCAAAATAGCCGCCCCACTCATTGAATGTAATCTGGAGCAACAACAACAGCATGATGGTACAAGTTTTTAGACTATTTTGGGCGTTGAGTACAATGTTAGTTATATATTTTAAGATAAATTGGACAAAATGTCCGTGAAAACTTTACAAACTGTATAGAATATTAAAAATTTTAAAAATCAACACTGACACCCGTTAAAAATAAATTAATAATATGGACCTCTCCTGAAAACTTTAAAAATTATATAGATCTTCAATTTTTTTAAGCCTAACATTTACATCACTAAAAAAATTATATGATGATAATATATAAATTTTGTTTAGTTGATACTAATGTGTCATTACATCTAATATGTTTAATAAAAGTTAATTATCGTTTTTCTTCTTCTAAAATTTCGTTTTAACATGAAATAAATATATTAGAAAAGTTTTTAATTATATTAAAACGCACCTCGTGACACTGTTTTTTACTAAAAAAATAGTTTTTTTATTAGAATAACACTTTAGATGCTAGGTTCAAAAGGTAAAAAAGAATTCATTCTTTATTATTTAAAATTTTAAATATTTTTGAAACTTTTATTAATTAAGCATATAATGACACATTAAAACCATATAAACAAAATTTATATATTAACATCCGTCAGTTTTTAGGGGTGTAAGTGTTAACTTTTGAAAATACTTAAAATTTTTTATGGAGGTCCATGAATTTAATTGTTTTTGAGTGTAAGTGCTGACTTTTGAAAAACCTAAATGTCCTTACAATTTCTAAAGTTTTTAGGGAAGGTTCATGCAATTTATCCTATTTTTTATATGGTTTGTATAAGTAAATACTTTACTAAATTAGTGATTTCCACAGTTGTGCTATTGATATTATCATATTGTTTTGATAATGGTAGTAGCACTGACCATGACAGTGATAATGGTAGTTGCGATTAAGGCTGTAAATGAGTCAAGCCAAGCTTTTAAAGGCTTGAGCTCGGCTCATTTAAAATTTATGGAGCTTAAGCCAAGCATTTTATCAAGCTTAAAATTTAGGCTCAAACTCGAATTGTTTGGCTAAATAAATTTTAGTTCTAGCTTAAGTTGAGACGAGCTTTTTATTGAGTCTATTGAGACTAAAATTTAAGCTCAAGCTCGAGTAATTTAAATAGCCCATTTTCCATTTTTTTTCAAGCCAAAAATATAATATATATAGGTGTTGTTATAAATAATTAAATATATATACATAAATATTAAATAGAAATTATTTTTTTTTGTTTTAATTGTATAGTTATTAAAAAAATATACATCTAATATTCACAAATCTACTAATGAACCTATTAATAAACCTAAACGAGCTTGTTCACGAATCGGCTTGTGAGCTTAAATCAAAGCTCGAGCTTGGCTCGTTTAGATAAGTGTGCTTTACTTTAGGCTTAAGTTCAGTGATGTAGATCATATGGCGTCATGTTGGAAGATTAAAAACTTTCAAAGTGTTGGAGCTTCAAGAAACACACTGCATTCTTGGAAGTAAGATGCACACCGTCGGCCATGATTGTAAGTCGTCAGCCTTGGGAAACCGTAGCCATCGACCTTTATAGCTACTCCATCGGCCTTTATTCTACATTGCCGGCGTTGATACTTACACCGCCGACCTACTTTGCACTAGCTTTACACCAATTTCATATTTTGTATTTTTAGGCCTCCAGCTTTGTTTTAATGTCTTTTTAGGTTTCCATGTATTAGTATATATAGACCATTGCACTTGTTTTTTGGGAGAACATCTTTGATATTAATTAAAATTGAGAGTTTAATTTCTCTTTGGTTCTTAAAAGAACTCTGAACTTATCGGGCAAGATTTATGAATCAGATTTTTATCACTGATTGTGGCATCCTCGTTATACCAAGGTTCTTGCTTTGCTAAGTAACAGGTCGCGGTTCTTCCATACATTCTTAAAAGATCTTAGGTTAATTTCCAGATTAAGTATCAGGTTTCATCACAAGTTGATGTGGTTAGCATCAATTTGGTATTAGAGCCAAGGTTTTCTAAGAATCACCATAATCCAGCTTGATTACATATAGGCATATCAAAACCCTAACTCAAGTCATTCATATTCTTAATTTTCTTTTGTTAGTTTTGAATTTTTTGATCTTGTTGATCTAATTTCTTTAGTGTCTTTGTTATTAAAAAAAAAACAAGAAGAGGAAGAAAGAGTCTGGACAAGACAAAAAAATTGATTTTCATTTGTTTGATTAAGGTTCTTGTCAAATTCATGGGTATAGGGTTTGGTTGAATTTATGCGAAAGAATTAATGAGCTTAGCCCTTCTCTGCTTAGTGTGGTTGTTTCTCTTTTGCAAGAATTTGGAGATTTGTTTGCTAAGGAGATACCAAGTGGACTGCCTCCTTTAACAGTCATTGAACATCAAATTGACTTCATTCCAGGTGCCTCAAATCCCAATAGGCTAGAGTATCGAGCAAATCTGGAGGAGATGAAAGAGATTCAAAGGCAAGTTGATGAGATGATGGAAAAAGGGTTTATGAGAGAGAGCCTCAGCGCATGTTCAGTTCCTGTTATTTTGGAACCAAAGAAAGATGGAATGTGGCAGATGTGTGTGGACTATCGAGCAATCAACAAGATCACGGTAAAGTATATAATCCTATTCCTAGATTTGATGATATGCTTGATGAATTATATAGTGCTTATTTGTTTTCTAAAATTGATTTGAAGAATGGATATTACCAAATCATATGAAAGAGGGAGATGAGTGGAAAACAGCTTTTAAAACTAAATATGGCCTCTATGAGTGGTTAGTAATGCCGTTCAATTTAACTAATGCACCTAGCACCTTTATGAAATTATGAATCATGTTCTGCATGCTTTTATAGGAAGTTTTTTGTTGTTTACTTTGATGATATTCTAGTTTACAACAAGAATTAGGATGAACATGTTCAGCATTTGCAAGTGACTTTTACGACCTTAAGAGAAAATAGATTATATGCTAATTTGAAGAAATGCACCTTTTACATGGAGTCTATTATGTTCTTTGATTTCATTGTGAGTGCACATGGGATTTCTGTTAATGAGGATAAGGTAAAGGCAATTAGAGAATGGCCAACACCTAAGAATGCAAATGAGGTGAAGAGTTTTCATGGTTTAGCAAGCTTTTACAAGAGATTTGTAAGGGATTTTAGTTCTATAACAGCTCCTTTAAATGACCTTGTTAAAAAGAATGTGGACTTTAAATGGACTGAAGTGCATGAAAAGGCCTTTAATGCTTTGAAAGACAAATTAACCAATGCGCCTTTTCTTGTTCTACCTAATTTTCATAAAGTTTTTTAAATTAACTGTGATGCGTTGGGAAAAAGGTATTAGTGGTGTTTTAATGCAAGATTCCAAGCCAATTGCTTATTTTAGCGAGAAGCTTAGTGGTGCAGCATTGAATTACCCAACTTATGACAAAGAATTATATACATTAGTGCGAACTTTGCAAACCTGGCAACATTACTTGTGGCCAAAGGAGTTTATCATTCATTCAGACCGTGAGAGCTGAAATGGTTAAAGTCCCAAGGTAAGTTGAACAAAAGACATGAAAAGTGGTTAGAATTTATTGAAACATTTCCCTATGTGATCAAGTACAAGCAAGGAAAGGAAAATGCAGTGGTTGATGCATTATCCGAAGGAATGCACTTTTGACTTCCTTACATACTAAATTGCTTGGATCTGAGTTCACTAAGGATTTGTATGAAACTGATGTTGACTTTGGTTAAGTTTAGAATGCTTGTTCTAAATATGCATATACTGATTTTGATCGGCATGATGGTTATCTGTTTAAGAAAGATAAACTTTGTATGCCTAAGTATTCTTTGCGTGAGTTGCTTGTTAGAGAAAAACGAGGTGAATTAATGGCATTTTGGTGTGAAAAAGAGTTTGGAAATATTACAAGAGCATTTTCATTGGCCTAAATTGAAGCATGATATGTAAACTATTTGTGGCCAATGCATTGCATGTAAACAAGCTAAATCCAAAGTAATGCCTCATGGACATTACACCTCTATACCTATGACTAATCAACTCTGGACTGATATTTCTATGGACTTCATTTAGGGTAACTTCGATCTCAAAGGGTAAGAATAGCATATTTGTTGTTGTTGATAAGTTTAGTAAGATGACTCATTTTATTGCATGTTCTAAAACTAATGATGCAACAAATATTGATGATTTGATCTTTAAAGAAGTTGTGCGTCTGCCTGGTATGCCAAGATCCATTGTGAGTGATAGGGATGTTAAGTTCTTAAGTCATTTTTTGTTCACTTTCTGGAATAAGTTAGGAACTAAACTATTGTTCTCTACTGTTACACATCCTCAAATAGATGGGCAAACTGAAGTAGTCAATAGGACTCTTTCTACATTGTTGCGTGATATTCTTCCATAGAAATTCAATCAAACACTAAACCCATGGATTTCATAAGAACCCTAATCAAACAAATCAGAATCAATTTTTTTTTTTTTTGTCTTGTACAGATTTTCTCTTCTTCCTTTTTTTTAATAACAAAGACACTAAAGGAATTAGATCAACAAGATCAAACCATTCAAACTAACGAAAGAAAATTAAAGATATGAATGACTTGAGTTGGGGTTTTGATATATCTACCTCTAATCGAACTAGATTATGGTGATTCTTAGAAAACCTTGGGTCTTATACCAAATTGATACGAACCATGTCAACCTGTAATGAAACCTAATACCTAATTTGAAAATTAACCTAAGATCATTTTAAGAACGTATAGAAGAACCACAACCCATTGCTTAGCAAAGCAAGAACCTTGGTATAAAGAGGATGCCACAATCGGTGATGGAAATCCAATTGAGAAGTCTTGATGGATGCTATGGAAAACCCGATAAGTTCAAAGAGTTCTGTAAGAACCAAAGAGAAATTAAACTCTCAATTTTAATTGATATCAAAGATGTTCTCCCAAAAACAAGTGCAATGGTCTATATGTACTACGTGGAGAACTAAAAGACATTAAAACAAAATTGGAGGCTAAAACAAAGCTAGCGACCTAAAATTACAAAACACAAAACTAGTATAAAGTTGGCGCAAAGTAAGCTGGTGGTGCAAGTATCAATGTTGGTGACATAGCCATAAAGGCTAGTGGTGTATGGTTTCCTAAAGCCGGCAGCTTACAATCATGGCCAGTAGTGTACAGCTTGCTTCCAAGAATGTAGTGTGTTTCTTGATCTCCATCACTTGGCTCTTTTACTAATCGAGATCGAGCTAATCCTAGCCTGAAGCGAGTTAAGCTCGAGTAGCTCGCAAACAGCTTGGCTCGTTTACAACCTTAGTTATGATGACGGAGATAGTAGTGGTAGTAAAGCCATAGATGATAAAGTGGGCATAGTAATGCTCACAATACTAGTTCGAGATCTTGGTTAGGAATTTTATTTATTTTTGTCTTGACCATGATTTTTATACCACCATATGAAAGATAAAAAATTTGGCCATGTCTTTTAATGAAAATATTATTCAGGAAAATATCTTTTATTTTTCCATGTTTATTTAGAGAAAAAATAGAATCATTATTTGAAAGTTTTCCCTTGTTTTGAAATTCATAACTTATTTTGAGGAAGACAACTTGCCGAATATAAAAGAAGAAGTCATTATATCATCGACGTGTAAGCTCTATCTATCAATCATTTACTATTTAAAGACATTTATTATTAATTTTATAATATTTTTCCTTTAGATAGATTTATTTCTCATTATAAATATATATATTTTTAAATTTTTTTTATAATTAATATGAGTTGTCTTGAAGTTATACAAATAGAGAAAAATTATTCTCATAAAATTAGCCAAATATTTAAACAATATGCTTTTTTTAAAAAAAAAAAAAACCTTTTTAAGGAATAACATTATTATAAATAAGTAGTTTTCCTCAAAACAAGCGAGGTCTTAAAATTTATTAGGCAATAATATGACTTTTGTAGTATTACCAGAGTTATTTTGAATATCAAATATGATATGATAAATTATGTTTTTTTTTTTTCCATTACTTTAAAGAGTAGCAAATAGAATGCTAACTAGAACTTTTAAAATTACCGGGGATCTATAATTTTTTAAAATTGAGCATCTATATACTTGTCATATAGCAGTAAACCCTATAAAAAATTTGATATAAGTCAATAGAGCAAAAGAATTTTCATAATTAAAAGATAGCCCCTAGAAATGCTTATATAAAAGTGTTACTAAATACAAAGGGGTGTAAATATTTAATTAAAAAAAAAGAATGTAAATAACAAATGCATCCCTTATATTTGTTTTATGTAGAACTCTACGTTTGATATCAATAGTTTAAATTTTCAAGTTTTTGAAAATGTATTTCTCAATATCTATATGATCTTTTATTCTTTGATAAAAAAATTAATAAAAATGTAACGCTCTAAACTGATAGCGTTATTAGCTAACCACATGTTCTCACTTGAGATGGACATGCAAAAGCTATTATTCCACTAATCCACAATTGTAATACCATATAACATCAATCTCTCACATATAAGGGTACCTGTTTAAAAACATCTCATAACAACAAAACTTCTAAACAACTTAGTTGGTATGAACCAAAAGCCAACTTAGTATAATCTTAAAACATCCTAAGAAAAGGTCTCACAAAAATTTAGATTTATAAAAACATACAAAAATTCATAAGATCTTTAACTTTATCTTCTCCAAACCATAATATCTAATAGTCAGCAGGAAAGTGAGCTCCACTATCGTCGTCCAAGTGAGCTCCACTATCGTCGTGCCCATAGTCCATATAAACATCATAGCCCGACAGATTAAAAACTACTAGATCATCACATGTTCCTTAAAAATAAAAAGGTGAGCACAAAGACCCAGTACATCATACCATAAACACATACACATAAGCGTATAGCATATAAATCCATATGCAACCTAGTAACTCCTGTAGCAACCACAGTTTATTAGCTTTGATTAGCTAACAAAGAATACAGTTTAGAATCATTTACAAATAATTATAAACCTAGAGTAACTCACGACTCCATAAAAACAACCAATAGAGAAAATAATAATACATACATATATTGGCATTGGAAACTCCTCACACACCCTAGGTACCGTATCCACACCACTCCTAGACTACCAGAATCACTCTATACACCACTCCACTCGGGACAACGTCACACATAAATTATCAGGTCACCGTCCTAGTAGCAACGATCCTCCTGATCTACTAGACCCAGCTAAAGATAAGCAACAAACTCAATTAAAGCTGAATAGTATTATGCTAATTTACAAATACTAAACCTACTATCACAAATAGCAAGCAAGGTAAGGTTGTACCTGAAATTACTTTAGGAACAGAATCCCTAATTTCGTCAAAAACACTCGATCATAATCAATTACTCAATCAAAATATATTTTCACAAAATAATCATAAATATATCATCATCTAAACCTTAACTAAAAAGAACTACAAACCCTAAATCCATACACTCCTTTCTCCTTTGATTGTAAAAATTATAGAATCTCCCAAAAACTAGGATTTCTCTAGAAACTCCTCCAAAAACTATGACTTCCTTTAATAAAAATCAACCAACTTAAAAAAAAAAACCACATTTTTAGATCACTAAAAGAATAAAAAAGATTCAACTTACCTATCTCTTAATACTTGTTCCTCCTTGAATGCAGAACATGAAATCTTTAAGTAGAATTGTAGGGGTTTTTCTCCAAAACGTCTCCAAATTAACTCCTTTCGAAACTAAATGAAAACTTTAGGAAGAGATCATCCCTTTAGATCACTAAAGAATTGAAAAGAATTAATCTCACCTAATTCTTGAATCTTGATCTCCCTTAATGCACATATCACAATTACAAAGAGGTTTTTAGGGTGTTCTATTACATAGAAATGGTTTTGGAGAAGAAGGAATAGGCTAGGGTTATATAAAGACTTGGAAATCTTTACAAATTCCAAACATGTACGCTGGCATGAAGGCTGACAGCTTATAACTTATAGGACGATTCTATGGCCATGATGGCTGGCCTAACACCGGCAGCGTATAGGACTAAGGCTGGTGGTGTAGAATTAAAGGCCGGTGACCTTCTAGGCAGCTTTGAGATCTCTTCTTATCCTCAATCACATGTTTGCTATTTATCAAAATATATATATACATATTAGGAAGGACCATAAAACCCTTTTATATTTTCAACAAATGATACTTTTACCCTTCATTAAAAATTATTTATTTATATATTACAAAAAATAAAAAGAAGATAACATTAAGTGTGACAAGACTGAAAAGTAAAAATAAAAATGCAGTGTTCTCTCTCTTTTATCGATCTTATATAATTTTCCAATAGCTCTTATTATTTTATCTAAGAAAAAAAAGTAGTAAAGTAGAATTTGAAAGCATATATTTAAAAAGTTTAAGCGTCCAAATACTCAATATTAAAAATATAGAAGCTAAGAAGGGAATTATAAGCATAACTACATATACTAAGACCAGCAATTTGTATTAATAGGACATATATGTGTTTTTTTTCTTAATGCCAAATTCATCTCAATAAAATGTACACAAAATTGAATAACAATCATAAATATTTGCTTTACAATGTCATCATATTTATTAGTATCATAATCATGTTTTACTATCATGCATTATGTTTTTTTCTTTATAATCATGTTTCTAACCATATTGTGTTTGTGTTCATGTTAGTTTACCATACAAGAAATTCAACCTTACCTTATGAACCTAATAAAAAAATTAAATAAAAGAAATAATACCACTTAAATAAGAGTAAAGAAGACTTTTACCCCATAACTCAACTCCTCCATATATATTAAATTAATGGAATGTTGTTCTTTTTTCAATTGCCTTCCCTTCTTGGCATGGCACTTTTCTTTCAACAAATCTCCATCATTGAGACCTTTAATTTAAGACAATTCTCATAACTTTTATCAATTTTAGTTAGAAGCGAACCTTAAATTTAAGTGCTTTACTCTTCCAAACATGGTTAAGGGTTGAAGATGTGCTTAGCTAATAAGAGTGTATCAGTCGTATCAAATAATAAATAATAAAACCCAATAGAGATCCTATGACAAGCTCTAAGACAGTACACCTATCAATTGGAAAATAGAATTACTATGGGTATCATTCTCTAGAATCTGGATATCAAGTACTAGTATTACTTTTTCTTTACTATTTAACCTAATAATTGAGATGATATTATAACTATTACTTATTTAACTAATTATGTTCCTTATTAATATAATACAATTACAAAACAATACCCCTTATCTTAATCTACCATAAACCCTAATTTCTTATAATAAATTATTGATTAATGAACCATCTATATCTTCAATAGTAGGAATTCATAAATTCATCTACTTCTCTTTCAAGATAATTAAATTATAACCCTACAATATTAATGTAAATGTCTTTCATCATCAATTACATATAGAATTGCATTATTGTTCAAGATTCCTAACATAGCTTCAATATTTATGGAGAAAGTTCATGTAGTCTATGTCTAGATCTACATTCAAACTTCTCTATTCATGTAGATATACTCTATTAGATGAAATCACTTTCTATTTAAAACAAATCAATCATGCAATCAATTTTAGCCATAAATTAATCACAATAACAGTTGAGAATGCATGAATAGACTTAAGAACATAAACTTTCATTAATCAAACAGATTTAGCACATAGATTTAGGGTTTCACAAGACTTAAGGTAAAAAAAATCTACTCCTCCATGAATTTTACAATTATAACATGAAATCTAGAAGAATAGAATGTAAACATGATGTACAATATCTCCTTTAAACAAAGTTTTGTGATCGTCACAGATGCCTAAGCACTTCTCCTCTTGAAGCTCATAATTTTCTCTCTAGGGTTTTTAGAAATAATGTAGTATACTAAAAGACGAGTTAAGGCCGCTATTTATAGGAAAGGGCTAAAGTCAGTTCTACATGACCATTCTATACTGTAGACCCTCGAATTTTTCAAGAATGGTTTTGGAATATGGAATCGAAACCCTAAAGACAGACCCAAGTTGAAACCGAACTTTTAGCAATTTCAATCACGGGATTTCATAAGAGAATCTTCCAAAAACAAAAATAGAAAATTCAATAATCGTTCGATTCAAAAATCCGAACATGAGAATGTCCATCTATCCGATCCTTAATGTAAACCCCTCAATTTCTAAGGTAAAGTTGGATTAAACCCTAACCCTAATGAAACCAGAGTTTTAATAGTCAACAAAGATTAATACAATCTAATAGTTTCAACTTCGGCAAACCCGCACTCTTAAACCCTAGAAAACGGAATTGAGTTAATGGCTTATAAAAGTTCGTAATAATATAGGGAAGTATAAAAATATCATATTCACTTATTTCTAGTGTCTTTCGAATCTGAACGGGATCAGTTTTCGAAAAACGTACCCGAGAACACCAAATGGTAAAAATATTTCGATAATACCAAAAGACTCATAATTATACAAGGATTTCAAAAATATCAGTTTCACAATTTTTCGGTAACTAAAAATATCAGATATAGCTCGTTTACACGTGTTTTTATTACCACTGGTATTTTATTTGTCTAGTCTACTATTCATAGTACTATTTCTATTATTCATTATTATTTCATTATCTCTACTTTTCTTACAACCTACACAAAAATTACAAAATAAACAAAAATCCTCCCTCTCTCTCCCATTGTTGCCGCCGGCCCTCCCTCTCTCTTTTCTCAATATATTCTTTTTCAATTTATTTTATTACATCTAATTTCCACTCTAAAATTCTATAAATACCCCATCTCTCCTTCATTCTTTCACACATTCACTTTACATAATAAAACTCTATAAAAAAATTCCTCTCAAATCCTCTCTCCAACAATCCCCTCTCAAAATACTCTCTACTATTTACTACTCTTCAAGAAAAATAACAAACACACTACCCATTTATCTCTTTTCAAATCCTCCATTAAATCTTAGGTAAAATCCTACATATATCTCTTTATTATGTTCATACAACTTAGCATGAGCTTAGTGTATATTTCTTAGACTCATAAGAGTTAAAGAAGCAACAATATATTCATGTTTTGTTTTTGTTCATGTTCATATTTTACATTATGTTATTATGTTGTTGTTATTATTGTTATTATTATTTTTGCTCTAATCTAACTTCTATATAGTATTATGTATATTATCTATATATATTTCTTTAGAGCATATAAGCTCACTTGTTATTTATTTATTTTCATGCCTTACAATTTATTTATTTACTTATTTTAAGCAATTTATTAAGAGTAGTCTTTCTAGTTTTAGACTTGTCCTTATCAAGTCAAAACGATTTTCTTTCTTTTCTTTTCTTTTCTTTTGGGACTAGTCTATTCTTAGTCCCGGGTTGCCTTGATGAAGCTAAGGCTCCTAATACATGATCGAGATACCTTGATGAAGCTAAGGTTCCTAGTGCTTGACCATATTATTACGTTTATTTTCTTATGAGTATTTCTTTCTATCTTATTATGTATTATTCTTACTTTTTCATTGCTACATAATCATATTCATGCATGATTGGAATGATGTTGTCTTAAATAAAAAAAAAAATTAGGTTCTTTCTTAAATAAGGAAAAGTGAATTAGATTTCTCAACAAAGGATTTTTCAACAAGAAGTCTAAGTATTGTTTTTAATAAATTCTTTTCAAAAGCTTAGACAAGTTGATCATAAGTTTTAAAGTATTAGTGCTGAAGATTTCTTCAAATGAAAGGAACTCATTTCTTTTATAAATCAAAACTAAATACTCCATAAAGATAGAATTTTTAGCATTGAACTTAAGATTTTAACTGAACCATATTTTTATAAAACTTAAATAGGTTCACTATAGACTTTGAAAATCACATACTAAGAAAGTTTCTTCAAAACTCAATTTTTACACTATTACTCTCTTTTCAAAATTAAGATGAAATTTTTGCTAAGTTCTAATATTGACAAATTCTTTATTAAGAAAGCTTTTCTTATTATTCTACCACTTGATAAATATTAAGAATAAAATAAGTTTTCAAATCAAGGTAAAATCAACTCACTATTTTAGAAACCAACTTAGAAAAATAAAATTTACCAAGGAAGTAAAGTTTTAAAGGTAAACTTATTTTCTAAAGAAGAAAAAGGATATAAAAATGAGAGGAAAAGCATACATTTAACACAACTTCAAATATTTGACCACACCAACAACTTAAGGAAAATTTTGAAAAAGCTTATTTTTCAATCACTAGAAATAAAATTGGTAGATAACTTAAAGAACCAAATTTTGGGAATTAATTTACTTTTGAAAAGATAGGAAATGGAATTATAATAGGAAAAATACTCACTTATAACAACTCAAGAATTTTTAAGTTTCCTTCTAGCATTTTAAAAAGGAAAAATTTTCAAATTTTCATCTTTTAAAACCCTTAAAGACAAATTGTTTGTGAAATATCAATGTTGAGACAATACTATAAAAATCATGCATACGATATGAGTATAAATATATGTTCAAAGAATTTTTCAACTATACAAATATCCATATATTTTGCTTAAGGATTTTTGAGTTAAGAGAAGTTTGGAAAATCATATTTTGTGAACTATGAAATTCGTAACTATTATGTACCATAGTAATCTACAACCAAAATGGCTTTTTATGACAAAAATAACCTTAGAAATGGGTAGATCTTTTCAAGTAGGTAGAAAATGGTATATTATATGCAAAATTTCGAGTAAAAATGATATAGTTATAGCCATTTTAAGTTGGAATTTCCTCTTATCCGAATTTTGACGTAAATGCTATAATAGAATTAGAAAGTTCAAGAAGAGATTCCACGAAATACTGATTTTGGGTATTTCTTTTGTTTAAATAACGAAGTTTGGGATGATCCATATTCGGAGGACAATTACGAGTAAAGAGTTTTTAGCAAGAATGGCCGAGTGAGTTTATTTCCTACCTTTTATGTACTTGTTTGTGCTTATAGCTAGAGACACTAGAAGAAGGAAAAGATAAAAATGAATTTTGTATGATGACATTGATTGAAAGAATACTAAACATATCGGGACATGAATTGTTGTTAAATCAAATTTACTAAACATATGGGGACATGAATTGTTGTTAAATCAAATTGTGTTTTATTATTACCATGCTGGAATGTCTGCAATTCTATGATCGCTTTAAAGTACCTTAATTACATATTTCAAGTTATATATATTAATTGATTCATACATATCACGTCGTTAGTTTCATTTCATTAGCTACTATACTCGATGGGACAACAGTATAATAGTAGAGTTTGCAGGAGCCATAAGTCTGCAAGATAGACGAATAGGAGCCAGAAAGAACTATTTCAAGATGGGGGAGTAGGAGCCAGAAATAAACTACATAAGTTGGATTTCAAAGATGGGTTTTAAAGAGCCTGAAACACCTAATCTCTGAATGGAAGGGTAAATCCATTCAAAACATATGATTTCCAGTAGATCATATATATTACTTGATCACTTGCTTGATGCATTCATATACTTGTTTAATAACTTGTTTTAAATTATTGATATGAGTACGTTGATTTAGAAATATTCTCACTAAGCTAGTTATACTTATACTCAGATAGACTTTTGTTGTAACAGGACTAATATCTCTTATGCTCAAGGACTTTGTATACTCGAGTGGGATTATGTTTTAGGGAGCTTCTGGAAATCCTTTGAAGATCTTAGGCTAAATATCCTTTAATATCTTTTGGTGTTAGTATTGTTTCCTTATGTGAAAGACTAAGTTGATATTATGATTGTTTGGAGATTTATAGGGGAAAACCCTTAAGATGGTGTAAGGATTATATTCTTATAATGTTGAAATTAGATGGTTATCTAGATTTCTTGTTTGTTATATTTACTATCCCGAACTACACATCCCACCAGTGTCTCCTATTGTTGTGATATATGCCTTACATATGGTGTTGAAGCTTTCGCATGACTTTGGGAAGTCATTCTTAATTTTTAATACCGTATGTGGCAGACTGCCACGTCTAGGGTACCCTTTGGGGCGTGACATACACGGTTGTATACGAGGCTGTGTATGATGTAAAAGAGGTGAAACAATGGAATTTAATATCTAAATGACCCCAAGCACGGCTATGCAGGTTGCCTGTACACAGTGTACAACGCCTTTGATCACTTTCCAACCTCTACATAAGTAGGCTACATAGCTTGTGTAGCTTTCTTGTGTACTTTAAAAATGCTTGCTGGTCGCTTTTTATCCTCTATCCTAGTATTCTGCACAACTTGTGTAGAAATATCATGCATATTGTAAATCTTCCATTTGCCTATTTCTTCATTAAAATCTCGCTTAACTCATCCTAAAATTTTTATTAAACTCAAAATGTTTCTTTATCCCTAAAATTAACATTTTAACCACATGAGTGCCCTTTTTTTTAATGATTCACATAAAATCTATATAATATAATATCGAAACGATGTGAATAATAAAGGTCTTTTGACACTTATCAATGGCGTTAGGTTTCAAGGTTTCTTGCTATTGAGCATTGGTGAGTAAGATTGTATTAGTATAACCTTGAATGAGAATGATGTTCTAATTGAATTTAGATAAATTGGAATAGTAATTAAAGATACCCATATGTTGACCATGAAACTAGCTATAATGGTCAACATATCCCACATGATTACAAAAGTGAAATATTAACAAAAATCCAACAATAACTTTTCCTTAAACGATAAAAGTGCTACTTAACTTATAAACAATGCTAGCAAGTTTATCTAAATACTTTCCCAAAGATAACATATACACATAAACAATGAAAAGGAAGATGTAAAGAACTTTTACCATCACAACGAAGGAAATCCAAATTGTGGAACTATATTAATGAGCTTCCATAACAAGTAGTGTTGATGCAATAGCAAACATAGGTGGGTCCAAAGATCAATAAAGTTGATAATAGATCAAATGTTGAGATAATATGTGATTATATGATAACTAGTTGTATGACATCTAAATGGATGGATGGCACATGGGCGTATGTATGGGGACTAACAAGCAAATCTTTAATTCAAATATAATTAAGGTTATATAAGTTTGTTAATGATTCCATTATGTCATGACAAGTCTTATCTTGTTGAGTTAAGTCATATGTGAGGCTGGTAATCATCAATCCAGTATTATCTTGATACTTTTTAGCCCTACTCACAAATTTTCTTATGTTAAAATAAGAGGATAAAATTTCTTAATTTCAAATGAAGTAATGGAAATACTGATATGTGTGTGCATGTTTATATAACATGAAAGAATTAGTGAAGGGTAATAAACTAAAGCTAGAGTAATTTATTTGTCATGATATAGAAATAGAAAATGAATGTAATGCAAAACAAAGTACCAAAACAAGTAAATCCAAAATCATAATGTCGATGATAACAACAAAAGTAATAAAAGTTTCCAATAATATTGAAAATTAAAATTATCAATATAATGGCAGATTCACAAAATGAGATTAAAGTGAAGGGAATAGGAAAATGCAAAGTAAGCCTTTGTAGACTCAAGAATCAAAACAAGAAATGTACAAATGGTAATATCACTAAATAACTCATTTAATACAGTGTATATATAGATACTAAAAATAACAATAATAACAATTGCACCTACTTAATTAAGAACTTTCAAACATAACAACCAAATTAATACAATGATTTATAGTTATGGTCTTTTCTTTTGTAGTTATGGTATTTTTTTTACTCAAAAAAGTGGAGTAAAGGTAGTATTTGGAAGAAATTTGAGAATAATCATGATTGCTTGATTAAAGTTGTTAGCATGCAAAGGGTTTGAATAAATTCAAGATGTTATAGTTGAAGAGAAAGTGAAGGTAACCTTTAGTAAGCTTTGAAATAGCAAATGGTGATAATTGAAATAAAAGGTTGCAAGAATAAGGGAATGAGAAACTCATTAGAAGGATGATAATCAAAGGTATATATTTAAGGAGTGAACTTAATGGAAGATTTTGGTATGTAGGAATTTAAAAGGCAAAGGGAAGGTAACATGAATCATTTGAGAAGAACTAATAAAAAATTGTAGGAAGTACGAAAATTATAATGATGTAAATGTAGAATGTAAAATGTGATTGTTGATCTAGTGATTAGGAAATATAGGACTGTAGTAAAAACAAAAAGATCATTTGTTGTAGAAGAAATTGAAAGGGTAGTGGGGGTTAGCAAATCCTAACAAGGATTCATCAGATCATGTGAAGGATATTAATGAATTTGAAGAGTAATAATTATAGAAACAAATTATATGGACAAAATTATATATTTATGAAGTTTAAGACTATGGAATATTGGAACAAAGAATATTAGAACAATAACTCTAAGTCTTGAAATGTGTTCAAGAAAGCCTTGTAAACCCCGAGATTTTTCATATAAATATAAATAAAATAGATAGAAATATAAAATAGAAAATAGATAGCTAATTTTGAACCCAACTGAGACTCTAGATTGAAACTATAAGTAGTACTGGTCCGGTCTATGGTTTTGAACATTAAAATGAAACTTTTAAACAGATAAAATATAATTTATGATAGTCGGTATAAAAGCTAAAAAGTAAAAGACTTAAACTAAAGATTCTATGTATACCTTAGTATTCAAAATATTAATATTGCTAATATGCAAATTTTCTTCTACAAATATTATCGAATTAGTATTTATCATACGATGTCACTTGGATCCACAAAATTGATTTTTTTCACAAGTTCATATTTTTCCCCACTCTTTACATAGTTGTTGGTTATACATTCATCATCTTCCATTTTTTTTTTTTTTTTGTATTTCTATATATCCCAACTTCCTTACATTTTTGTTATTTTTATTTACATGTTCTCATTTCTTCTCAAAAAAAAATTTAGCTTCTTGTACGCAAACAACGGATTAAAATCCTCAAAATAAATGATATAATTGTACCCGATTAGCTTAATAAACTACCCTAAAATTAAGATAATTATCAACTAACTAATATTATATTAATATTTACATATAATATACATACATACGGTATAGAAAATGTCCAAATTGCATATAAATTTATGGTGCAAATTGCATAGGATTTATCACAATCGAAACATGATACAATTTGCATACATTTGTGACTTTTAAAGTCAACAAAATACACACAATGAAAAACCAAATCTAGCCAACTCAACACACAATTAATGAAGCAAAATTGTCAATTTAAAGAAGCAACTTTTGGTGGAAAATTTGCAACTGAAGCCACTTATCCTCTTCTCCTTCCTTTCTTATATATATATATATATATATTTATTTATTTGTTTATCCATAATAATGAGCAAGCAAACAAGAACAATAAAGTCTTAAATTCTCCAATCCAAACTATCACAGGAACCACGACCAAACCATCCCCAAAACCAAACCAAACTCGTCACAAACATTAGTAGCTTGGATCAAGAAATACACCTCCATTAAAACACTTGAATAAGGTTTCCAAGGTAAGTTAATTTAGTTTAAGTTAGTTCCTTGTTGAAGTAATAATCTAAAACTTGTTCTGACATCCCTAGGATCTGAACCAATACAAATCCAAGCTTCAACAACTCACAAATCTAATCCAACAAGGTAAATTATCCTAAACCCTAGTTGTACTTTTTAAATTCGAAAATTAAAGATCACATACATGTTGATACGTTATGAGTTGATATATATAGATATACATCACATAGAAACACTTAGGAATGATTTGGGAATGATTATGAGTAGAAAATTGATAAAAATAAACTGATTCATCGGAAAAGATAATGAACAGTACCAGCACTGGCGCAAAGCCGACAGATTATACCCCAACACCGGCGGCTTATCATGATAGGCTGGTGGCATAAATGACCGTGTAGTTTGGAACAAAAGCTACGTAAAGTTTATTTTTACGTAAAATGAACAAACGCTATCCAACTTGAATTCTACACCGGCAACTAGTTTATTTTTACAAGTTATTAAAAATTTTAGCTTCTTAAGGATGATCACAATCGAAGCATAAGGATTGAAGTGCTAGTATTGAACTAGTATTCATGAGGTGAGGTACGTAAGGATGTTGAAAAGTTAATTTAAAAAGAATAGAAAATTTTTGTTGAGATACTTTGAAAGTATATGGAATCTTTGTATATGGAGATATGGAATAGATGAAGCCAATGATTGAATGGAAAACAACTTAGAACCAAGAAGAACAAATGGAAGCATATTGGAATTGTACGGTAACTCAAGGAACTTTCCAAGACAAAAGCATTTTGAAGGAACAGAATGAAATAAACTAATAAAAATTATATAAACAAAAGGAATAATACATATTAAATAAGGAGTTTTTTATCCCCATAATTCCTATATATATATATATATTTAGGGTAAATTAAATCGAAAGGTACCAAAATTTGAGGTTAAATTCATTTAATGTATTAACTTTTTGAGTGGTTAAAAAGAGATATCAATTTTTTGTAAAGTAAGTAAGATAAAATGTTAATAATTGAGCATTACAAAAATTAAAGAAACATAATGAAAACTAATTGAAACATTGATATCTTAAATGAACATTACAAAATATTGATACCTTTTTTAATTTACTTTGCGAAATATTGATTCCTATTTTTGACCACTCGAAATATTGATAACTTAAATGAACTTATCCCTAAGCATTGATATTTTATGGTGTAACTTACCCTATTTTAAAATTAATACATAGTTCTCTTTTCCAATTTCTTTTCCCTCTTCTCATGACACTTATCTTTCAATAAGTCTCATCATCAAGACCTTAGATGCAAGACAATTTCTCTTAAATTTGATCAGTCTTATTAGAAAAAGAAACCTCAAATTTAAATGTTTTACTCTTCTAGATGTCCTTAACGGTCAAAGGTGTGAAAAGCAATAGGCTTCAAGATATCTTGCTACTAAAAATTAGTGAGTAACAATGTATTATTTAGCCTTTGAAGAGAATGATGTTTCGATTAAATAAAAGGATTATCTTGATGTGTAAATTTGAAAGCCTTTGACATTTTGGACTTTCCCAAAAATTTACGAATTTGATGTTTCTGAGCCAAACAACACTAGCACAAGCTTGTGTGTTGAACTACTAATGCCAGCAGAACCCCTAGCACAAGGTCATGTTCAAGTCTATGAGCTTCTTATACCAACACAAGCCTTAACATGGGCTCATGATCAGACAGAACCTAACATAGGCTTGTGTTCAGGTCATGTTCTAAATATGACCTCTCAACATGGTCATGTTTAGGTCTTCGGTACAAACTTTTTCAAAATTTGTGAAGTTCCCTTCCAAAGCTCATTAAACTTGTTCAACTCGTTTCTTTAACATTGACATACACTTAAAAAGCTTAAAATTGAAATATTATAAAATTAAAAACCAATTTCTTCTTTAAATTAATATTTTTTAATGTAGATTTTTTTAAAACTAAATATATTAACGTATCTTATATAAACATTGAACTACCATATAATCAAATTCAAGTAATTTACCTAATAACTTAGATATCAATGTAGTGTCAAAGTGAAAACTATAGGAACCTTGACGTAAAGGTGAGTTTTGAAACGTGAATGGATTTAATTGCTTTATGTATGTTGTCACTCAGGTTTAAAGATTTCTAGGGTTTGATTTCTGGATGAGTCGGTGTTCTAAGTACACAAATTCCTTATTTGTTGTTTATGCTTGTTTGAGATAGGATTAAATGTAGATCTAAGTTTTAGAATCATGGTGTGAGAGAGTACCCAACGTCTTATATATGTACCATTATACATGTATGTAATGAGATATTGAGTTATTCCTATGTTGTCTACTCAGCTTAAATTGAAGATAATAAAATATTGGTTATTAAATTAGTTTTATGTTTGCATGTGGATTTGTTGTTACTTGATCATGCCCATGTGGTTATGGTATATGTAACTAGCTTCATATCATGCTTTTTTCTTTTCTCAAGTTTGATTGATGATATTGTGGCTTTTGATCTTACTAACTGTGACTTTACCAGAGACTATGGTGGGTGGGTGGGGAAGTAGTGCAATGACTTTTTAACAAATTATTGATTTAGTTTATAGTTTGGTTTATCGAGATACTTGGGCCCTTAGTTGGTTACGCATTAGATTTCTTATGATATTAATGATGGTATAAGGTATTGATCCTCATTATATTATGTTTAATTACTTATGTATGTTCAAGTTGACTTTATGAGCCACTTGGTATTCAATTATATTAATGTAATGGAGATATTGGTTATTTACAGTACATGCATTTATGCATAGCATATATATATATATATATATATGTTATTAATTGTAGATTTCTAATAGATTATCAATCTTAGTGTATCCTTACTTATTGTGGAGACATGAAAGATTGTACATGACCTTAATTTTAGAGCACCGTACCAAATGTTTACCCTATATGTGTTTAACTCCTTTATTTTAAAATTAAGCATTATTCAAATCTCTAAATCTTATGCAACATGCTTTTTATGTAGAAATTAAGTAATACCTAAATAATATGGATTGTGCACTAAAAGCGATTTCTTTTCAAGCTCAATATCTAAATCATGCAGCACAACAACAACAATAAATAAAGGGATAGGGAAAGGAAAGATTGCATCATGATTTTAATGTGAAGTTCGGTCCAACCCTTAGTCTTGATCCACAACAGTTGCCTCCTTTAATGGAGGACTTCACCATTTTATTCACACCAAATGTTTGCCTCAAAAGAGGACTTCAACACATCAACAATACAAATACTTGAGTTGAGTCTTTACAAACTTGAACACATTATACTCAACTTAAGACTTCACCAAATTGCTCACAACTCACTTAATGTAGTGCTAGACTAAGGATAGCAAATACAAAGTTCTTGGCACTACACTTTAGCTCTCACTTACACAATATTACAATTTATAATAAAACCAGAGATTTTACAAGGTAATGCTTGCAATAAATAAGCTCTAAAAATTTCCTCCAAGACCCCAAACACTTATATTTATAACATCTTGAAGCCTCTTAGCCGTTGTCAACAAAACACAACTCCGACAGTCAAGTAAGAGAGGCTCCAATGGTTATTTTTCTATCAATTAGCATCCAAACGCTGTAAGCCTACCATTTGGACACTATCTGCAAAACAGAGCAGCAAACCAGCTACCGTCCGGATGCCATATAGTATCGTCCGTCCAGTATGTTGCAATGACCGATTTCCAGCTCAACATTGTTTCTTATTTTGATCATAACTTTCTCATTCAGACTCCGATTAAGGTGATTCACGATGTTGCAAAAAGCTTAAAGAGAGATATACAACTTTCATGTTTTAAGATTTAACAAATTCTAAACAAAACAAGGTTTAAAAAGTATTTGAATCAGGATATGACAAAAAACATAAATAAAAACAAAGCAAAACAAGTTCAAACATATCCAAAACAAATTGAACACTTTTTTTACTAATTAAGTGTAACTTAAATATGATCAAGTGATTAATTGTGCATTTTATTTCCTCATCAAAACACACTTTGAATACCATATGCTCAACATTTTATACCTTAAATAATGATTTTGCACTTCATATGAATAAGAAGAAAAGAAATTTAGAAGATAAGAAAGTACTTTAATATGATAAAATATTTAAAAGCTAAGGTGCAAAGGAAAAAAATGGATCTCTTTTTATATATTTTTTTAATTTTATTAAATCTTTGTTTTTTTTTTTTTTTCATTAGTTGCAAAAAGACCATTTTAGAGGTTGAAGTACCTACTAACAAAACCCTTTAAAACAAGAGTGGGTATGAGTATGTGAATAAAATATAATATAGTATATTTATAATTCTTCTTTAGGATTTATGAAATTCAATAAAGCAAAAGGCAAGACAACGTGAGATGGCTTGTAAATGCCATTGCAATAGTGTATGCTATACAAAAGGTTATGAGTTTTACTAAAAAGCAAAAGTATTAAGTTATTTAACTAATGAGATTGGGTCCTAATAAGGTAATCCCAAATGGACATGTCTACAAGCTTGGAATGCATTGCACTATATCCATCATAAATTGATAAATTAGGTGTAGATATACAATTATATTATCAAAAGCAAAGTACATTTCAAGTTACTAAGCAAATATAAAATATTAGAGTATTAAAATGGATCTAACATATATTTGGCCTCCGGGTAATTCAGTGCTCGCTTCTTGCAGTAATTAAGCCTACACCAAAAGTGCCAAAAGTGAAGGTAATGGTTAAGGATCAAACTTAAGGAACAATATAACTTGTAGTTTGGGTAAGAGTGCCATTAAATGTAATTGAGTGTATTGTCAATATGATGGAACTTTCACTAGTACCGGCCAAGAAATTTGTAGAAAAGTTTTCCCTATAATTCAAGGGTGTGAGACTACACATTGATAATGGATTTATCAATGAATCTATATGATGATATTATAATATTATTTTTGGTAATGAGTTCTACATACCTTTATAAGTGGTTATATTATGTATATTGCAAGGATATGAAATATTATAAACCTTGAAAGATGAACTTATGACTTTCATCTTATTCATAACCTACTATATGAATACTGATTATTATATTACTATATTACTTGTAAACCAAGTGCTAAAAAAATATAGAATTAAATTAGATAAAAAGAAAAAGAAAAAAGCTTGATAAAAAGGATTAATTAGGGAAAAAATCATACTAATGTGAAATTTTATGGTAATTAGATGACCCGCAGTTAATTTAAAATTTATAAATGAAAATTAAATGCATAAAAAGAAAAATAAGTAGTAGAAGTTATTATAAAATCTAAATATTGGATAGAGGAAAAAGTAGGGGCAAAGAGAAATGATGGTAGGGTAAAAAAGTAATTTAATTAAACATATAGAGTAAAAAAAAAAAAAAAAGGTTTTAGCTCTATGATAATAGATAATATACATGTTGTATGGTATTAGAGTGCATTATTATACTGCAATTACTTAATTCACTACTCATGATATATTACCGTGGGTTCCTAAGTCTATATCCATGGTTTATAGTAGGAGAATAAGGAATTAGTATGTGGTAGTATGGTAGTGCTAGTATATTTGTGTTGTTTGCATATTGTGTAGTAATGTAGGCCAATTAGTTAGTTACAAATGTATATGATAGTATAAATAAGACAAAAGGGGCATGTTATGGGGGTAGAGAGAATTTTTCTTGGAAGTTTGCTTTAAAGATTGTCAGAGCTTAGAGTGTTTCCAAAACTGGTAAGCTATACTTTCTTGGCTGATTCTTTTCATCTTTGGTTAGTTAATTCTCGAATTTCCCCTTGGACTGTATCAATTGGTGCCGTCTATGGGAAATTTTAGGCTAATGATGACAAGAATGGAAACTAGGGTAGATGCTTTGAGCGAGAATATTGTGAGATAGGGAACAAGATGTGAGAAGTGTCATGGAGTTACAACAAAAAATTAGTGATAAAAATAAAAAATTGAAGACTATTGAGAGTTCCATTGCAAGTATTCAATCCATGTTACAAGATTTATGGCAGGAAGCTCATAGGAAGGAATTAATGAAAGGTACAATGGAGTCTTCTTCAATTGGAAATTTTGTCGAACAAATGGCGAGCGGTAATAGGCAATCAGATCTAGTTGGAGATTTATTTGATGATGATGATTTTCATAGAAATGCTGCAAATCTCTCGATTCCAAAATTTGAAGGATTAGATCTGGTTCATTGGATAACCCTAGCCAAGCAATATTTTGAAATTCATTTAACTAAAGAAGAACGGAAAGTACTTTTAGCTACAATGTTTTTGTGTGGACGCATTGTTTACTGGTTCAAAATGTTGAAATGGTGATTATTGCATTTAGAGTGGATCTTGTTGAAGCAAGGACTGTTATTGAGGTATGGTAGTCATACAGCTAGCAATTCATATGAGAGTTTGTCTGTAAACCCCGAGAATTCTAAGGAAATAGGATAGTAAAAATTAAGATAGATATTGGAGTCCGTTTAACCGGTTAAGCCTTATATAGGAAGTCTAGGATATTTTAAACTTATTTATGACCTAAAAACCCGTGCTCGGGAATTTCTAAATATTAAAAGAACTATAGTAAATTTTATAATCTGAGTCTAGAATCTAGGATATAAGTAAAAATAAAATTTTATTTCAAGAAAATTAGAAAGCTCATAACTTGTAGTATGTATAGAATGAAAACGATCTATTAAAGATAAACCGTTAGGGTTATAAATACATATTAAAAAGCTATAAACAAGCTTAAATTAATGATTTAGATCTCAAATAAAAATTTTAGACCACACCATAGTGTTAGTTAGAAAATTTGGAGTCCATAGACACCAATTTTATATTTTGACCTTTTAGGTCCCGAAACCCTAATCGCGTAAGACCAAACTTTAAAATTACTAAATCGCGTAAATTTTAAACTTAAAATTTGAAGTCAACCATATTGTAGGAATATTTTAGGACCTAAATTAAATTTTTTTTAGAATAAAAATTTTACGAAACTGATATTAAGATACGCGTAGGGATAGATTTTGACGTAATTAATTAGATATTTTAAATTTTACTATTTTTCCCAATTGTTAGATGCATGTTACGGTGATGTAGAGGTCCAAGTTGCAGCTCCAAAAGTTTACCACATCCACCTGCAAATGAGTCAAAGATGGTTAAAATAAAAGGGTAAAAGTTAGACAAATGAACCAATTAGGGAGCTCCAACAACACACTAATTATTACCCTTAATTAAACACTTCCAAATCAGCTAGAATGTGGACCAGCTGCCCTCCTCTTCTACTTTTTTTTTCACCGTGGAACTCCTTGCACCAGCCAATTGTACAAATAAATTAATTTAAATAAATTCAAACACTTAAACAACAAGTCATCCACATCTATAAATAGGTAAGTTAGTCAACAAAACAATTAGACTTGCAACCACCAGCCCACTCTTTCTCTTCCCACCAGCTGCTACACGTGATATCACACACACACATACACATTCCACAAATTTGAATTTCCCTCCTCCATATCCTCTAGTCTTCAATATAACCTTCCAACAAAATTAGTAAAACACAACCTAAGCTCAAACTACCATTTTAGAAGACTACCAATTGTTCTACCATTAAGAAAGCAAAGGTAAAAAAAAAATTTATAAAGTTAGTTATTTATTTCATAAAATATAGTAGACTTACTAAATTGCTAAACTATGTAGGTCTTGATCAAATTAGAAAGGAAAGTTTACCATCTATACTCCTAAATCCTCAAGGTAAGTCCTACACCTCTAAATTATTTCCTTGTTCTAAATTAAGAAAATGAATATCATACATTGCCATAGATACATTTTTAGAAGCCTCCATAAAGTTGTAATGATAGTAGTGCAAATGGAAATAATGTAGGATAAATTTTTGAATGAATTAGAATAAGAAGGAGCATTGGAGAAAAATTGTCTAAAACCCTAGAATTTAGCTTTGATAATTACTACAAGACTATTGTTTTAAAAACCCTAGCTCATAATCTTGTAAATTAGTGAATACTATATAATTGTCATCTAAACAATTAGAATTAGCTAATGAATTACCTAGGAAAAGTCTTGAACTAAAGACTCATAATAGGAAGTTGCTAAAATATAGATAAGGAAATTTCTATGGAGTAGACATAACCTTTAGAAAATTACTCTAAACCGAATACATAATAATTAATTTGATTAATTTAAAAATAAGGTAGAATGGTCATTAGTAATCTAAATAGAAACCCTTTAATTCTAAATGAGAACCCACTATACATAAGGTTAAAAGACAAGATATATAATAGAAGAAAATATTGATATCACTAAGCACATTGATAGGTAAAATAAATTAGAGTTCAAATAAGATTCTTTGCCATTAGTAGAAGTCTAAGAAGACTAAGAAATAAAAATGATCTTGAGAAAGTCTTACACTAATCATAGAAAACTATTTGCAAATCAATAAAATTAGTAAATAGCATACTATAGGTAAAAAAGCTAACATAAGTAATATAAGTATACCTAAAGATTTTGTACTAAAAACATGAATTTAGAATTAATTCGATCACTTTTAGTAGCAAAAGTATATTCATACGAATTTTGTAAAATATAGAACATTCCATAAATCTTTAAATATAGACTATCTTTAGAATTGATGGAAATGACCTTACTAAGAGTTAAATTTACATAGGACACTTAGACACTCATTAAGGAATACTTATAAAGTCAATTATCTAATTTATGGAACTTCATTCATCTAATAGGTGAATCTGAATCAAATTTAGATTCCCGGAAGATTATTACGATTGAAGGCATCATGAGCAGGTGAGTAACTCTGATCTATTACATTGTTTGTGTTTGTAACAGTAGTAGCACCTAAAACTATATATGAAAATGATTGTATGAAGCATGTGGGGTCGGGAATTGTTCTTGTTTGAGTGGTGAAGAATTGAGTGCAAAATTGTGATTAGTGAAAGTGATAACAAGATTTATGTGATGATTTTTGAAGCATGTTGAGTATTGTCTGTAACTGTTTGGTCATTTGAAAATTAATTTATAACTGACAGGCTTATAATTCAAAGAATCATACATTGCATAACTTGCATAAATATTGCATGAAAGTGTGACAGCTGCTACGTATTAGTTTTTCGGATCTCGGTTAATGTTTGGTTTTTCTAGATGTGAATTTCCTAGTTCTTCCAAAATTATCCCTGTTCTGTTCGGTTCCACGGGAACTACTTGGCAAAAGAAGGAACGCCGCCCGTGGTATCGGCTTGAAATAACTAATGCTTAATGGAGTCTCTTTGTTCCTAAAGGAAGTTGAGTGAAGATACTATAATCATAAGAAAAGAATAAAGTGAGTGTTATTATTCCTATGGTTCTCTGTTTCTCCTGAGCAGTGGGTCATAAGGATATGATCCTTGACTAGGTTCCTTCAACCCCGATGAGAGGGCGCAAATCTACATCCTGTTTGGATTCCGGTTGTCCAAGCTTGTAATTGTACATATGATTGAATGTTGCATTACACTTGTTTGATAAATCACTTGTTTGCTTTGTTTGATGTGTAATATGTGATGGTTATTCACTGAGCCGTGGAAATGCTCACACTCCAACAGATTTTTCAGGATTATCCTCAAACCGTGGCTAGTACCATCTCGGGATTAGACGGGTAAGGAAATCAAGCTAGCAAGATTGGGAGTAGTTAAGGAAGATTTAGAAATGCTGTACTAGTAAATTTTACTTCTATTTTATATTTCTAGTTGTAAGATAATAAACCAGTTTGTAATAGTTTATACAAACTTTATATGAAGTTTAGTTTATCTGTTTTTGTATATTTTGTGTATGTACATTATTTCTTATCAAGCAACTGAAAAGATCCTGTTTTTATGTCACATCTCTTAGAGTAACTAGTTGTATTGTATCAAAATCAATATTATATACCATACAGTACAACTAGGGTACCCTCTGGGGCGTGACAGTTTTAAGTTGGTATCAGAGCACGGTTGCAATGATAAGAAAGATGACTATACATAAGAAATACAAGAACAGAAATAATATAGTCATGGGTAGCATAGAATAAATAATTTAAGAATAGGAACAACTAAACAAATAAAAATAAATTTGTGTGATTTTGATTAATCATGCACTTTTATTTTGTTTTGTTTTGTTTAGGAGGACCGGGATACATGCCTGAGGAGATGGGAATCCTTTGCCATGTTAGATCTGGAGAATCTGACAGAGTATAGAAGGAGGCTTAGAGTATTGCTGGAAGATCTGGCACTTAATGGCATAGTTATAAAGCTAGAAGAAGTTTATGGCACTTGGAAAAGGGGACTACTACCTTTGTTTAAGGAATGGTTGATGCTCATAGAGAGGGCTTTTCCTAATCCCGGCACTCCAGTGGAGGTGATATATAGATTGGAGAGGATAGCAAAAGAAAAAGGTGGAGCCCTAGAGATAGATGATGTGGTATTCATTATTTCTGCAAAATCTATTAGGCCACTCCCTCCAGATTTTCGCTTCTGGGAAACCATTGTAGAGGAAAGGTGTATGCTCATGACATAAGGAATGATCACGTGGGAGTTAGAGACACCGATCCATTCATTGATGGCCAGATGCTAGATCGGGCTCTTAGTGCACAATACTCTTATGTTGATTTGATGGCTAGACCTCCAGTAATACCGGAAGGAAATCCAACAAGTATGCCTAGAGTACCCCCACCTACTAGGCGAGCTGCAGGAGTATCACATCCTACAGGGGTTAGATCACAGGTACTGGGGATGGTACAGTTGGGACACCTACAAGAGGAGTTGGTATGACTGAGAGAGGAAATAGGGATAGGAGAGAATTTGGAGATCAATGCATGAGGGAAGCCTTGGCTATGGCTAATGAGACGTATAGGCAAGTGTATGATGCATACATGCATGCATTCCAGCCTGAGCCATTGCATCCAGACCTTGGACCACCTTTTGGAGGGTGGATTCCTTGGGAAGTGGAGCACCCTGAGTTCTTGGAGGCAAATAATACAGATCAAGTGGTTCCAGCCCCGGTGATACCTGAGGTGCCTAGGACAGCTGGGATAAGAATTAGAGAACCTGACCCAGTACAGGTACCACAGCAGGACAAACAGATGGACTCAGAGGAGGAATCAGATGGGAGTCAGAGTGACTCAAATAGTGTGGAAGTCTATCCTGACTTGGATCCTAGGGATAGGGGTAAGAGGCCCCTGTATCGTGACCCTAGGAGAGATGAGTGAGGAGTGAATGAGTAAAGTATGAGTAGTAGTATGTAATTAGAAGACTATGAGCTACTAAGATGTAAATGCCACTTTTGACATGTATATAGTAGTATTAGGCATAGTAGTTATGATGGTAGTTCTTTTGTTAACTGTATGCACTATGTGCTTTTGACAATATAATGTAAATTATGTTTGATAGTAATGAAAGTTCTATTTGTGTATGATGATGTGAATTTCTAAATAGCTTAAGGATAGCATGAAGATTAAATATCCAAATTAGTAAACTTGTTTAAATTATATACTAGTACTAAAAAGTGTTTCTAATGTTAATAGAGTACCAAGGACAAGAACCGGGAATAGTAGAGGAAGAGGCGAGTCCTCACCAACCAATCAACCTAGTAATACCTCTGAGCCACCTCAAGATCGCTTAGAGGCTATACTTATGGCAATTCAACAACAAAATGTCCTGATACTGCAAGCTTTAAGGTCGGGACAAACATACCAAACAATGCCCCCATCAAATGAGACACCCAATGTATCTCAAGAGACCAATGGAAGACCAGGAACTTCCAATACGTCAACTCAACCATCCAATGTTGAACCTGGGAACTCGGGACAAACCCCTGAACTGGCCCCGAGAATGCAAACATCTGGACAAGAATTGCAACCACTACACCGAGCCCAGAGGAATTTACTACCTGAATTCATCAAATGCAATAGATATTTTGAAGGGCATCCCGGCAGGCCTGAAGAAGCCGAGGATTGGATAGCTCAGATCGAAAGATCATTTGATGCTTTCCAAATACCTGAAGCCCTAAAGACATCTTATGGATCATATCTATTGAGGTTAAGGGCAAGAATTTGGTGGGACTCTAAATTAAGAACCTTACCACAGCCGGTAACATGGGAAACATTCAGACGGGAGTTTTTAAAAGAATATTTCCCCGGAAGCTTAAAGGCAAAATACAGTACCGAGCTGATGAACCTGAGTCAGGGAAACAAGTCTATCGATGAATTCGAACATGAATTTAATAGACTTCTACAATTTGCCCCTGATGCATATAAAGATAGTGATGAGTTGAAGAAACAAACTTTCATGGCCGGATTAGAGCCACATTTCCAGAGAAGGCTGGCCGAGTTTGAGATATCAGATTTTGCTGCTTTAGTGGAAAAAGCACGAGTTATCGAACGTGCAAGGTTTACGAAGTAGAAAGATATAGAAAGAGAGGACAGACATATGGGAAAAGAACCTTCGATAGTTCGAGAACTGATTTTATCCCTAAAAAGACCAAATTCATAAAGAAAGGTGGAATCAAGAGTGGAATGACCGGGAAAAGTAACGTTACTTGCTGGAAATGCAAGAAATCCCACTACCCGAGAGATTGTCCTCAATTGCAACACAAGTGTTATTATTGTGGAGAAAGTGGACATATGGCCAATTCATGCCCAAAGAGAAGTGGAGCCACTTGCTTTATGTGGAAAGGTCGGGCATATATCTACCAACTGCCCACAACGATCTGGATCTTCACAACAGAAAGGAACAACGGGAACAGTAGCAAACCGAAGGGATAACAATGCAAATAAAGCTACCGGAACCGCTAGAGTCTATGTCATGCAAGGAATCCCAATGGAAGAAGAAGTAGAAGAAGTTGAGGAAGGAAATATTTGGGATAATGCTGATATAGAAGACACCGAGCTAATTGCAGGTATGTACCTATGACCTTGTTATGATATAATGCACGATTGCACTTAGACTCATAAGTTAGAAATTTTATTTCAACTAATAACATAGAATTATTACCTGATAAATAGGAATCATACAAATAAAGGATCACCCTGTGTATGCGTTGTTTGACACTGGCGCTACACATTCTTTCATTAAAGATGATTTGGCAAGACAATTAGGACTGACCAGGGAGATTATGGATAAAGGGTTAGGAATTTCTACTCCTACCGGAGGTTTGGTTATAACCCGTGAAATTGCAAAAAGATGTCCATTAAGGTTAGGTGAACAAGAGACGGTCGCTGATCTTATTTTGGTAGATATACACAAGTATGAAGTGATCCTAGGAATGACTTGGTTGACCATGGTAGGAGCAAAGATTGATTGTCAACTTAAGGCAATATCATTTATGGATTGCCAAGGAAGGAGAGGATGTTACACAGGGGAAATAATTGAGAACCATGAAACTAAAATGACTGTCATCAAAGTGGATGAAGAGGAAGCCACTGAATTTAGAAGAAGCATCATGAATGCTATGGAGGGTGAATCGGAGAAGCCTGACATTCGAAGTATCCGGACAGTGAATGAATATCCAGATGTATTTCCTGAGGAACTACCGGGTTTACCCCCATCAAGAGAAGTAGAATTTTCGATTGATTTGCTACCAGAAACAGAACCAGTATCAAAACCCCCTTACCGAATGGCACCCGTGGAATTGAAGGAATTAAAGTGCAATTACAAGAATTGATGGATAAAGGATTTATTCGTCCTAGTGTATCGCCATGGGGAGCACCGGTTTTATTTGTTAAAAAGAAAGATGGTTCTATGAGATTATGCATAGATTATCGGGAATTAAACCGAGTTACCATAAAGAATAAGTACCCATTACCAAGAATCGATGATCTATTTGACCAGTTAAGAGGAGCAAAGGTATTTTCTCGAATTGATCTAAAGTCAGGATATCATCAAATTCGAGTTAAAACCGAGGATGTACCTAAGACTGCATTTCGGACTCGATATGGTCACTATGAATTCTTGGTTATGCCATTTGGATTGACAAATGCACCCGCGGTCTTTATGGACTTAATGAATCGGATATTCCGACCTCTACTAGATGTTTGTGTTATCATATTCATTGATGATATATTGGTATACTCGTCTTCTGAAGAGCAACATGAAGAACATTTAAGAATGGTGTTGCGAACATTAAGGGAAAATAAGTTGTATGCCAAATTGTCTAAATGTGACTTTTGGCTTAAGAGTATATCATTTCTTGGACATATCATATCTGCCGAAGGAATATCTGTGGATCCTACCAAGATTAAAGCTATTGTGGATTGGAAAAGGCCAGAAAATATCACTGAAGTGAGGAGCTTCTTAGGACTAGCTGGATATTACAGAAAATTCGTGAAGGATTTTTCTAAGATTGCCAACCACTAAGCCAGCTAACAAGAAAGAATGAGAAGTTTGAATGGAACGAAAAACGGGAGCAAAGTTTCCAAGAATTAAAGAAAAGACTGGTAACCGCTCCTGTATTAGTCTTACCTAATGATAAAGATCCATTTTCCATATATAGTGATGCATCGAGGAATGGACTGGGTTGTGTATTGATGCAAAATGGGAAAGTAATAGCATATGCATCTCGACAGTTAAAACCACATGAGGTAAATTACCCAACCCATGATTTGGAATTAGCCGCTATTGTGTTCGCTCTTAAAATATGGAGACATTACTTGTATGGACAAAGATGTGAAATATATACAGATCACAAGAGTTTAAAGTATATATTCACTCAAAAAGAGTTGAACATGAGACAGCGGAGATGGCTTGAATTGATCAAGGACTATGATTTGGGTATCAATTATTATCCCGGACGGGTTAACGCAGTTGCTGATGCTTAAGTCGAAAAAGTTATGGAGAGATCGCCTCAATATTAACCGGGCAAAGAGAGCTCATCAAGGAATTCGAAAGATTAAATCTAGGATTCACAATACCGGGTCCTGAGGCTGAGATTAATAATTTAACTGTGGAACCAACCTTGCTTCGGAAAATTAAAGAAAGACAAAAGCAAGACGAAGAACTCCATAAAATTATGCAAAGAATAGGTGTGGATAAGCATAAAGATTTCCGAGTAGATGATGAAGGAGTTCTCAAAATGAACAATAGACTATGTGTGCCTAATGACTCGGACCTAAAAAAAGATTTGATGCATGAAGCTCATTATTCTGGGTATGCACTTCATCCGGGAGAAACAAAGACATATCAAGAGCTAAAAAGTGCATATTGGTGGAATGGGATGAAAAGAGATGTTGCTGAATATGTTGCAAAGTGCGAGACTTGTCAAAGGGTAAAAGCTGAACATCAAAAACCAGGTGGGTTACTACAACCTTTACCTATCCCAGAATGGAAATGGGATCAAGTATCCATGGATTTTGTATGTTCTTTACCTAAGACAAGAGCAGGACATGATGCCGTATGGGTAATTGTGGATAGACTCACTAAATCGGCTCATTTCTTACCCATAAATATGACTTACTCATTGGAAAGGTTAGCACAGATATATTTAAAGGAAATTGTTAGACTACATGGAGTACCTGCAGGAATCGTATCAGATAGAGATCCAAGGTTTGTTTCTAAGTTCTGGATTGGATTACAGAAAGCTTTGGGGACACGATTACAGTTCAGCACTGCCTATCACCCCAAACCGATGGACAAACAGAAAGAACTATACAAACCCTAGAAGACATGTTGAGATCTGTATTTTAGAATTTAAAGGAAATTGGGATCAACACTTACCTTTGGTTGAATTTGCATATAATAACAGCTACCACTCCAGTATTGGAATGCCACCATATGAAGCATTGTACGGGAGAAAGTGTAGATCGCCATTATTTTGGGACAATTTAGAAAAGATAACAGTAGGTCCCGAAGCTTGTGCAAGAAACAATTAATAAAGTATCTCTCATCAAACAAAAGATGAAAGAAGCACAAGATAGACAAAAGAGTTGGGCAGATATGAAAAGACGAGAACTTGAATTTAAGGAAGGAGATCATGTTTACCTTAAAGTCAGCCCTATCAAAAGTCTTCATCATCGACAAACCCAAGGAAAATTAAGTCCTCGATACATCGGACCTTTTGAAATCTTGGACAGAGTAGGAACTTCGGCATACCGATTGGCGTTACCACCAAACCTTTCGGGCATACATAATGTATTTCACGTATCAGTTCTACGGAAATACATACCCGATCCAGATAAAGTGGTTGAATTGGAACCAATCACCCTGAAGGAGAATTTGACGTATGAGAAGTCTCCTATTCAGATCTTGGACAACAAAGTGCAGACTCTCAGGAATAAGGAAATTCGATATGTCAAGGTTTTATGGGATCCACAAACTGAGGAGATAACTTGGGAACTAGAAGATGAAGTTCGAAAGAGTCATCCTCACCTCTTTGAGAAACCAGGTACGTATCCAGCTTTGAGGACAAAGCTTATTTTATGGGGGGGAGGATGTAAACCCCGAGAATTCTAAGGAAATAGGATAGTAAAAATTAAGATAGATATTGGAGTCCGTCTAACCGGTTAAGCCTTATATAGGAAGTCTAGGATATTTTAAACTTATTTATGACCTAAAAACCCTAGCTCGGGAATTTCTAAATATTAAAAGAACTATAGTAAATTTTATAATCTGAGTCTAGAATCTAGGATATAAGTAAAAATAAAATTTTATTTCAAGAAAATTAGAAAGCTCATAACTTGTAGTATGTATAGAATGAAAACGATCTATTAAAGATAAACCGTTAGGGTTATAAATACGTATTAAAAAGCTATAAACAAGCTTATAATTAATGATTTAGATCTCAAATAAAAATTTTAGACCACACCATAGTGTTAGTTAGAAAATTTGGAGTCCATAGACACCAATTTTATATTTTGACCTTTTAGGTCCCGAAACCCTAATCGCGTAAGACCAAACTTTAAAATTACTAAATCGCGTAAATTTTAAACTTAAAATTTGAAGTCAACCATATTGTAGGAATATTTTAGGACCTAAATTAAATTTTTTTAGAATAAAAATTTTACGAAACTGATATTAAGATACGCGTAGGGATAGATTTTGACGTAATTAATTAGATATTTTAAATTTTACTATTTTTCCCAATTGTTAGATGCATGTTACGGTGATGTAGAGGTCCAAGTTGCAGCTCCAAAAGTTTACCACATCCACCTGCAAATGAGTCAAAGATGGTTAAAATAAAAGGGTAAAAGTTAGACAAATGAACCAATTAGGGAGCTCCAACAACACACTAATTATTACCCTTAATTAAACACTTCCAAATCAGCTAGAATGTGGACCAGCTGCCCTCCTCTTCTATTTTTTTTCACCGTGGAACTCCTTGCACCAGCCAATTGTACAAATAAATTAATTTAAATAAATTCAAACACTTAAACAACAAGTCATCCACATCTATAAATAGGTAAGTTAGTCAACAAAACAATTAGACTTGCAACCACCAGCCCACTCTTTCTCTTCCCACCAGCTGCTGCACGTGAATATCACACACACACATACACATTCCACAAATTTGAATTTCCCTCCTCCATATCCTCTAGTCTTCAATATAACCTTCCAACAAAATTAGTAAAACACAACCTAAGCTCAAACTACCATTTTAGAAGACTACCAATTGTTCTACCATTAAGAAAGCAAAGGTAAAAAAAAAAAATTTATAAAGTTAGTTATTTATTTCATAAAATATAGTAGACTTACTAAATTGCTAAAATGTAGGTCTTGATCAAATTAGAAAGGAAAGTTTACCATCTATACTCCTAAATCCTCAAGGTAAGTCCTACACCTCTAAATTATTTCCTTGTTCTAAATTAAGAAAATGAATATCATACATTGCCATAGATACATTTTTAGAAGCCTCCATAAAGTTGTAATGATAGTAGTGCAAATGGAAATAATGTAGGATAAATTTTTGAATGAATTAGAATAAGAAGGAGCATTGGAGAAAAATTGTCTAAAACCCTAGAATTTAGCTTTGATAATTACTACAAGACTATTGTTTTAAAAACCCTAGCTCATAATCTTGTAAATTAGTGAATACTATATAATTGTCATCTAAACAATTAGAATTAGCTAATGAATTACCTAGGAAAAGTCTTGAACTAAAGACTCATAATAGGAAGTTGCTAAAATATAGATAAGGAAATTTCTATGGAGTAGACATAACCTTTAGAAAATTACTCTAAACCGAATACATAATAATTAATTTGATTAATTTAAAAATAAGGTAGAATGGTCATTAGTAATCTAAATAGAAACCCTTTAATTCTAAATGAGAACCCACTATACATAAGGTTAAAAGACAAGATATATAATAGAAGAAAATATTGATATCACTAAGCACATTGATAGGTAAAATAAATTAGAGTTCAAATAAGATTCTTTGCCATTAGTAGAAGTCTAAGAAGACTAAGAAATAAAAATGATCTTGAGAAAGTCTTACACTAATCATAGAAAACTATTTGCAAACCAATAAAATTAGTAAATAGCATACTATAGGTAAAATAAGCTAACATAAGTAATATAAGTATACCTAAAGATTTTGTACTAAAAACATGAATTTAGAATTAATTCGATCACTTTTAGTAGCAAAAGTATATTCATACGAATTTTGTAAAATATAGAACATTCCATAAATCTTTAAATATAGACTATCTTTAGAATTGATGGAAATGACCTTACTAAGAGTTAAATTTACATAGGACACTTAGACACTCATTAAGGAATACTTATAAAGTCAATTATCTAATTTATGGAACTTCATTCATCTAATAGGTGAATCTGAATCAAATTTAGATTTCCCGGAAGATTATTACGATTGAAGGCATCATGAGCAGGTGAGTAATTCTGATCTATTACATTGTTTGTGTTTGTAACAGTAGTAGCACCTAAAACTATATATGAAAATGATTGTATGAAGCATGTGGGGTCGGGAATTGTTCTTGTTTGAGTGGTGGAAGAATTGAGTGCAAAATTGTGATTAGTGAAAGTGATAACAAGATTTATGTGTGATTTGTTGAAGCATGTTGAGTATTGTCTGTAACTGTTTGGTCATTTGAAAATTAATTTATAACTGACAGGCTTATAATTCAAAGAATCATACATTGCATAACTTGCATAAATATTGCATGAAAGTGTGACAGCCTGCTACGTATTAGTTTTTCGGATCTCGGTTAATGTTTGGTTTTTCTAGATGTGAATTTCCTAGTTCTTCCAAAATTATCCCTGTTCTGTTCGGTTCCACGGGAACTACTTGCAAAAGAAGGAACGCCACCCGTGGTATCGGCTTGAAATAACTAATGCTTAATGGAGTCTCTTTGTTCCTAAAGGAAGCTGAGTGAAGATACTATAATCATAAGAAAAGGATAAAGTGAGTGTTATTATTCCTATGGTTCTCTCTTTCTCCTGAGCAGGTGGGTCATAAGGATATGATCCTTGACTAGGTTCCTTCAACCCCGATGAGAGGGCGCAAATCTACATCCTGTTTGGATTCCGGTTGTCCAAGCTTGTAATTGTACATATGATTGAATGTTGCATTACACTTGTTTGATAAATCACTTGTTTGCTTTGTTTGATGTGTAATATGTGATGGTTATTCACTGAGCCGTGGAAATGCTCACACTCCAACAGATTTTTCAGGATTATCCTCAAACCGTGGCTAGTACCATCTCGGGGATTAGGACGGGTAAGGAAATCAAGCTAGCAAGATTGGGAGTAGTTAAGGAAGATTTAGAAATGCTGTACTAGTAAATTTTACTTCTATTTTATATTTCTAGTTGTAAGATAATAAACCAGTTTGTAATAGTTTATACAAACTTTATATGAAGTTTAGTTTATCTGTTTTTGTATATTTTGTGTATGTACATTATTTCTTATCAAGCAACTGAAAAGATCCTGTTTTTATGTCACATCTCTTAGAGTAACTAGTTGTATTGTATCAAAATCAATATTATATACCATACAGTACAACTAGGGTACCCTCTGGGGCGTGACATTGTCAACTTTACGACAAACAACCATGGTCACTACTTATATTGAGGAGTTTGAAGCTATCATAGCTCAAGCTCCGGAGATGATGGAATTACAGCTACAAGGCTATTATCTAGGTGGATTATGTGGTGATATCTTCTTGTGAGTCAGCACTTTGAAACCGATTTCCCTTGCAGAGGCTATGGAATTATCATTAAATGTTGAAAAAAAACATGAATATGGCATTTTCTTATCTTCTAGACATCAATTTATGGAATTTGGCAGCTCTTACAAACCTAAATTGGCTACTACTCGAGCTACTTCAGTTATGTCTGGGGATGGGTCATCCTTATAGAATCATAATTCTTCGACTTCCATACCTATTGGATTTCGTAATTAATCTACTATATGGAGGAATTGTGGAGTCGATGTTGGAGGAAATTCTTGGACTGATAAAAAAATAAGTACAATTAAGCCTGTTAATTCTCTTTCAGGTTCTAGAGTTTCTATATCGGGGACTGGAGTCTCTACTGGGTTTGGTCCGTTAACTTCTTGATCACGTTTAGCTGGGGGAAAAATGTCTAAGCAACTTTCTTTTTTCGAGTATTTAGACAAAAAGAAATGTGGAATTTGTTTTCATTGTGATTAGAATTAATCTCCCAATCATAAGTGTCTTAACAAAACTCTTCGAGTGGTCATTCTTGAGGAAGAAGACGAGCAACTGAATGGGGACTAGGTAGAAATTGCCAAAGAGAATGCTTTGGAGCAACATCATGGTTCAATTACTAAAGTTGATTCGAATTTAGAGCTATCCTTGTTGGCTTAATATGGGTTTAATGGACCTAAGACAATGAAATTTCGTTGGACATTGAATCCTCATCAGGTTACTATTTTGGTAGATAGTGGTGCTAGACAAAATTTCATTTCAGCTATATTGATTCAACCATTGCAACTCCAAGTAAATCATACCATACCTTTTTTTGTTAAACTTAGTGATGGGAAAACTATTCATTTTAAAGGTTTGTGTTCTGATTTACATTTAAAAGTTGCTGACTTACCAATTACTGTTACTTGCTATGTTTTGGATTTGGGAGGTGTAGATGTTATTTTGAGGGTCTCTTGGTTACGAACTTGGGGAGAAATTAAAGTGTATTGGTGTAAGATGACAATGAAAATTCCTTGTAAAGGGCAAGAAATATTATTGTGCAGGGATCCTACTTAACAAAAGTCTAGTACTACTTTGAAGTCTATATAGTGACTGAGTACCGAAGAGGATTGTCATATTTTATGGCGAATTGATATGGAGTTGCATGCCACTGAATTGACACCTTTGGATCCTCACATTGAGACTTTGTTAGAAGAACACAAAGGTGTTTTTGACACTCAAAATGCGTTACCACCTACTCGAGATACGGACCACAGAATTCCTTTGAAACAAGGAGTTGATGCCATTAATGTGAGACCTTATCAATATGCCCAGATTCAAAAAAGTGAAATTGAGAGGCTTATACAGGAGATGTTGAATGCTGGGATTATTTGACCTAGTTCATCCCCTTTTTCTAGTCCAGTGATTTTGGTTAAAAAAAGGATGGTTCATGGAGATTTTGTGTTAACTATCAAGCATTGAATGATATTACTATACCAGATATCCAATACCAGTGATTGAAGAGTTGTTAGATGAATTGTTTGGGGCTACTTTCTTTTCTAAGATTGATTTAAAAGCGGGGTATCATCATATTAGAGTTTTTTCTTAGGACAATCCCAAGACCACATTTCGAACTCATCAAGGCCACCATGAATTCTTAGGGATGCCTTTTGGTCTCACAAATGCTCCCGCCACTTTCCAATTTACTATGAATGAATTGTTTCACCCACATTTGTGACATTTTGTCTTGGTGTTTTTCGATGATATTCTTATCTATAGATCGAATATAGAGCAGCATTTGACACATTTGCGACTAGTATTGGACTTATTGCAAACATATCATTTTACTGCCAACAAGAAGAAATGTATTTTTGGCCAAACTTCTTTAGAATATTTAGGCCACATCATATCTTCTGATGGAGTGGCTATAGATCCCACAAAAGTCAAGAGTGTCACTGATTGGCCAATACAACAATCTCTTAATGGACTGTGTGGATTCGTTGGCTAACCTGGTAATTACCATAAGTTCATTCATGACTATGGGAAAATTGCTTGGCATCTCATTAGTTTGTTGAAGAAAGACACTTTTGAATGGAATGATGTCTCATTGGAAGCTTTTCAAACTTTGCAACAAGTTCTAACTTATGCCCCAGTTTTGGCTATGCCTAGTTTTCTACAACCTTTGTGGTTGAATGTGATGCTTTGGGAACGGGGATTGGTACAGTCCTCATGCAAAATCAATGGCCAATCGCTTATTTTAGTAAAGTTTTGTCTGATAAGAATTTGATGAAATCCACCTATGAGAAAGAATTAATGGCTTTAGTGTTAAGCATTAATCATTGGCATCCATATTTACTCGAGCACAAATTTATTATGAGAACTGATCAGAAGAGTCTTCGACATTTGTTACATCAACAAATCACCACTCCAAATCAGCAACATTAGTTGGATAAATTGTTAGGGTATGATTCAAAATACAATATAAAAAAGGTAGAGACAACAGAGCAGCAGATGCTCTTTCTCGTCAATTTGAAGCTGGTGAGTTAAATGGCGTTTCTGGACCAGTTTGGATTGATATGGAGACCATTTGGTCTAATGTTCTGAAGGATCCCTTGTTATCAACTAAGTCTCAGTTGTTGAAAGAAGGTAAAAATGCTGGCCGTGGGTATCATTTGGTGAATAACACCCTGTTTTATTTTGATAGGCTGGTTATTCCATCTAAATCTTCTTGGGTTCCATTATTCTTGCATGAGTTTCATTCTTCCTTTACGCGCGCGCACGCGCGGAGGGGGGGGGGGTGGGGGGGGGTGGGGTGGGGTGGGTGGGGTGGGGTGTGGGGTGATGAGGGGAGGGGGCGGGGATACTGGTTTTTTTAGGGGGGGAGGAGGGGAGGGGGCGGGGATACGGGTTTTTTTAAAACCTACCATCGTATAACAACTCATTTGTTTTGGATTAGGATGAAATATGATGTGGCACAATTTGTTGCTAATTGCATTGTATGTCAGAGGAGTAAAATTCAAAATCTATCCCCTACTAATTTATTGAATCCTTTGCCAATCCCTCATGCGATTTCGGAAGATATTTCTATAGATTTCATATCGGGTTTACCCAAATCCAAGGGTTTTGATGCAATTTTTGTGGTGATTGATCGTTTCTTAAAGTATTCCTATTTTATGTTGATGAAGCATCCTTACACAACAAAAGTAGTTGCTAAAATTTTTATGAAGGAAGTGATACGATTGCATGGTTTCCTTAGGACTATTGTGAGTGATAGAGATCTAATATTTATTAGTAGTTTTTTGGAAGGAATTGTTTAGCTTATGGAACACTCAACTCCATTTTAGTACCACTTATCACCCCGAGATGGATGGGCAAATGGAAGTGTTGAATCATTGTTTGGAGTGTTACCTCTGGTGTTTTGCTTTAGAAGTACCACATGATTGGACCAAGTGGCTAAGTTGGGCAGAGTTCTCTTATATTACCTCTTTTCATTCTTCAACTAGCATGACTCCTTTTGAAGTTGTTTATGGTAAATCCCCACCTTCTTTACCATTTTTTGTAGCCCAACAGGTACACTACTCGAAGTTGAAAGTTGTCACGCCCCAAAGGGTACCTTAAACGTATTTAAGCCTAGGAATGACCGCCTCAGTCACGCGAAGGCTTTCATACTATGTACAAGGCATCTAACACATAGAGGAGACACATCGGAGTGATATATTTTATATTGATACAACTTGAGTGACAATGTAAAGAAAATACAATTCATTATACTTCAAATATAATTCACTATACTTCAATTTCAATTCATCAAAAGATTTCACTACATAAAACTATTACAACGCAATTCACGAAACCTAGCTAATACCTTCAAGCATTCTTATTTCTTGCCGAAATCCCGAAGTCATACTCTGCTCCAACCATCTCGGTCCCCACTTAGCATTCTTGAGATAACCTGTTCATACAAACATCTATTGGGGTATAAGCTACACTAGCTTAGTGAGAGTTCCCTTAATTTCATACCATAACAAGCAAGTTATAATTCATCAATATGCTATGCATGAATAAACACATAAGCAGACAAGCATATGACTTTTCGATAGCCATATGTGAACGGATCTACGCCCTCCATTCGAGGTTAGGATGGTCCATAAGATATGCAACCATAATTCCAATCTTGAGTGGGGTGATCCATAAGTCATGCAACCATAATCCCAATCTCTTTCTCTTGTTGTTTTATGTAGTTGATTCAAGTGCCTACACCACTACCGTTAACTTAAGCGATTTCGCATCCTTAATGTTAACATTGGCCCCCTCGCCATCCACTAATATACTTTTGTCCCACCAAAGGTATATTAGCCTATGCAATGTGACTCGATATGTGATATGTATGTACAGTTTATTCATATAATCATGGCATGTTAATTATGTAGGTTAAGAGCAATCATAGAGAATTTCAAACAATTCAAATCTATGCTAACTCATACAATGATCTTACAACAAGTCTCGCCTCGATATACTTATCATTCGTTCAACCAAGATTATATCACAATTCATTTCAATTTTATCTTTTCCTAATTCTAATGCAACTAGCTACAAGCACAAGCAAGGTAACAAAATAAGAGGAAAACTCACTCAGCCATTGAATTACCGGTCTCTTAGTAAAAGTAATCTGGTGGTAGGGAATCGTCGATTTCGGGATCACCTAAAAAGAAAGAAATACTCTAATAAGTATTTCATCACTTAACTAATCCAAACTATATATCAAAACTTAATGAATTCGTAATTCTCGCTATTTATGAAAGTTCCGACTTAAAACGGCCATAACTTGGTCATTTTAACTCGGAATTTCAAAAATTATATATCGATCTCTATCTACTTCGAAAGATCTATCTAATTCTAATATTATTTTCAAGTTTTGAAAACATTTGGATCACGAAACAGAAAGATCAGTTCTGATCAGAAATAATCTCCAATTCCGAAAAATTAGTTTTGCAAATGTTTGAAATGTTTCTACTTTATAAATCAATTATACATGCAACATTAATGATTTCCTATCATAAATGGCATGTTATGAGTTTAATGTATGCATGATCTTGATGATATTTACTAAAAGAAAATTTTAAAACTCTTTATTTGCAAGACTTCAAGAATAACTACTTTTAAGAATACTAGTTTTCTGACTTTGATAACTCACTTATGTTTTGGGATTAATTCTTAAGAATTTCTAGTTATCTAGGTTAGAATTTAATCTTCATTATATCTATTATTTAAGACCTTCATTTCTACATAAAAATTTTCATTTTACACTTTGTAAACATATTTTCAAGTAGGGTTGATTCCAACATCTGAATTTTGCAAAATTGTTTTTGTGATGATTCCTTTAAGTAAAAATCATTTGATACTTAGAAAATTAAGGCTCAACAATACCTAGCTACTAAGGACTTCATTTCTTTAATAAAACTTCTATTTTGGGTTTGGAAAGTAAGTGTTTTCATGCTATTACTCCATTATTACGAATTTCTTAAAATGACAAACAACTCAATTTTTTTCCTAGTTTATTTCTACAAATGCATCATGTATATATGTAATACCTGCAATCTATTGTTATGAAGGTTATGAGATGATCTATCTATATGTATACATATAGTACTAAGAATTCTTTTTGAAAGCTTTTACTTTGCAAAACTTTGAATTTTACTAGATTTAAGAAAAATAGTTTTTCTTCTTGTAAAATCATACTTTCTTTTATCAAAACTCAACCTTGATGACCTATATAACCATCAGCTTCATTATTTCAATAAAAACCTTCATTTTGGGATTAGAAAGTAGATGTTTAAATAGGTGGTTTGCCTAAGTACGAATTTTACAAAATTTTTAAGAATTAAAACATTGTTTAACTTATTCTTGGAAAGCATTTATTGTTCTAAGGTTATATTTTGATAAACCTCTCTTATCCTTATCAAAACTTGGTCTTTGTTATATATATTCCCTAGGACTTCCATTTTCCTATAAAAATTATCATTTTGGCATTTGGAAATAGGTGTTTAAATGGTGGCTATTTTCAAATCCGAATTTTGAAAAATTCATTTGAGTTTGTTTCTTTGTAAAACTCATTTAGTCTTTCAAAAACCATTTCCTAATCAAACCTACCCCTTAAGGCTTCCATTTCTTTAATAAAAGTTTTGTTTTGAAGTTGAAAAATGGGTTTTCAAAATTGGTCTTTGTTGAAATCAGAATTTACAAAATTTATTTTTGGACATACTTTTGCTAAAATCTATCTAAACTGATGGAAATTCATCCCTTACATAACCTATCTTAAGAGCCTTCCATATCTTGAATAAAAACTTCATTTTAAAGTTGGAAAACATGTTTTTAAACTATGCCTTGACCTAAATCCGAAAATAGAGTTTTGTTATGAAAAATAATCTTTGAAAATCATCTTTGAACCATATAAAATGAAGTCTTGATAATATATATACATTAAGCCTTCATTATCTCAAGTAAAAATTTCATTTTGACACTTAGAAAGTGGTTTTTAAAAATGGATCTTGCCTAGATACGAATTTCACCATTTTTGCTTGAGTTCAAAACCAAGATCTACACTTTCTATGAACATAAATATAAAAGAAATCCATGGTAGTAAACTATAAACTCATAGATCTAAACTTTACTCATCAAGATCATTCATTTATGATATCTATTCCCTAAGTCCATTTTAAATGAAAAATACACATTTTGAAGTTGAAAAATAGCTTTCTAAATATGGTTCCCTTTTTATCCGAATTTTCAAAAATGATTTTTGTTGAAACTAAAATAGATCTTGAGCTTTTTAAATCTTTTCTACTATCATCAAACTATTAGAAGTTATTTAAGAAAATAAATCAAAAGTCTAATGCATTTATGAACCTAAAACAACTAGATCTAGTTTACTATACTAGTTATAAATGCATGAACACTATGATGGTTATGTGAATAATAAATATATGCATAAATCATTAGCAATAACAAAATAATAACTCATATAACAAGATCTAAAACATAAACAAAATCAAAGCTATAAAAAAAATTAGATCTATAAAATAAAACTACTTTTAGTAAGAAAATAATAATAATACAAGATAATAATCATGGAGAATAGAAGTGTTTCATTTTGGTATCATCATCCTTAGCTTTTAAGCTTATGAAAGATCATTTGATGCATGAAACTGTCACTATACCTTACCTATATCATCTATGGAAGCTTAAGAAGAAAGTTTACTTATAGAATCTTAAAGAATGGAGTGTGGAAGCAAGAAAGTGAAATGGGGCAGCTTGTTTTTCATATAAGAACAAGAGGAAATGAAGAGAGAAAGAGAGGAAAAAGAGAGAGTAAATGGTGTAGGGTTTCAAAGAAGGAAAGAGTGTAAATGGGAGGCATTAAATGGAGAGAGAGGAGTGTAATAATTGAAAGAAAAAAAAATAAAACAAGGGCAACAAATTGGGGGTGCTGCACGTGAAAGACCAAGGAGAGAGGGGGGGTTGAGTTAGTTTGTAACTTAAATTTTTGGAAGTGTAACTCATGTTACTTAATGTGCTAACTAAAAGAGACTTTAATTCATTAAATAAATCATTAAAATAAAAGAAAAGAGGCTATTATTAGGGGTATGGTCAGCTACCATTTGTGGGGAAATGGAGTGTAGAATGAGTGAAAGAAAACTTGATTAATGTGTAGAAGTGACTATTGAAGTATACTTGAAGTATAGGTTGGAAAAGTACATTTTATTAAGAAAATATATAAAATAAAATTAAGAAAAATACCTTTAAATGAATGGAAGAATTTCCATAAATAAAATTAAATATTTATTTAAATTATTTTAGTATTTCAACAAATATGTTACTGATAGGATCAAAATACGCGAATATGAGCTATAAATGATATTTTTATAACTCGAAAAATTCTAAAAAATTATTTTATGAAAATAAAAATATTTTTCAAATATTTTACAATTATTAAATTAATTTATTTTATTTTTAGTACCGGGTCTTAAATAGAAACTGATCTTGTAAAAGCCTGAAACTAAATAAATTTTAGAAAAACAAAATTTTCTATGCTATATAAAATATTTATCTAAAAATATAATGATTTATAAGAATAATAAAATTGTATAACAAATAGCAGTGAATAGTACCAAAAGACTAGTTAATTACTGGTAGTAATGAAATATGAAAATAGTTGCCAAAATCAGATATTTCTAGTTATCGAAAAATTATAAAACTGATATTTTAGAAATCCTTATGAAAATACAAGTCTAACGGTACTAATGGTATATTTTTTATATCTCGATCCCGAAGACATGTTTTTCAAAGTCTGTATCCGAACGGGTTCGAAATAGGTTAAAAATTTACCAACTGATATTTTTAAGCGACCTTATATTACTATGAGCTATTCCACACACTTGAACTACACCTCGGCCTCTAGGGTTACGAGCAAGAGATTGCCGGACTAAAACTACTATATTCCACTTAGGGTTCCCGAGTGATTTTTCGGTTTAGGTTTGTGCCAATTTAGAAACTGACGTTTTATGTTTACATAACATATTTAGTTTGAGAAATTTATTTTAAATTTTATTTTTGTAAGTATTTAATATCTCTCAACATTTTCAGAATTCTTGAATTGAGTTTTATTTCCGAAGGTTTATCGTTATTTACTTTTTAATAATTTGTTTTTGGGTTCTATATTACCCGATTTTACAATTTGGAGTTAAATATAGAATTTTTCGTATGTAGTGGTTTTGAATTTGAAGACTGTTGAGTTCTTATTTTATTTTTAAGTAATCTCATTTTCTCAAGATTAAAAAATTTCTAGATTCGTTCGTGATTTAGGACTAGTCGAAGTTCAGTTTTAATTTGAAGTCATTTTTAGAGTTTATTTTCGAAGTTCATTTTGCAATTATTTTCTGAAATTTTCCGGGGCTTACAAAAGCTGCTATGAGCTCTCATGATGAGATGTTGCGTCGTTTACGACATAATTTAGAATGCGCTCAACTTCGTAATTGCACTCTTGCTAACAAGAAGCGCAAAGATGTGGAATACCAAGTTGGAGATTGGGTTTTCTTGAAGTTACGATCTACCCGTTAGACTAAGTTGGGTACTAAATCTCATTCCAAATTGGATCCACGTTTCTATGGTCCTTACCGGATTATTAGTCTGGGTGGGACAAGTTGCGTATCGGCTCAAATTACCTGATCCATTGTAAGCTCCATCCGGTTTTCCATGTTTCCTTTCTTAAAAAATCTCATGGCTCTTTTTTAGTTTTGACTTATCTACCAGAGGAGGACAATTCGGGTGAGTTTCAGATTGGGCCATATCCACTAAAGGTGTTAGGCCAATGCTATGAAGTTAGGAATGAGATGGAGGTGCCTCAATGGTTGATCCATTTGTTAGACTCTACAATTGATGATGCTACTTAGAAAGATGCCGCAACCATTCAATTACAGTTTCCTAATTTTATCCTTGAGGACAAGGATAATTTTCACAAGGGGAGTATTGATACATTACCACGGGTTCCTAAGCCTATATCCATGGTTTATAGTAGGAGAACAAGGAATTAGTACGTGGTAGTATGGTAGTGTTAGTGTGATAGTATGGTTGTGTTAATACATTTGTGTTGTTTACGTATTGTGTAGTATGTCTGGTATTGTAAGCTAACGTGGCAAGTGTATGTGTAGTAATGTAGGCTGATTAGTTAGTTACAAATGTATATGATACTATAAATAGGACAGAGGGGCATACTGTGGGGTAGAGAGGATTTTTATTAGGAGTTTGTTTTGGAGATTGTTGGAGCATGGAGTGTTTTCAAAACTGATAAGCTCTATTTTCCTGGCTGATTCTTTTCATCTTTGGTTAGTTAATTCTCGAATTTCCCCTTGGATTGTATCAACTCATCTATGAAAATTCTATAACAAGTTATTGCTATGGTATGAAACTAGATTAGGAATTGAAGCAACATTGAAGCTATGTGTCACTAAATGGATAAAGTGATTGATAGTTCTTAGTGATGGTATATTTTTAAAGATCATATGGAAAGGAATGAAAAAATTAATTTCCTTCCAATTTTCTTTCCTTTTCCCTCGTTTTAAACACAGTGAAGAGAGTGGAGATAAGAAGATTCAAGACAGGAACTTACTCCAACTTTAACTCCCTTGTCTACCATTTACATTTTTTTTTTTTTTCCTCTTTAAATACCCAAGCTATTCTTATATATTCATTTTACAAATATGTTACATTCCATGTCTGTACGCTGCCATATCTTTGTCCAAATACATTATCCAGGCTTTTTAGCATAAAAGTAGATTATACGCACTGCCTACAATTTTAAGCTCCATGTATGACGTGGGATCATATTCATATATACATTGACAAAGGCTAGTAAAATAAATATTAAAAAAAAAAGAAAATCTTTTTCTTTCAAATGCCTTCAGCTATTATTCTGCTACAAATGTTAATGAAACGAATTAATTTATAAGAAACAATGGCTTCGTAGCTTAGTAGCATTATAGTTGCTCTCCCAAACAGGAAACCTCCCTGTTGTAACGATGAGGAAAAATAACGACACAACAAAGTCAATTGTGACACTTAATTGATTACATAACACTCCCAGCAGAGAAATGTTTAGCAACCCGCTAAGTGATGAAAAACCTCAATGCTTGCATGTTGCTATGCTATCATTCATTCCTCCACACTGGTTTGTAACTCTTCTCCAAGGTGGCATGGCACAACCACATCTTCTGCATTTTTACTACTTGAAGGGCTAGGGCATTTTCCGAGCAAAACCGGGCTGCCAACCACAACCAAAGTATAAAAACATTGTACTTATTATCTAATACACACATAAATTTTCAAGCTGTCTCTTATAGTTTACTTGTTAAAACTTTGCATGTTTCTGCAATTAGTGTATGAAAAAATTTGTGTATATGCAGTTTAGAGTTTCAATGGTTCCAGTGGAATGACACCAACATGACAGATTTTCAAAACTTCTCTTTGCAAAATGGACACTTAATGAGGATAGTAGCTAATTTAGGACAATCAAAAATTGCAAAATTTAAATACTAACTCGAAAAGGTATGTTCAGATGGTCCTGGTCTAACTATGCTTTCCTCGCATGTGTCTTGTTAGCTTATTAGTTAGTACGAGACAAATAAAATGCAAAAAGCAGATACCAAATAGTGTATTATATGTGCACCTCCTTAGCTTTCCGGAAGATAATATCATGCAGTACCTGAAGAAGCAGGGAGGGAGGAGCAGCAGCCTCTGAAATGACATGACTTTTGGTCTTTCTTCCATTAAGGGTAACATCGGAAGGGCTGTTAGCTGTTGTGATATCCCAAAAGCTCCTTTTCTTAGCTGTTGCAACTGGTGACCGAAACCGATGACTCGGGCTTTTTAATTCTCCTGTGTTTGGCACCTTTGGCCGCAAGCTGGACCTTGTTACCATTCTTTTCACTCCTTCCCCAATTACTGTAGGTTTTCCAATCTTCGCTGAAAGTTCCTTTATATAGTCGTCCTTTTGCTTCAGTTGAAGAGAATGATCTCTCTTCATTCTTTCAACTTCTGCCTCCAAAGACTTTACTCTTTGCTGAAGCTCTCTAACCGACTCATCTGCTACTTTCTTCTTAAAGTCAGGTGTAAAACAGCCACCTGTGAAGAGAGAAGTTCTGGGTTTTCGTTTGTCATTTGCCCGAGCTGAAGTTGGAGGAGTGAGGAGAGAGGTCACAGAAGAAGGTGTTGGAGATGATTGTGCAGCCAACGCTTGTGCCTGCAGGGTAAGCATCTTCTGTTGTTGGCGAGCCAGCTGTGCTCGAAGGTCTCGGTTTTCTTTCTGTAATTCCAGCAATAACTTGGTTTCATCTACTCGGCATTCCAGTAAAGGGGCAATTTCTTCAATCGTATCGCATGCCTGTCATTGTTGATATGCCAAAGAGAAAGTAAATTAAAGGCTGTTTGAGGGGAAAAAAATCAAAAGACTTGGATAGAAATATTAACCCATGGACAAATTCAAAGAGTTTTGCTTGATAAATTGAAACACGTGCAAGTGTATGAGAACAAAGGTGAGGACATAGGAAAATCATTTATTGCATTCCAGCACATTTGATTTTGTGATTTTGGATTTCAAATGAATATATATGTCATGGGAGAATAAGAAACAAACCTTAGTACGGATTTCCTTGGCTCTGTCAGCCCAATGAAGTGTGTTTTGAGTTTCCCCAAAAGAGAGATTGCTAGGGCTTATATTTGCTATCATCACAGTGTTACAAGATCCCCCCAGTGAATCCTTGAGAAGTTGAGTCAGCTTTGAGTTTCTGTATGGAATGTGCTTTTTACCCTCAACAAGAGCATTGATGCAGCTGCTGAGGGCAAGAAGTGATCGATTGATGTTGGCACCTTCAATGGATCGAAGAGTTCTCTGATCAGTAGCAATAGCTCTCTCTGACCCAGCAAGATCAATCAGTGACAGTTTACCAATCCGATCAACGATATTCATGGATACATCTCTAACTTGATATTCAACCACAACCTTAGTACCACATATGGAGTGGAGAGGAAAAGGTAAAAACGATTATCAGAATCATCTATTGGCTAGAGATATCAACTAGAACATTTATAAGTACCTGAAGAATGGCATGGGATCGAGAAGAAGTTTCATTGGCTCGTGTGGGTTCAGTAGTTCGGTTTTGGTTTCCTTGTAAAAGTAATGCCATAACCTGATTCAAACCAGAAAATGCTAGGCAAGATCAACTTCTATAGTTTTGAAAGTTTGTATAATTGTCAAAAGAAAATGCTGATAAAACTTAGAATATTACTTCATCGGTAGAATAAGCTCTGTATTGAGTTAGACCTGCTGCCACTATTCCCTGCAAAACACATAGCCAGAATCAATATCTAGATAAGTGAGAAAAATTGCATCAAGCCCTAACTAAACATGATACCTTAAACAATAACAGGTATCAAGCAGGCAAACACAAAAGCGTTGAGATCCAAAGTGTACACAAGCGCAATCTACAAATACCCCCAGCAAGACATTGGACAGGGAAATTAGCCAGTAAGTAAAGCTTAGGATAGGTTTTTGTATCTTCTCCTTACAGTAGTTCATATTGGTGATTGGCATTATATCACCAGTCATAACCATTTGACAGTGATCCTTCAAGTAAAAACAATATAAAACTATTGAACCAGCACATGGATTTCATTAAATGTACAAGCGTCCTTTTGTGTATATAGTGTAGAAAAATCATCAGCAATAGATGGATGTTTAAGAATAATTTCAAATGCCATTTTTAGATCGTAGTCAATTTGTGGAAAAACGTAACCTGTTTATCTTCTCTGAGGACAAGAGGTCTTCCAGGAGAGAGCAAATCCCTAACAGTTTCATTGTAGACCTCAAGATACGAAAGATGGACTTCATGATTTCCATCATAGCTTCTTTGCCTAACCTTGGTAAACAAGTCCTTAATTGCCAAGACCATCACCCCTGGATTCTCCACGGTACCAGCATCGTGTATGTCTTCCCAGCTCCAGTCGCCCCATAGCAGAAGACCGAACCATTTCTCCCTTGTAAAACTGCTTCCACAAGCTCAGCTGTGCTGTAAGCAAAACCAGACATACCCTTATTGAACCAACATATAACTATGTCAATCAAATTATTATTACTAGGTTAAGCAAAAGTTTGACAATGTTCTAGTTACAAAGGTGTGCACTTAAGGCTATGATGAAACTACTGTTTCATCGGTCTGGTGTGAAAACTCTTTTGCCTGCACAGATTTATATAGCTACTACTACATATGCAATATAACTTTTCACAACTTGAAAGACCATTTCTGACCTTTCCCACAATAGAGTCTCATTAAAAGTTTAGACTGGTAGACAAGTGTGGTTTCGTTATAAATTTCAGTACTTGTGCATGCTACCGGAGTTAGAAATTCTTAGTCCCAGAATGCATTCCTATAACATCCTCAGAAGTCAATGGAGATCCTTTTCGCCCGATGTTCTATGCTAGAAACTCTAATTATTAATGCTCAAAATTACTGGATTGAAGTTAAATCATGAGAAATATTCTTTTATCAGAATGAACAAAGCCTTTTTTGCTTTCAAAGTTGAAAATCAGATCTCTCTAAGCTCACGTTCAAACAAATCCATACCGTATGATCTAGCTAAACATAGTAACCAAGCTTATACTCTTGACCCTACTATATTTTCACTATGCAGACTAAAGTAGACATGCTTGACAAACTCACTGCGACACAAATTAAAAGCTCACGTTGTTGAATAGACTTCTTGCTGAGTAGTGGAATCCGGAAACGAGGCATCAAAAGTGAAATGCCGACCACGAACTCTCTTCAACCTCAAGTAATCATTCTCATTGGCAAATTCAGTCAAATACACATCCTTCCTATTCACAATTCTAACACAACACCTCGAACCCGCCTCCTTCTCCTTCTTTCCCATGGGCCTTAACCTCACAAACACGAGTATCCGGCTCAGCGGTTTCTCCTTCCCTCCACCCTCCAATTTCTCCCCTTCTTGCACATTCTTTGCCACTCCCATTGAAAGCCTCCTAACAATAGCACCTTTCCCTGGCACACCATCCTTCTTAGGACACGATGAAAACCCCATAATCCTATCTCCACAGGCCTCGATATTCTCCTTTGAATCCGGAGGTAGAGGCAACACAAAGGTCTTGGTAATGGTGGAGTGTTGCATTGTGTTCTCTCTCATTACATGACCATGTTTTGGTCTTGAATAGTCATCCCTTTTATATTCTCTTTTATTTGAACCTAGGAGATCCACGCTCGGATGCGTTGAAAGCCGGGGAGGAGGCTCTTCGGTTTTCGAATGAAGCTGATTTCTTGCTTGCTTTTGCTGCTCATATAAAAGGGTCAATTCCCTCATTTTCTCTTTCAAGCCATGGTGAGGGTCTCTTAATAAAATACTGCTGATTTTGCTATTGGTGGTTGCTTCGAATTGCTTTTCTTGGGTTGTTGTGATCTGAGACCTCGTTGACACTGGCATTTCTCACACACTTCCTTTTCCTTTATTTTCTTTTTTCTTTTCTTGCTATTCAAACATTCTTCGAAGATCGAATATTTGAAACACTTTCAGCTACCCAGTTGAGAAAAGACTAAATCTTTACCAAAAATTTGAACCAAACTTGGAAACCCAGCACGATTAATGGGCAGTGGAAGAAGCTAAGAAGGATAGAAGGTTTAACGATGCAGATTTGGAATGAGAGGGAAGACTGGAAGAAGCAAAACTTGGCATCATCAATTGATGGAAAGATCGCAGCCGTTGGATTGTTCTTTATGAACCGATAGATCGTAAACACAAAGTGGACCCAGCAAGAGAGTTTGAATATAGTTACTTCGGGTTCGTGGATCCACACTATGGTAAAAGTTCATATATATTAATTTTTTAAAATAAAATTATTTAAATATAAATCATACAATCTTAAGTTAAAAATTATATATTTTAACATGAGATTTATTATAAATAATACGATTTATTATAAATATATTGATATTTTAATATTATTTTTATGTAATTGATATTTATGTATATAACTTTTTGTCGGATCAGTAATTTTATAATTTTCACGCAATTTATGGATGAACCTAAAATGAAAAATTTTAAATTATTATATACTGTAATTCGAAAACAAGAAAACTAATTTGTAATACAATTTAGTATATATAAATATTAGCCAAAGAAGTATTAACAAATAAGAAAAGTTAAAATTGATGGGTCATTGAATTAGAAAAAAAAAAAACTAAATATAGATTACATGACAACTAATACCTAGCTAAATTATTGATCTGTGTCTGTAATCCCAAAAGATAATGTAGATTTTCCTCTCAATTTTTTTTTTTTGGCTATTTTTGCATCCACATTTGATATTTCTTCTAATTCTAATATATAGATCTCGATATTCTTGGAAAGTTGAAAGTAAATTATAAAATTATATTACATTTATCATTCAGAGTTTTGGTTTTCCCCTAAATATCAATCATATACCAAGCTAAGCCAAATAGGTCTTTTTGGAATTTCAATCAATGTTTTTAAATTCGGGATATGGTGATGAGAAAATGGAAGTAGTGCTGTGGATTGTGGAAGATGTGAAAAGGGGAGGGGAATTAGGGAATAAATTTGAATAGCCGCAGTTATGTGACGTTCAAACAAGCGTCGGAGTGAAGATTCAAACGGTCAGTTTGTTTCTTTTATTTATTTATTTATTTTTTATTTCTCATAGTTCGAGTGGGTCCGTCTTCAGTTCTTTAATTATAAACTTTCTCTTGCTGCACGGGAAATCTTACTGCTTTTTAATTAGCTATTATCATGTTATCTGAATAATTAAAGAGGACGTTTTTTGGAAATTAAGCAAACCGCAAAGTGAGAGGGGAGGAAATAAGTAGATAGATAAACCTCGGGTATTTATTAAGATGGCTGCACTCGGATCTTACTGATTGTATAAGTAGATAAATAAATAAAATACTTTTTTTATCCTTGATTAGCAAAGCACGATAAGACAATCTTTAAAATAAAAGGCATAATATCATTAATGATACATCAACCTTGGCAAAATATACATTTAGGCATCTACGTTTTAAAATTGATTAATTTAATAGTTAAAATATCTTAACCAAGGTATTTTTGTCATGTACGAAAAGTTTTTTCATGTACAAAATTGATCGATTTCAAAATTTAAATACCTAATTGCATATTTTATCAAAATTTAAGTACTTTTCGTAATGTTATCTCACAATAAAATAAATTTCAACACTATAATTTGCAAATTGATAATAGAAGCTTAATCTATTAGTTTATTGATAATGTTCAATTTTTTTTTTCTATTTTATATTTGTTGACTAGTATATTTAAACAAAAGGCTCCTAAAGCCAAATCTAATCCAATTAAGGTATGAGTCGGCTTAATAATCGTATTGCCAACCCTCTTAGGTACGACCGGCTTTCCTTAACTCTTTTGATCAAATTTACCATGCTTGCTAAATGAATAACACTCGATTGTACTTTGTTACTCGAACTCGATATCTCCTATTTACACTACAACACCCCATTTTCCCACAGTCTCCAAAACATGGCTTAGTAACTCCTCGACCACTAAGTGTGTGATCTCCATGATCTTCACCACCTCTACAAATGAATAATTGTCGTCTAGAACAACCAATAAATGCTCAACTAGGTTTTTTCCAAGCATCAGTAATTTTTACGTAATACTCTATTAGTTTATTTACTCATTTATCTACCTTGATAACATGATCATCGAAATGATAGTAATAGACAACCTTCTAGAGCCCACCAACATCGTCTAACTGAAGGGGGTGATCAATCTAACCTTAATGGGCATCACAACTAGCTAGAGGATCAACAAATTTGATTCACTATAATTGAATTCTTGTTAGGGCCCCAATAGGTCCCAAGTTCGAGCAACCAATCCTATCTTGGACTACCCCTATCAAAAGCTAAATGCTGATTAGAAGGAAGGCATTGGTAAGAGAATCTTTAAAGAAAACGAGAGTAAGAAAATTGTCTTCCCTACCATTCTCTAGGAAGATTCCCTTTTTGCGTAGAATATTCAGGATAAGATGGTACTTGTAGGCATAAAAGCCCCTGCGGCGAAGGATTTTGATGTGGTAGAGGTTCCTAAGGACCACACTGCAAAGTTTTATGTGTTGATTTCTATACATCGATTTAACAATGCTTTCACATGAAAGGCGATCTCCAATATCCTATTAGGAGCAACATATAAATGGTATAAGCGTTAGTTTTATTACAATAGGTTGATTTACATGTAAAAGGGTATTGAGGTGATGAAACGAGAATAAGGGGTTTAAACATGTTTTCAATTGTAAACAAAGGAAAATGGACAAAAGAAATGAAGTTTAGAAGTACACGACTCATGCATGAGTCTCTGCATCGGGTCTGTATATCTCTAAGATGTAATTGTGTAAAATTTGGAAGTTCATGACGAATGCATAAGCTTACACAACCAATCATGTACCTTTCTATAGATGATAAAATTCGTACTCTAGAAGTGCATGGCCAATGCATAAGGTGGTGCACTAGGTCGTGTATCAATCCATAACTTAAAATTTTATGTTTGAAAGTGCACAACCAAGTGCACAAACCCATGCACCAACCACGTGCGCTTGCCCATGCACACTAAAAGCTCTCCAAAATCACTTATTTCCTTTATAAAAGTAATAAAAATCTATTCTACATTTTTCTATGAGGATTCAACTAGATTCTAAGATCTTAAAACTTAGATTCTAGTAGAGCAAAGCATAAAAACTATACAAGTGATAATCGTAGGTGAGTGTAGAAGTATAGATGGTCCCACTGACTTAATTGGTATGTAGTCCAATTAATGGATTCTAGTAACGAATTAGATCAATATTCTAGGTACATGTATTACCTTGTCAAATGGTTATGTTTGTTAAGATAAATGAATAACTTAACTAATGATGTATCTAACTTCAAACATTGTGTATTGCATATGTTTGGCTATGGTTGGTAAATCGAGAGTACCAATGATGTCAAGTGGCACCCCTGATGATTGTTGTCTCTGTGTGGAGTCGTACTTAGAAATGATTATGAGTAAATCTAGGTCTTAGATTCATTAACTCTTAGAAGTTGAGAAGTACCTACCATCATATACACATGTACTATATAGATGTGTTATCGGATATAAAGTTTATCCCCATATTTTTTTATGGACTTTAAAATAAAGATAACAAATAATTGTTTGTTGCACTAGATATATGTATTCATGTGATTGAATTATACTTACTAATGTGTTTATGCTTATGGTGATACCGTACTAGACTCTGGCTCTTTTCTTTATCATTTTTAGGTATAGTTATATTGTAGTTGCAATTGGTTAATGGCTTTTGGGAATATCACTAGCATTGAAGACTTTCCAAAGATGAATAGAGGGCATGCGATAATCCATGAAACAAGGACTAGAGCTATGTGTGGTTTTCTAAATGGTGAAAGGTGTTTAGTGCTTACTATAGATAAACATCCTATATAATTATAAGAATCATGATAGTAGTCTATGGTTTATGTAACGCCCTAAAATAAGGACATTACAACCCGCCACGTGTCCTTTTCTTTATAAGAACATGCCAAGGCTAAAATTTCTAAACAATTTCTTTAAAGAAAACACTTTGTTGGCATAAACCAAACCAACATAACTAATAGTCTATAAACTAAAATAGAACTTATAACAATATCAAAGTTAAAAAAAAAAAAATTTCAAAACTTCATGTCATCTTTCAGGTCTATCTTTAAGATCTATAACATCTTAAATGTCAATAGGATAGTCCATTATACTAACGTCTTCCCCCTCATCTACATAAATGTCATATCCATATATGTCAAACATAATTGGATCCTTACTTGCTACTGCAAATGATAAAAGAATAAGCGAAAACGTCCAGTATGCCAAACCACATACAAAATGCAAATGTAACACAACATATACATATTTTCATGCAACTAATCCTAATGCAACCAATGCAGTTTATTATCTTTAATTAACCAGCAAACAACACAGTTTAGAACTATAGTACTCTAGTTTCAAACCTAAAGTATCTCATGACTCTTGAAAAATTATCAATATATAAAAATGGATAATTATATATATATTAGTGTTGGAGAATCATCCACACACAGTAGCCCCTGCCAAAATCTAATCTACCGGAATAATTTCTATACACAAGTCCACTTGGGACAACCTCACATATAGATCATTAGGTGCCTTGTTAGTATCACACTGTGCGTGGTGTTTACTAACCAAAGCCAAACATAAGCAACAAAATAATTTTATATATTATATAGAATTAAATTAATTTGATATTCTAATCCTACACACATACAATAAGCAGATCTAAACCTACAAGCACAAACAACAAACACGGTAAAGTCATACCTGTATCAAATTCCAGAACAGTACTCTAAATCACCCAAATCTGTTTTTATTACACAACTCCTAATTCAACAGAACCTGATAACATGAATAAATAAAATTCAAAATACATTTCATCATATAAGCTTACATCCATTCATATCTAAAACCCAAATTTCAACATAATATCAAATTTATACCTTTTCCCTTAATCACAACACCAAAATCCTTCTATTAAAAAATCTCCTCAACCACTTCTCCAAACCCTAGAATTTCATTCAACATCATATACCATAAATCAATAACTACCAATTTTTTTTTTTTTTTATAAAATCATAAAGATTAAAACTTTAAAATAATTACCTAAATTCAATTCTAAATCCTTTTAACACCAAAACTAAATCTACAAATAATTAGGGTTTTCTCCAATCTCCCTTTAAACTAAAAAAAAAAAAAAATTCTAAGAAACTATAAAATTGTATATCTTAAAGGAAAAATGGTTATTCAATTATCTTATCTGATCCTCAATCTTCCTTAAACACCCACTCTTTAGATCTCCAAGAAAATTAAAACCATTTCTCCAATTCTCCTTCAGGACAATATATAAAACCATAAGAAATTTGATAAATCTATGAAACTAGAACAAATTTGATGATTCCATTACCTGATTTTGAATACCACTTCCCTTGACGTCTAGGAACACTTCAGAGGATGTTTGCTAGTTTTAGAGTTTTGTTGGAGAGAGAACAAAGAAAGAATACATAAGGATTTTTGACTTTTCATCTTTCATAATGTGTCTGTTATGTGATCAATATCACTAAAATTAGACGTTGTTTATAATTTTAACCTTATAATTTATATCAATGGACACTTTTATCCTTCTTTATGTATTACTTACTTGTATATTACATCTCTTCCCTCCTAAAAAGAACTTTCGTCAATGAAAGTTATCTAAATTATCAAAAGTTCTGGATATTTGGTCTTCATTTCCTCTTCTAACTCTCAAGTAGGTTCACGTTCTGATTGATTGGTCCACTGCACCTTTACATACTTGATCACCTTTCCCCTCAACATCCTTTCTTTATTATCTACAATCTGCATCGGTTTTTCAATTGTGGATAGATTTGGTTGTACTTCCAACGGCTCTAAAGCTACTATCTCATCAGGATCTTTGACATATTCTCTAAGCATAGATACATGGAATAGATTGTGCACTCCTTCCAAGTTAGGCATTAAAGCTAATCTGTACGCCACATCGCCTATCTTTTCCAAAATTTCATATGGTCACACATATCTAGGATTTAACTTGCTTAAGGAAAATCTAACAACACCATTTATTGGTGATATCTTTAACAGAACGTGCTCCCCTACTTGAAATTCCAACTGTCTTCTTCGCTTGTCAGTATAACTTTTCTGACGACTCTGAGCAGCTTGCAACCTTTGTCTGATCAACTTGACTTTATGTAAGCCTCGGAAAATTTCAGTAAATAATTCCAAGATGAACTTCTAAAATAAACCCTAAAAATCACTCCAAATTAAAATTAAATTTCAACTAGTCCAAAACACGAACGAATTCGGAAACTTTTTAATCTTGAAAAAATGAAAATCTTTAAAAATAAAATAAGAACACAGTGGTCTTCAAATTCAAAACCACGACGTACAAAAAATTCCATATTTAACTGCGACTTATAAAATCAGGTAATATAAAGCCCAAAAAAAAAATTATTAAAAAGTAAATAATGATTGGCCTTCATAAATAAAACTCAATTCAAGAATTCCGAAAACATTAAGAGATATTAAATACTTACAAAAATGAAATGTAAAATAAATCTCTCAAATCAAATATGTTGTATGATCATAAAATACTAGTTTCCAAATTGGTAAAGATCTAAACCAGAAAAATCGTCTAGAAACCCTAACCGGAATGCAATAGCCTAAGTCCAGCAATCTAGCGCCCCTAACCCTAGAGGCCGAGATGTAGTTTAAATATGTAGAATAGCTCATAGTAATATAAGTTTGTTTTAAAAGTATCAGATTGGTAAATTTTTAACCTATTTCGAATCCGTTCGGATACAGACTTCGAAAAGCGTGTCCTGGGGCTCGAGATATAAAAAATATACCAATAGTACCGTTAGACTCATAATTTCATAAGATTTCCAAATATATCAGTTATGAAATTTTTCGGGTTATAAAAGTTACAGTTATAACCTTTTTATCGTATTTCCATTATTACCGGTAATTGATTAGTCTTTTGCACTATTCACTTTTATTTCATTACACAATTTTATTATTCTTATAAAGCCTTATATTTTTGGATAAATATTTTATATGTTATAGAAAATTTTGTTTTTCTAAAATTTAGTTCATTTCGGGTCTTTATGGGATCAGATTCTGTTTAAGACCCGATACTAAAAATAAAATAAATTAATTTAATAATTGAAAAATATTTGAAAAATATTTTTATTTTCATAAAATAATTTTTTAGAATTTTTCGGGTTATAAAAATTATCATTTATAGCCCTATTCGCGTATTTTGATCATACCGGTAACATATTTGTTAAAATACTAAAATAATTCAAATAATTATTTAATTTTAATTATGAAAAATCTGCTACAAATATTTGGAATAAATTTTCCAATTTTATTTTATTTTGATTTATTTTATTAAGAAAGTACTCTTACAACCCATCTTTTCAAGTACACCTTTCATACATCACTTCTTTTTCACTTCAATCTTTCTATACTTCATTATCAATTTTTGGCAGATTTTTTTGACTCCTTTTGGCTGCCTTTTGTCCTTTGAAACCCTCCAAAAATTAATTACAATAACTCTCTTTCAATACTTCTTCAAAAAGCTACACATACCATTAATTACATTACAATTTCAAGTCAAAAGCAAACCAAATTTCTCTCTCTCTCTCCCTCTCCCTTTCACGTGAACAACCCCAACAACCCCCCACGCCCCCCCTCCCAAATTTTCTGCCTTTGCTTTATTTTTTTCTCTTTCAATTAATTAACACACGCACTCATTTTCTCTCTCTCTTTCATTTACACCTTCAAACCTTAATCATTCTTTACACTTTCTCTCTTTTTTTCCTCTCTTTCTTTCTTCTTTCTCTCTTGTTCTTTCAAGAACAACAAGCTGCCCCCATTCCATTCTTGAGCTTCCACACTTCATTCCTAAAGATTTCTAAGCAAATCTTCTTCCAAAGCTCCATAGGTGATATAGGTAAAGTGTAATGAAGGTTTCATACATCAAATGACCTTCCATAAGCTTAAAAGCTTAGGATGATGATGCCAAAAATGAAACACTTTCTCCTCTACTTTTATTATCTTGTATTATAATGATTTCCTTGTTTAAAGTTGATATATATTGTAGATCTAACTTTTTGTAGCTTTGATTTTCGTTTATGCCATAGATCTTGCTATTTAAGTTGTTATTTTTGTTATTTCTTATAATTTATACATAGATCCATCATCCACATGTATTCATGCACTTATAACTAGTTTAGAAAACTAGATCTAGAGTTTTTTAGTTCATAAAATACATTAGACTTTTTTTATGTTTATGAACAACTTGTAATAGCATGATGATGGTTGGAAAGTTTAGTGTAATAGCATGATGATGGTTGGAAAGTTGTAGGAAACTCAAGATCTATTTTATTTTCAACAAAAACAACTTTTGAAAATTCGGATGAAAATGGAACCATATTTAGAAAAGTGGTTTTTCAACTCAAAATTATATTCATTTAAAATGAAGGGCTTAGGGTATAGATACCATAAATGAAAGATTTTGATAAGTAAAGTTTAGATCCATGATGTTTATAGCTTATTACCATGCATTTGTTTTATGTTTATGTTCATATTAAGTATAGATCTTAGTTATGAACTCAAACAAAATTGTGAAATTCGTATTTTGGCAAGACCCCATTTAAAAACCACTTTCCAAGTGTCAAAATGTAATTTTTACTTAAGAAAATGAAGGCTTAATATATGTATATCATCAAGACTTCTTTTTACAAGAATCAAAAGTGATTTCCAAAAGTTATTTTCAAAATAAAAATTCTATTTTCGGATTTTGGCCAAGGCCTATTTTAAAAACATGTTTTCCAACTCAAAAATGAAGTTTTTATTTAAGAAATGAAAGGCTCTTAGGATAGGATATGTGAGGAATGGATTTTCATAAGCTTAGATAGATTTTATCAAAAGATATGACCAAAAATAAATTTTCTAAATTCGGATCCCAACCAAGACCAATTTTTAAAACCCATTTATCAACTCCAAAACTCATGTTTCATGTGAAAAATGAAGTATATAGGTAATAGGTATCATTAAGTAATGATTTTTACAAGTTAAAATGAGTTTAGGCATGAGTAATGTGTAAAACAAGTAATGGAATTAAAATGAAAAATTTTGAGTTAGTGATAAATTGTCAAATTCGTAATTTGAGATGATGATAAGTAATCACTTAGTATTTGAACTCAAATTGCAAGTTTTATGTGTTAAATGAAGTCCTTAGACAATATATAGTAAAGCTTCAAATTTTGATGCATTAAACAAGTTTTCTCATAAGAATTATGCAAGAAATGAAAATTTCCAAAATTCGGATTTTTGTGAAAAGCTTGTTTAAAAACATATTTGCAAAGTGTAAAATGCAAATTTTTGTGTAAGAATGAAGTCCTTAGTGGTTATGTATGATTGAGCCCTAATTTTCTAAATATCAAATGATTTCTACTTAAAGGAATCACTCAAAAACCAATTTTTACCAAATTCGGATTTTGGAATCAACCCCACTTGAAAACATGTTTACAAAGTGTAAAATGGAAATTTTTATGAAGAAATGAAGGTCATAAGTAGTATATATAATGAAGACTCAATTTTGACAAAAATAATTATATTTTCTTAAGTAACAAATCCAAAACAAATGGAAATGATAAAAGTTAGAAAACTAGATTTTCAAAGTAGTTATAGTTGGTCTTGCAAAATAAAGTTTAAAATTTCTTTTAGCAAAAATCATCAAGATCATGCATACATGAAACTCATTCATGTCATTCATGTTAGGAAATCACTCATATTGCATGTATAGCTAAGTTATATAGTAGGAACATTCAAATTTACAAAACTATTTTTTGGAAATTGAAATTGTTGCTGCCCTAATCTGATCCGAACTTTTCGAAGCTTCAAAGTTTTCAAAACTTGAAAATAATATTAGAATTAGATAGATCTTTCGAAGTAGATAGAAATCGATATATAATTTGCGAGATTGAGTTAAAATGACCAAGTTATGGCGTTTTAAGTTGGAATTCCCGCTTAGGACGCGAATTACGAATTTGATAGTTCGTATGAGATCGTTTGGATTAGTTTGAGTGATGAAATACTTATTAGAGTATTTCTTCCTTTTTAGGTGATCCCGAATCGACGATTCCCTACCACCGAATTATTATTACTAGAAGACCGGTGATCCAATGGCCGAGTGAGTTTTCTCCTTGTTTTGTTACCTTGATTGTGCTTGTAGTTAGTTGCATTAGATTATAGGAACAAGATAAAAATCGATACGAATGGGGATGGGATATATGATGAGGCTGTGATGAATGTATGCCAAAGAATACTAAAGCATATCGAAACCACGATTTGATTGGATAACTGCACTGTTCATATTATTTCTATTATGTGTATGATATTGGCTGGTCACTCTAAAGAATGTATAAATATTTTGACCTAAGCAAAAAGTAAATTGATCATGCATCGCATCGGACATATTGCATTTGGTAGCGTGCTACTCCTACGCAGGTCGATTGGTATGGTCCGAGGACTTGTTTGGATAATGAGACCCGGGATCAGAGCTCATTCATAGGAAACTAAGGCGTATCGGGGATGCATTCCATGTGTGAGCCTAGCCGAGGTGAGTGCTATGAGCCGACGGCTTGGGGACTAGCAGCAGTCGTGTAGACTTCAATACCATCCCTAACCCAAGATACGGAGGGCGTAAATCCGTTCTGTGTGTGGGTTCCGGATACCATGCATAATTGCTTGCTCACGTGTTTGTTCATGCATAGCATATGATTGATTATAACTTGCTTGTTATGGTACGGAATTAAGGGAATTCTCACTAAGCTAGTGTAGCTTATACCCCAATAGTTATTTAAATGAACAGGTTATCTCAAGAATGCAAAGTGGGGACCGAGATGGTGGAGCCGAGAATGGCTTCGGGATTCCACAAGAAATGAGAATGTTGAAGTTATCAGCTAGTTTTATGATTTGTCTTGTAATAGTTTATGTAGGAAGTCTATGGATGAATGTAATGAAGTTGAATGATTTGTATTTTGAAGTATAGTGGATTTGTATCGAAGTATAGTAAATTTGTATTTCTTTACATTGTTACTCAATTGTATCAACATAAAATGTAATTCCGATGTGTCTCCTTTATGTGTTAGACGCCTTGTACATAGTATGAAAGCCTTCGCGTGACTGAGGTGGTCATTCCTAGGCTTTAATATTATGTACGGCGGACTACCACGTTTAGGGTACCCTTCGGGGCGTGACACTTTATCATTAGCATCTTGTACTAATTCTAGTCTCAAAATTTGCCTATCCCCAACTTCATCCCAATGGATTGGTGATCTGCACTTTCTATCATACAAAGCTTCATATGGAGGCATTCCAATCAATGCTTGATAATTGTTATTGTATGCAAACTCCACTAATGGTAAATGTTCGTCTGAACTACCTTTAAAATTTAGTACACATTCCCTTTACATATCTTCCAGGATCTGAGTAGTCCTCTCAGATTATCCATCTGTCTGAGGATGATAAGCTATGCTAAAAAATACTTGAATACCCAAAGCTTGATGTAAACTCTTCCAAAATCTTCCAACAAACCTGGTATCCTGATTCGATACTATAGAGACTGGTATTCCATGAAGTCTCAATATCTCCTTAATATATAATTTTGCTAACCGCTCTAACTTATATCCAGTTTTAATCAGTATAAAGTGAGCTACTTTAGTGAGCCGGTCAACAATTATCCATACCGAATCTAACTTTTCTCTGGTCTTGGGTAGAGTAGTAACACAATCCATTGTTATGTGCTCCTAATTCCGTTAAGGAATTGATAAAGGCTTCAACTCTCATGCCGGTCTCCTATGCTCAATATTGATCAATTGACATGTATAACACTTAGAAACGTACTCTACTATCTCTTTCTTCATGTTATTCCACTAATATAGTTTCTTCAAATCTTGACACATCTTATTTCCCCCAAGATGTATGGAATAACTAGAATAGTGTGCTTCTTTTAGCAATTTCTTCTTATGTTCTTCTTGCTCTGGCACACATAATCTTCTTGTATCTCATAACACCTTCTTCATCAACACAAAACTCAAGTGCTTCGCCAATTTCCATTCGTTTCTTTATCTCAAAAATGCTTGGACATTCTACTTATGCCACTTTGATCCTTTCAACTAAGGTAGGTTAAATCCGTAGATTTGCCAAACTCACACCTACTTGTCTGGTGACTATTTCCAGCTCCAACTTCCTTTTATCGTCTATTAGATATCACTCATATGTGATCATGGCTACAAGATTTGTCTCATATCCAACTCCCTTTGAGTAAAATTGTACTTCAAGCTTTTATGATCGGTATACACCTTACGTCTCTCCCCATACAGATAGTGTCTCCAAATATTTAAAGCATGCACAATCGCTGCTAATTCTAAATCATGCATAGGATAGTTCTTCTCATAAGGCTTCAATTGTCTAGAAGTGTACGCTATTACCCTACCCCCTTGCATTCACACACATCATAATCCTTGTATAGAGGCATCACTGTAAATAGCAAACTCTTCACCACTTACTGGTAAGGCAAGCACTGGGGCAGATATTAATTTAACTTTCAACGATTGAAAACTGACTTCACAGTCTTCACTCCATTCAAACTTCACTCCCTTCTGTGTCAGTCTGGTCAATGAGCTTGCAGTCTTAGAAAAATCTTCGACAAATCTTCTATAATATCCTGGCATTCCTAGAAAACTTTTGATTTTTGACACATTCTTAGGTCTTGGCCACTCCACAACTGCTTTCAATTTCTCAGGGTCTACTAATATTTTATCTCTACTTACTACATGTCCTAAGAAAAAAACTTGTTCTAACTAGAACTCACACTTAGTGAATTTCGCATACAACTTCTCATGTTGTAATCTGGTCAGAACCAACCTTAGATGTTCTTCATGTTCTTCTTTCAATTTAGAATACACTTGCATATCATCAATAAAAACTACCACAAATATATCCAAATAGTCCCTGAAGACTCTATTCATGAGATCCATAAATACTGCTAGTGCATTAGCAAGATAAAAAGGCATGACAATAAATTTAAGTGTCCATACTTGGTCCTAAATGCTATCTTTTGAATATCCTCTACTCTAACCCTCAGCTGGTGATATCATGATCTCAAGTCAATCTTGGAAAACACCCTCGCTTCTGCAAGTTGATCAAACAAACCACCTATTCTTGGTAGAGGGTACTTATTCTTGATAGTCACATGATTCAACTCCCTATAATCTATGCATAACCACATACTTCCATCCTTCTTTTTCACAAATAAAATTGGAGCTCCCTAAGGTGAAACACTAGGTCTAATAAACTTCTTCTTCAACAAATCATCTTACTGCACTTTAAGCTCTTCAAGTTCTATAGGAGCCATGCGATATGGAGTCTTGGAAATTGGTGTAGTACCTTGTACCAAGTCTATACAGAATTCCACCTCTCTCTCTAGTGGTACTCCTGGAAAATCTTCTATAAAAACTTCTGTGTACTCACATATAATAGGTATACGAGAAGAATCTTTCTTTGGTTTATCTTCTATTACCATAGCTACCAAAGATGATCTTCCCCACATATGTAAGTAGGCAAATTTGGAGGTCTTTGCACTTCAAGTTTATAAACATACTTATCTCCATCATCTAAACTAAATTCTCTCGATAGATTTCGACAATCTATTACAGTTTGATATCTCACCAACTAATCTACTCCCAATATTACATCAAAATCCAGCATATCTAACACTACCAAATTTGCAGGTAAAAGTCTACCTTCTATCTCTATATCCATATTCATACAAATTCTATTTAATACAAATCCACTTCCCAATGGTGTACTAACAGAAAAAATTTCAGACATATATTCAACATGTATACCATAACCAGATACAAACATATCAAATATCAAAGAAAAACTTGCACCAGTATCAAACAATACATATGTACTATGCTGGAGTATAGGTAATGTACCCGCAATAGTGTCAACGCTAGTAGTATCACTGTGCTGGAGAGCATATATTTTAGTTGGTGCCTTGTGTTCTTGACCAAAATTTTGAAGTCTACTAAACTGAACTCTTGAGACAACCTGTTCTTCCGCAAGTAGAAAACTTGAGGAAGAACTTTTTCTATGCAAACTTTGGGGCTGTGTCCCACTTTGCCACAAGAAAAGCAAGCATTCTCAATCCATTTGCAATCCTTTAAGTCATGGGGTCCAAAACATCTACCACATTTCTTATCAGCACCCTGAACAGCTAATCTAGCAGGCTGTGTAAAAGGCCTCTTATTCTTATCCTGATTCATCAAACTAGCAGTTGGTCTCTTCCCTAAGAATATCTGACTTCTTTGGGGCCTACTACTCTTCATTCTATTCAATCCTCGTTCCATAATTTTTGCTTTGTTAATTGCAGCTGAGTAGTTGGTCAAGTCTATTAGATTCACTGATATTAAATTCCAGGCTATAACCTAGTAATTAACCTGCTAACTTTAGCTTCTTCACTTTCCTTCAAAGGATCAGGAAGGAATCTCATCAATCGGTGCAGCTCAGCTTCATACTCCTCCACAGACATCTTGCCCTACTGTAGGGTATAATATTCCTTAAGCATCTTTTGCTTCACACTATTAGGGAAGAATTCCCTATAGAAAGCTTGTTGGAACATCTGCCAAGTAATTGCCTCATCCATGTATCATTTGGTGCTCATCCACCAATTATTAGCTTTCCCAATCAGCAAGTAAGAGGTATATTCCACTTTCTTGTTCTCAAGTATGTCCCGAGCAGCAAATGTTTTCTCTACTTCTACCATTCAAAGTTGAGCACCCAATGGTTTCCCTGGCATAGGCTCAAACTTATATATCAGGTCTGTTATGCCCCATAGCGTAGTCTAAACGTAATAGTTCTCCACATACTATATAAGACTTAGGAATTGCTATCACAACCTTTCCAAAGTCTCGTATAGATGCAAGGCATACCTTTGCGATAATAGAATACATAAACCAATGGAGATAAATAGTTTAATTTGCCATACTACAAACATCAGAATATAAACCATGAGTCTACATAATTAGTTACAAAAGTTCCAGGGCATTCCCCCACAAAATAATATCACGTAAAAAAAAAAGACAATCTTTTACAGTCATCTAATAAATATTAGGGTTTCCTATGGAAGTTTATACAAAATCGAACACAAACTCTAATGGAAACTCCTAATTCTTGTACCTACTCGGTAGGATGCCTCGGACTTAACCATATATAGGAATACTGCAATAAGAAAAAGCTGTGGGGGCATAAGCTACACTAGCTTAGTGAGTGAATACTTCCATAAAGACATTTGTAAAAACTCATTCAATCAAGTTAATTAATCAATTGGAATGCATCAACAACATGAATAAACAATCATATGATCAACCGGAAATCATATGTGAATGATTTACGCCCTCCATTGGGTTAGTAGATTAACGAATACTGCGGTACTATAGTTGAATTAATATGCCATTTATAGATCACAGGCAACCAACTTATGTCGTTTATGGATCACGATCAATCAACTTTTAGCCATTTAAGGATCACGGGTAACCAACATATGCTGATGCTCCATCCCATCGTGAAATGATTATGACCATGTTAACTTATCAATCGGATAATTATTTATACCAATTTCTAGGTGATCAACAATTTTCACAGACAATCACCCTATAGTATATAAACAACCATAAGTTAATCACCCGATTCGATATTCTTAATACAATTTCTCAACGCATCAACAAGCATACATAATCCCCCATAATTCCCATCATGCATTTCCATTTTATCTTTTACCTCATAATCTAGTGCAACTAATTACTACAAACACAAGCAAGAAATGAAATTAAGAAGTAATACTCACTCGGCCATTGGTTGCCAGTCTCTTAGTAATAGTAATCCGATGGTAATGAATCCTCGGGATCCAAGTCACCCAAACGAAAGAAATACTCAAATGAGTACTTCAACTCATATCTAATCCATTTTATTTCATAAAACTATTAAGTTCGTAATTCTCGTCATAAATGAAAATTCCAACTTAAAACGATCATAACTTGATCATTTTGACTTGGAATTTCGCAAATTATATACCGATTCCTATCTACTTCAAAAGATCTTTCTAATTCCAATATAATATCTAAATTTTGAAAACTTTTAAGTTCCAAAAGGTTCGGATCAGTTCTGTTCTGTAATCAACATCCATTTGCGAAATTGTTTTTGTGAGGAATTATGATATTTCTACTATCATGCCAAATATGCATGCAATATTAACAATTACTATCACGAATGGTATGTTATGAGATTCCTATATGTATGTTCTTGATGATATTCTATTAGAGAACATTTTTAGAAACTTCTACTTTACAAGATATCATGAATACTTAATTTAGCAAGTTTAGTTTTGTGTTCTTGACAAACACATGTTTTAGAGATTTTCCTTAATAAAATTTATTTATTCTTGCTAAAACAAAGTCTTTACCATATCTATTCCTTAAGGTCTTCATTTTTCAATAAAAATCCTCATTTTACACTTTGTAAACAAGTATTTAAATATTGGCTATTCCTAGATCCGAATTTTATAAAAATAGTTTTTAAGTGATTTTTTTAAAGAAAAACTCATTTGATACTTTAAAATTTAAGGCTCCATTATTTCTGTCCCCTAAGGACTTCATTATTCGATAAAACTTCCATTTTGAGTTTGAAAAATAGGTGTTTACATATCCTCCTTTTCTAGTTACGAATTTCATGTAACTATCATAAGATCTAAATTTTCTATCTTGTAATTATTTCTTGTTTGACAAATTTCTCTTAGTAGATCTACCATCAACTTATTAAGATCATCTCTTATTGATACCTATTCCATATGCCCTTCATTTTTCACGTAAAAATCATGTTTTGTAGTTGAAAATAGGTTTCAAAATACAACTCTTTTTCCATCCGAATTTACAAAAGTTTATTTTGATGAAACAAAAGTTGTTCTTGAGTTTTTTAGCTCATCTTCATAATTATCCTAACTTTTAGAAATAATAAATCGTTCATTTACATAAGAAAAAATCTTTATGACCATTCATTCATCTTAAACATAATAAATGCATGAGATGTCCAATATCATATAAAAGAATAATGTTTAAAAGCTAGATCTAAGTGTAAGTGATCACGTTAAATGCATGAAATGAAGTATACTACTTATGACAATAATGTAATAGCAAGATCTCTACATGAAATCATCACTATATGAACATATATTATGATCATGATAAATATATAACCTTAAACATAATATTCACAACTTGTGATGGCTTGACCATTATGTTCTAGTTGTTTCATGTCCCTCGCATGAAGCTCATGGGGATTTTATGAATCCACACATGAATAATCTAGACATTATATGTTTTGTGGTAGTAAAGTTTAGATCTATACCTATTTAGGGTTTGAAATAAGAAATCTTGAAGAAAAATTTGTTGTGTGAGTGTGTATAGGGAAGGGAGTGCCACAGCACACGAGAGAGAAAATGAGAGGGAGTTTGTAAAATTTGCAAAAGTGAAACTGAAGAAAGAGAATGAAGGCATAAAAGAATATATATAGTGAGGGTTATTAGGGTTTTGTATGATTAAATAAAAGAATAAAAAATAACACAAATTGAGAGGGCAAATGGGAAGGGATGTCAACCATAAAGGGGGAAGGAGAGAGAGAGAGTTTTGTAATTTTCAAATTTAGTTTTGCATAATAAAATGTGATAATTTGCATGGGAAAAGAAAATGGTAATGAGTGAAGTGTAAGGATGTAAGAGTTGGGGTATGGCTTGTGAGTGTGAGTAGGATATATGCTTGTACTTGTGAATAGAAATGAATAGTAAATTAGACAATTAAATTACCAGTTAGTAAGGAAAATATGATATAAATGCTATGTAATATGCAGAAATAAAAATGAAAATATAATGAATTATGAATCATGAGATGATATAGGATGAGTTTAAGGTCAAAATGAGTAAATTGTAAAGGTTTAAGTTTGGTTGTAGAACTAATGTTAAAGTTCGGATTTCTACAATTTTTGACAAATTATACGCCGCCTCCTGGAGAATCTACGTCGTCGGCGTAGAGACGGCGTAGAAGGGAACAGTAGCGTTTTTCTTAATGCTGGGTGGAAAGCCGCCGGTGTACACTAGGGTTTCTCTCAACGCTGGCTGGGAACGCAGCCGGCATAGGGCATGGATTTGTCAGCGTATATAATAGGATTGAAGTTCTGGGAATTCAAAGCCCCGATGAACGCCGTCAACGTTCGTGTAAATTTTGCCAGCGTAGGGTGTACGCTAGCAAGACCTACACATACACCACTGGCATAAGGCAAGCGTATGACCAAATTTATATAAATATGAGACGCGAAAGACAGTTTCGATAGAAATTCTTTTATCATTTTCTCCTTCGTATAAGAGAGTTTTGGAGTGTTCTTAGAGATCTAGGCTTGGAGAATCATCTAGAGGGTTTGATCCAAAGTAAGTGATTTTAACCTTCTCTCATGGATTAAATATGAAATTGTATAAGTCTTTCTTAGGGTATTATGGATTTTCATGAAGGTTTTTGGAGAAAAACCTAGCTTTGTATGGAATCCGAAATTTTGAGAAAGGATTCGGTTTGGTGATTTAAGTAAGTAAGTGAAGTCTTTTAAATGTAAAGATTCAATAAAGGTTCATTCTTGATATGAATGTGATTGTTCTTGTTGTCATATAATATTAGGATTTTGAAGGATTATCGAGTTCTATAGATTGTTGTGGAAGATTGATTGGGTTAGACGGTGCAACTTGGTGATTTACTTTGTCAGGTTAGGATTTCGGGAGTTATAGTACATTAGAAATTGTTTATATCGTGTTCTTATTTGTTATATATATGTATATTGTTGACAGGAATTTGGAGATTTGGGTTGTTGTTGTATTGTCATTATTGATTGAAGTGTTGTAGAGATTCGGGATATTTGGTTGTGGTTAAGTGTTATCGATAAAGGATTTTTAGGAGATACATATTGGAATTCTTGAAACTGAGAAAGGTACGACCAATCTTTGTTTACTGTTTTTACCTGTAAGTTTAGTATTGATAGAATGCTTGTAGGAATAGAATTTCTTAATAAACTCAATCGTTATTTGGGTTAATAATTGTATGGTTGATTGTGCTTGGCTTTGACTAGTAAGGACCTGGCAGACAATGATACTGGTGAGGCACCTTGATGATCTTGGTGTGAGGTTGTCCCTAGTAGAGCCATGCCTTCATATGATTCCGGTAGAATTAGGTGTTCTGGATTCGGGGTGTTTGGGGAGTACCCACTCATCCATATATGTATATGATTATTATTTTCAAAGAGTTGTATGATTTTCAAAGGGGTCTGAGTAACTCTGAGTTTAGGATGAGAGTATACCTAATATTGGACTGTGTTGTTTTTGTTGTCTTAAGAAAGATAATAATATAACTGTTTGCATTAGTTTAAGTTACATGAATTACCTGTCTATTGTATGTGCATGTGCATTTGTTTTTGGATTAGAGTTATCGTACTAGACGTCGCCGCTCATTCTTTTAAATTTCAGGTACATGTGAAGAAGATATCGTGTATGATCTTTCCGGATATGACTTATTCTTTGATAGCGGAGATGGCGATAATGGGCCTGACTACCCAACCGAAAGTTAGGCTTTATATATCAAATTTCGAAGAAAAGACATGTTTTGATCATTTAGAATTGTAATTGGATGCTTTTGTTGGTTTTACATGAAAAGATTTTAATGTAAATAGTTTTTAGTTTCTGTTGAGTTAGTTGACTATGATGTCAATTTGGATTTTATGCTTGAACAAAAGGAGTTTATGTTTTATGGAGTATAAGTTTTAGTTTTAACAGGTTTCATATTATATGAGATACCCTATGAGTATTTATAGGTGATGATTGTTTTATTGTGGATATTAGAGCATTTACATATCCTATATAAGAGGGGATACGTGGCGGGTTGTAATGCCTTATTTTAGGGTGTTACATGCTACAACTGTAATTTTTATAAATAAAAAAATTATAATAAATATATTTTTGAATTACTTATTAAATTCCAGTCCTAATGAGTATTTTGAAATATTTTTCTAATTTCAAGTCCCGGGGGTTGGTTTTTCGGAACGGATCCCGGTTGGGTTCGAAACAAATAATTTCCCAAAAACTAATCTTTTTATGTTTCGATATATTCTTTAGAACTATAATCTAGGTCAACTTGCTCTCATAAGTTCTATGGTTTTATTCTCGATGGAACCAGACTTAGGGTTTCTAGGTTTGTTTCTAACCCTAGCTATTCTAGTTTAGGGTTTCGGTTTCCGATTCGGCTTTCAAAGTCAAGATTAGTTTACAAAGAAAACCGGGGCTTACAACCTACCCATCTCAAATAGAGTTTTTTCCTCAAAACTGAAACTTACTTACCTTGTTTCTCAAATAACTCGGGGTACTTCTTTCGAATTTCCTCTTCGGCATCCCAAGTTGCTTCCTCAAAGGCGTGATTTTTCCATAATACCTTCACATATCGGATTTCTTTATTCTGTTGCTTTTAGGTTTTCTTATCCAGAATTTTCATCGGATGTTCTTCGTAAGTGAGATTTTCTTTTAACTAAATGGGTTCTAGCTACAATATTTTTTCGAGGTCAGGTACATATTTCCTTAGTACCAACTAATGGAACACATTATGGACTCCCGATAAGTTCAGTGGCAAAGCTAGCCAGTATGCTAGATCTCCATCCTGATAAGTTTGGTGTACGTATTCTCGTTATACTCTTGATCGGATTTACCTTCAAGTATACATGGTCGCCCACTTGAAATTCGAGTTCCCTTCTTCTCAAATATGCCTAACTCTTTTGTCTATCATGAGCTTCTTTCATTTTCTGCTGAATGATTCTCATCTTATCGGCCACCTCTTGTACTAACTCTGTTCTAATAACAAGCTTTTCCACATCATCCCAAAACAAAGGGGACCTACAACACCATCCGTATAAGGCTTCGTAAGATGGCATCTAGATGGTTGAGTGATAGCTGTTATTGTAGGCAAACTCGATGAGTGGTATATGGTTATTTCAGTTCCCCTTAAATTTCAAAATGTAAGCTATTAACATGTCTTTCAAGGTTTGGATTGTTCACTCAGATTGTCCATCTGTTTGAGGGTGCTATGCAATACTGAAGTGCAACTTTGTGCCCTAAACTCTTTTGTAGACTTATCTAGAACTTGGACACGAATCTCGAGTCCCTATCTGAAATGATCCCTACTGGTATGCCGTATAGCCGCACAATCTCTCGAATGTAAATCTTAGCTAATTTGTCCATTGAATATGTCATATTGATAGGTAAAAAGTGTGCTGACTTAGTTAACCGATCCACTATTACCCACACTGTGTCATAACCCAAGGAAGTCTTTGGAAAACCACACACAAAATCCATGGATATCTATTCCTATTTCCATTCAAGGATGGGTAAAGGCTTTAATAATCCTCCTGGCCTTTGGTGTTCCACTTTCACTTGTTGGTATACCGGGCTCTTCGTTACATACTCTGCTACATCCCTTTTCATACCGTTCCACCAATAGTGGCTTTTCAAGTCCTGGTACATCTTGGTACCTCCAGGATGCACAGTATAGCCGGAGTTGTGGGCTTCGCTCATTATCTCTTTTCTTAGCTCCACATCATTGGGCACACATAATCTATCTTTCATCCTGATCACATCTTCTGCGTCTACGACAAAGTCCAGGTATGTTCTTTCTTGAGTTTCCTTTTTAATCTTTTGCATTGTTTCATCATACCTTTAGGCTTCTTTGATCCTTTCAATCAAGGTTGGTTCCAATACCAAGTTAGCTATTTCAAGCTTCACACTTTAGCCTATGAACTCGATTCTTAGCTTCTCAAAATCTCTGATTAGATCTTTTTGACTTGTGATTAAAGCAACTACCTCTCCATAATTTTTCCAACTTAGGGCATCTACAACCGCATTCACTTTCCCTAGACAGTAATTGATTCCCAAATCATAATCCTTTATCAGTTCTAACATCTTCTTTGCCTCATGGTTAATTCCTTCTGTGTGAATAAATACTTAAGACTTTTTATGATCCATGTATACTTCACACATTTGTCCGTCCAAATAAAGTCTCCAAAGTTTTAAGGCAAAAACGACTGTGGCCAATTTCGGATCATATGTAGGATAGTTTTGCTCATGAGGTCTCAATTGTCGAGAGGCATAGGAATAACTTTCCCTTCTTGCATTAGTACACATCAAGGCCATTCCTTGAAGCGTAACTATGCACCGTATGAGGCTTTTCCAGGTCTGGCAGAACTAAGATTAGTGCTGGTACCAGCCGTTGCTTTAACTCTTGGAAACTTTGTTCCTATGTATCCGTCTAAACAAAATTTTCATTCTTTTGTGTCAATTGAGTCAGGGGCTTAGCTATCTTTGAAAAATCTTTTACAAACTTGCTACAATAGCCAGCCAATCCTAAGAAACTTCTAACTTCGATTACTGTTTGTGGCTGTTTCCAATCCATTACAGCCTTAATTTTTTCTAGGTCAACTAATATCCCTTCTCCCGTCACAACATATCCAAGAAAAGATATTTTATCCAACCAAAAGTCACATTTGGATAATTTAACCTACAACTTGTTTTCCCTCAAAGTTTGTAACGCCATCCGAAGATGTTCCTCATGTTGTTCCTTATTCTTGAAGTACATCAAAATATCATCAATAAAAACTATTACACACTTATCCAAAGTGGTTTGGAGACCCTGTTCATGAGATCCATAAACACAGCTGGTGCATTGGTCAATCCAAATGACATCACCAGGAATTCATAATGTCCATAACGGGTATGAAAAGCCGTCTTTGGCACATCTTCAGGCTTCATTCTTAGTTGGTGATACCCTGACCGTAAATCAATACGTGAAAACATACATGCCCCTTAGAGCTGATCAAACAGGTCATCAATCTTCGGTAAGGGGTATTGATTCTCGACTATAACCTTGTTTAGCTCACAATAATCGATACATAATCTCATAGATCTGTCTTTCTTCTTCACAAATAAAACAGATGCGCCCTATGGCGACATGCTCAGTTTTATGAATTTCTTATCTAAGAGTTCCTGTAACTGAGTCTTTAGCTCCTTTAGCTCAGTCGGTGCCATCCGGTATGGTGCCTTAGTTATTGGTTCGGTATCTAGATGCAAAACAATTTCAAAGTCAATTTCTCTTTTCGGGTGTAACCCAGGTAATACTTCTGAAAATACATCCAAATACTCATTCACAATAGGTATATCCTTTTCTTCCCGAGTTTTCTCCTCATCTAAAATACCCTCAATAGGCACAACTTCTTCATCTTCCATCGTCAACTCGAAAGAATTTAACCATGTTTTCTCGGAACTGTGGTCTCTCCAATAAATTCCACTCCTTTCCTTGATTGATCATTAAAGTTTACCACTCTCTTTTGGCAATCCACTATAGCTTTAACCTTGCCTAACCAATTCATGCCAAGTATAACTTCATACTTATTTATCTCCAATACTATCAAATCACTTTTGGAGAGGTGCCTTTGAATCTCCAATGGACAACCCTTTATCATTTCCCAAGTCGACACGACACTTCCTGTGGGTGTTTTAGTTCTCAGACTAGCGGTGGTAGTGGCTATAGGTAACCCAAGTTGTCTAACCAAACTAATGGTGATGGACAAGTGGGTCGCTCACGTGTCAAACAAACATAAGCCTCACTTTCATTCACCTATATGTGCCTTGTGTTCAACAAACGTCCATCACTACTCGATCCTAAATTGCTCACACAACTTATTTATCCTATGCTTAGGGTCTTAAGTTTTCTTTTTACAAGATTTTAAGTTTTATAAAAATTGGCAATTAAGAAAATTCTAACTTTAAAGAGGGTTTTGCGGCTAACTTGTGACTAAGCCGACATCATCACTGCGACCATAGTTCATAGTTGCTAGCTCCATTTCCTCGTCATCGTCTTCTTCGACCATCTACTGGCCTTCAAAATTGTTGAGCTTCATCTCGTGCATGGCTGATGCAGCATGACTCCCACTTTTACTTCTAGATCTCATAATGCTTGTATTGCCCAGCGTTCCAAAAATAGGGCTGCCATGGTTTTCATCTGCGAGCACTCTGTGGCCAAATGTCCTTTTTCCTTGTAGATAAAGCAGGTCACTACCATCTTCTTTGGACATGCATAGACCATGTGACCAGATTAGCCACAATAGTAACACTTATTCCTCAGCTGTGGACACTACCTAGGGTAATGGGCCTCTTTACACTTCTAGCAAGTGATATTGGCCTTTGACTGATATTGGCCTCTTTACTCTTTAGAAGCCATGATAGGGCTTGTACCTCTTTCCTTTAAACCCTGAACTTGAGGCGTCGAACGGCCTCTTGCCAAACACTCTCTTGTTAGACTCTTGATACTTCCTCTTCTTAGCTCCTTCAATTACCTGAGCTTTTTCTACCAACTTCGGGTAGGTTTTCATTCCAAATTCCTCTAGCTTAATCCTTAGGTCCTCATTCAGACCTCCTAGGAATACTTGTTTCTTTAGCTCTTTGCTAACCCTGAAAGATTCAGGTGCATACTATAGCAGATGAGTGAACTCAGTCTCGTATTATTCTATTGTTTTGCCTTTCTGCTTAACATGCAGGAAATCTGCACTATACTTCACTCTCAGACTGGAGGGAAAATAGTTTTCCAAGAACTCCCTGCGGAATGACTCCCAAGTGACAGGTGGGGTTAAGCTCCTTCTTTTAGATTCCCACCAAAATCTTGCATTATATCTTAGCATATAAGTTCCATGTTCCAACTAAAGATATGGTGGAGTCTCAAAAGCTGCAAAAGAGCGCTCAATTTGAGCCAGCCAGTCTTCGGCTTCATCGGGTTTGCCAAAAGCTCCATCAAAATACCGGTTGCTCTTTATAAAATCTAGTAGAGAGCTTCGGTGAAATCTTCTATAGGGTGGAGGCGGTGGTAATGGTGCATTGTAAGAATGCTCCTCCTATGCAGCTGGGGCTTCAATAGTCACTTCCCGGTGATCTGCAAGTGGTGGTGGTAGCAGGGCAGAATCCCTTACACTTTGTCCTAGGTGTGGGTTCTAATTTTGATTTTGATTTTGGATGAATGTATTTAAAAGATTGGCCAATTGTCCAATCGCATTCATCACCTCATTTTGTGGATTTTGGGTTGCTACTCCATGTTGTTTGGCTTGAGGTATAGTGGGTTGGTTCTCATTGTTTGCTTCGTTTGGGAGAGGTTCTTGTTCCCGATTGCTAATTCGTCGGTTTCGTCTGTTTGTACATTATTTTGTAAGTTTTAAATTTTTTCTTTAAGTTTGTTTTATAAGGTTTAACTTAATATCATGGAATTATAGAATCAATCACATCTTCCAAAATCAAAGGATTAAAGAGAAATAGGAATTCCAATTCATGAAATCTTAATAACAACTCAGAGAAAGTATTTAAGTATAATGCTTACTATAAAAATCACAAAGTTAAAATTAATTAGGATGATGCGATGAATCAGATGATGCTCATGTATCCTAAAATTGGTTATTATCCTTTATGATTAATGCATAAACTTTAATTGGTTTCAATACATTATTACTCACATTAAGAAATGGCAAGATTTCTTTGAACAAAACATATAGGATTTCATTAGAAAAGTGAGGTCTTACATAAGTCAAGATTCTTACTTTAGGTTCACAAAACTTGCCATATCGCTATTCTAGTCCTAATCCTTTTTCATCACCTTACCAACCGATTAAAAGAAACAAACAATAAGGGATAAAAGTTACATCATACTAAATTTGTTAAAGAACCTAAGAGCAAATTGGCATCCTGCATTGCTCATAATAAAGTTTCTATTCGACTATAAGGGTTAAACTTGCTTCCATCTCTCTTCTTCATCAGTCAGAGTCTACAAAGGTCGGACTTGGAAGTTGAACTCTACTAGATGAACTTCCGTCGTCCCTACGGATGAATTGGCTTAAGTAAGCTCTCACAGTCAATCTCCTCCTTCTAAGGGGTCGGGTCAATTCTTCTTGTTCATGCTCTTCCTCCTCTTCTTCTTCTCTTGCTCTTTGTCTATTTTCACTAGTCTCTTCTATCTCCAACTCTCTTCCAAATTCTTCCTAAAACCGATCCATAGTCTCTCTTGCTTCCCTTAATATGGCTTCGTCCTCATTCTCCACTTCCATAAGATCATTGATTAACTCATTGATCATCCTAGGATGTTCATTAACCTCATAAATGTCTCTCCAAATAGTTGGGTCCATATCAGCTTCTATCTTACCACAATCGGGGATCTCCAAATCTCTTTCAAAATCTATATTTGGTGGGTTTAGCTCATGATTGGGTTCTTCCTCTAACATCATAAGCGGTGGTATTCTAGCTTCTTTTTCATTTACCCAATTCAGATCTTCTTCTAAATCCTCTTCCTCTTCTCCTTCTTCCTCTTCATTCTCTTCATTCTCATTCTCATTTTCATTTTCATTTTCATTCTCATTCCCGTCATCATTCTCGTCATTATTGACATCATCGTTATTCTATTCCACAGGCTCAATTGGTAACAGCATCCTGATTTCACTAGCATGAGGGGTTTGGATCCCTACAGTTGGTGGTATGATGTCTAAGTATACTCCCTACCAGATGAAGTGGTTCCTAGCATCAGTTATGTTCCACTCTCTATTATCCATAAAGTCATCATGGGCATAGACATATAAGGGTCCAATACTATTCCACACTCTAAAGTCTGGATGAGTAGGCCTTCCTTCTTCAAGATGAAAGTAGCCTCCCTCAACATTGGCTCACGTCCATTCTACCATGATCCTTTCCATTGTATAGATAGTCTCCAACATGGTCCATCTTCTTCTTCTAATGGGATCATATCTAATTTGGTCCACCACTAACACCCATCGTGTATACCTAAGACCTTCTTTCCACATCCTATACATTTCAGCCATGGTCCAGGGTCTTCGAGCTAAAGCAAAGTCTTCACATAAGGTCATTAATCTTAAGTGGTAATCCACAAAAGTTTCTTCATGCCTCTTAACAAAGTTTCTTGCCCTTTCCCGAGTCTCTCTTAAAGAAACCTACACCAAGAAAAAAAAAGAGACTTCTAGTTAGCTTAAACATTTAACTCCATTTTATCCTACTTAATTACTTAAACTTTTAAGCCTTTTTAAGTTCCATTTTCATGCTTTATAACCTTAGGCTCTGATACCAACTTAAACTGTCACGCCCCATAGGGTAGTCTAAATGTAATAGTTCGCCGCATACTATATAAGACTTAGGAATTGCTACCACAACCTTTCCAAAGTCTCATACAGATGCAAGGCGTACCTTTACGATAATAGAATACATAAACCAATGGAGATAAATAGTTTAATTTCCCATACTACAAGCATCAAAATATAAAACATGAGTCTACATAATTAGTTACAAAAGTTCCAGGGGCATTCCCCCACAAAATACTATCGAGTAAAAAAAAAAAGACAATCTTTTACAGTCATCTAATAAATATTAGGGTTTCCTATGGAAGTTTATACAAAATCGAACACAAACCTCTAATGGAAACTCCTAATTCTTGTACCTACTCGTTAGGATGCCTCGGACTTAACCATATATAGGAATACTGCAATAATAAAAAGCTGTGGGGGCATAAGCTATACTAGCTTAGTGAGTGAATACTTCCATAAAGACATTTGTAACAACTCATTCAATCAAGTTAATTAATCAATCATATGGAATGCATCAACAACATGAATAAACAATCATATGATCAACCAGAAATCATATGTGAATGGATTTACGCCATCTATTCGGGGTTAGCAGATTAACGAATACTGCGGTACTATAGTTGAATTAATATTCCATTTATAGATCATAGGCAACCAACTTATGTCGTTTATGGATCACGATCAATCAACTTTTAGCCATTTAAGGATCACGGGTAACCAACATATGTTGATGCTCCATCCCCATCGTGAAATGATTATGCCCATGTTAACTTATCAATCCGGGTAATTATTTATACCAATTTCTAGGTGATCAACAATTTTCACAGACAATCAACCCTATAGTACTATAAACAACCATAAGTTAATCACCCGATTCCGATATTCTTAATACAATTTCTCAACGCATCAACAAGCATACATAATCCCCCATAATTCCCATCATGCATTTCCATTTTATCTTTTACCTCATAATCTAGTGCAACTAATTATTACAAACACAAGCAAGAAATGAAATTAAGAAGTAATACTCACTCGGCCATTGGTTACCGGTCTCTTAGTAATAGTAATCCGATGGTAATGAATCCTCGGGATCCAAGTCACCTAAACAAAAGAAATACTCAAATGAGTACTTCAACTCATATCTAATCCATTTTATTTCATAAAAACTATTAAGTTCGTAATTCTCGTCATAAATGAAAATTCCAACTTAAAACGATCATAACTTGATCATTTTGACTTAGAATTTCGCAAATTATATACCGATTCCTATCTACTTCGAAAGATCTTTCTAATTCCAATATAATATCTAAATTTTGAAAACTTTTAAGTTCCAAAAGGTTCGGATCAGTTCTGTTCTGTAATCAACATCCATTTTCGAAATTGTTTTTGTGAGGAATTATGATATTTCTACTATCCATGCCAAATATGCATGCAATATTAACAAATTACTATCACGAATGATATGTTATGAGATTCCTATATGTATGTTCTTGATGATATTCTATTAGAGAACATTTTTAGAAACTTCTACTTTACAAGATATCATGAATACTTAATCTAGCAAGTTTAGTTTTATGTTCTTGACAAACCACACTTGTTTTAGAGATTTTCCTTAATAAAATTTATTTATTCTTGCTAAAAAAAAGTCTTTACCATGTCTATTCCTTAAGGTCTTCATTTTTCAATAAAAATCCTCATTTTACACTTTGTAAACAAGTGTTTAAATATTGGCTATTCCTAGATCCGAATTTTATAAAAATAGTTTTTAAGTGATTTTTTTAAAGAAAAACTCATTTGATACTTTAAAATTTAAGGCTCCATTATTCCTGTCCCCTAAGGACTTCATTTATTTGATAAAACTTCCATTTTGAGTTTGAAAAATAGGTGTTTACATATCCTCTTTTTCTAGTTATGAATTTCATGTAACTATCCTAAGATCTAAATTTTCTATCTTGTAATTATTTCTTGTTTGACAAATTTCTCTTAGTAAATCTGCCATCAACTTATTTACAATCATTCTTATTGATACCTATTCCATAAGCCCTTCATTTTTCACATAAAAATTATGTTTTAAAGTTGAACTCTTTTTCCATCCGAATTTACAAAAGTTCATTTTGATGAAACAAAAGTTGTTCTTGAGTTTTTTAGCTCATCTTCATAATATCCTAACCTTTAGAAATAATAATCGTTCATTTACATAAGACAAAAATCTTTATGACCATTCATTCATCTTAAACATAATAAATGCATGAGATGTCCAATATCATATAAAAGAATAGATGTTTAAAAGCTAGATCTAAGTGTAGTGATCACGTTAAATGCATGAAATGAAGAATACTACTCATGACAATAATGTAGTAGCAAGATCTCTACATGAAATCATCACTATATGAACATATATTATGATCATGAAAAATATAACCTTAAACATAATATCCACGACGATGGCTTGATCATCATGTTCTAGTGGTTTTATGTCCCTAGCATGAAGCTTATGGGGATTTTTATGAATCCACACATGAATGATCTAAACATTAAATGTTTTGTGGTAGTAAAGTTTTGATCTATACCTATTTAGGGTTTGAAACAAGAAAGCTTGAAGAAAAATTTGTTGTGTGAGTATGTATAGGGGAGGGGAATGTCTTGGAACACTAGAGAGAAACGGAGAGGGAGTTTGTAAAATTTGCAAAAGTGAAAACATGGAAAGAGAATGAAGGCATAAAAGAATATACATAGTGAGAGTTATTAGGGTTTTGTATGATTAAATAAAAGAAGAAAAATACATAAATTGAGAGGGAAAATGGGAGGGGGTGCGCCGGCCATAGAGGGGGAGGGGGAGCAAGAAAGAGGGTTTTGTAATTTTCAAATTTAGTTTTGTGTAATAAAATGTGATAATTTGCATGGGAAAGAAAATGGTAATGAGTGAAGTGTAAGGATGTAAGAGTTGGGGTATGGCTTGTGAGTATGAGTAGAGTATGGGCTTGTACTTGTGAATAGTAATGAATGATAGATTAGACAATTAAATTACCGATTATTAAGGAAAATACGATACAAAGGCTAAACTATAGTTTATATAAATCTAAAACTTATAATAAATATATTTTTGAATTCCTTATTAAATTCTAGTCCTAATGAGTATTCCGGAATATTTTTCTAATTTCAAGTCTTGAGGGTCAGTTTTCTGGAACTGATCCCGGTCGCGTTCGAAACAGATAATTTCTCGAAAACTGATCTTTTTATGTTTCGATATATTCTTTTGCACTATAATCTAAGTCAAATTGCTCTCATAAGTTCTATGGTTTTATTCTCAATGGAGCCGAACTTAGATATCTAGGTTTCTTTCTAACCCTAGCTATTTCGGTTTAGGGTTTCGGTTTCCAATTCGGCTATCGAAGTCAAGATTAATTTACAAAAAAACCATGGCTTACAAGGTCTACGAATTTGTTGAGGCTCAACACCTCAGCTTGTCTAGCCCCATTTCCTCCATTTCCATTATTCCTTTGATTTTCTTGTATCCAGGCCTTAGCATTAGCCTGTATTAGGTCCACATCATGCTCATGGTTTGATGCTGTTGTGCTACCCTTCCAGCAAAGTATTTGATATGCCTAAAACCCTAGGCATAGTGATCTCGAATAGGCACGCAACAGATTTCAATTTGAAATGCCAAAAAATAAAAAATAAAAATGGTGTTTTTATGCGTTTTCATATTTGATTGCAAAGAATAAAATGGATATGATCGACGTTGATAAGGATATGACGCACCAAATCAACTCGAAATACACTCACTATCGTTGATTATTACGTACAATAAGAAAAGTTGTTTAACCGCCACAATCTATAAGAGATTGATAATATCGGTTTAATCATCACAATCTAAAGATTGATGAGATCATAAACTCACCACAATCTAAGCAATAGATTGATGAGAGTAAACAAGAGAAAATCTGTCAATAATATAATATCAAATGACCAAAAATTAGTGAGTCTCAATACAAAGGGGGTATTTATAATAGTTCCCCAAAAGACCTAATTAATGACAATAAAGACTAAAAAGATAATAATTACTAATAACTATGAAATAAGAAATTTCTATATATAATTAATAAATATAACATAAAGACTAATAAATATGAAATTAAAGACTAGACCTAATTAATGACAATAAAGACTAAAAAATAATAAAGACTAATAATTATGAAAATAAGAACTTTCTATATCTAATTAATAATCCATAAATAAAGCTCCTATAATATAAGAACTCTTCTTCATGCCATCTCAAATATTTAATAATTTTGACTAGGGAATTTGATCCCCATCATCACCCCTAGGCTAAAGAAGATTCATCCTCGAATCTCAAATGAATGTCCTCCAGGATAAAAAATTAGCCTGCAAAATCCAAATAATGTTAAATAATCACACCCAGCGAAGCTAGGCTCATGAATCGCATCCTACTCTATAAATCCCCTCTAGAACAGTAACTCCTTGAGTGTCTCAGCATTAACTCCGAAAGGTCTTAGCTCGCTAACACCACAATTATCTCCAACCCACTCTAAGGAAGCAATGAAGCAACAAATGTCAAGTTGATGTTGTACAAATCGAGATGGTGTTTCAATCCCACATGAATACTTTGGTGAATCTTGATAAGGAATCAACCCCCACTGAAGAGAATCATCAAGTTTTCCAACGGTTCTCATCCTAAAATTAAACCATTTATATGCCCCCACCTGCGCTATAATGCTACTACATAAAAATCTCACACTTCTCTAATATATGTAGCCATCATAGAGGCTCCAATGAATTCTAACAAGCAATTCATATGATCTCACAGGGGAAATAAAATTATAGTAACCTCCAACTCGTGGCAACCCCATCAACACATCAGAATAGAAGGGATAGAACTTAGGGAGATGTACATAAAAATACATGAAAGACTTAGCAGCTCCATATGCAAATATAGGCGATATCAAATCAAATACTTTTAGGCTCATGGACATGTCAACTCTATCTCTTCTCATCACCAAAGAAGGTAATTCTTCCCCATTTTCATTACTCATATCACCAGTGTCTTCCACCTGATTCACATGGTCATCTTTTGGATTCTCTTCAAGAATTCCAATACTGTCTTTCTCAACCAAGGAAACCTACTTATCGTAATTCTTTAGTGAGGTAGTCATTATTGAATCCCATAGTTGTGTAGTCTTCTTTACCACTTTTGAAACAGAAAGAAATTCGTTCGCTGTAACTATGGATTTGCCACCACAACTTGGCACTATCAGTCAATTTCTTAACAATTATAGCCCCCAATTTACAACTAGAAGGCGGAAAGGTTCCAATACATTGGTCTACATTAAATTCCCAATCCAAGTAATAGCTAGGAGAACCATAACCATCAAATTTAGACAAATTCTTTTCAATTTAATTCAACGTAATGTCTATCAAATGGGTTTCATAACAGTATCTACGAGCCATTATTAATCGATGACCACAAATAGCTTCTTTTTTTTTTTTAATTTTAAAAAGACAATAAGACTCAAAACCTTAATCTAAAAACTTAGGCTCAAAGAAGAACCAAAAACCCTAGATGAATCCTAAGCTCTGATACCAAAAAGATGATATTCCTAAAACCTTAGACACAGTGATCTCGAATAGGCACGTAGCAAATTTCAATTTGAAATGCTCAAACAACATAAAAATGGTGTTTTTATGCGTTTTTGTATTTTGATTGCAAAGAAATAAAATGGATATGATCGACGTTGATAAGAACATGACGCACGAAATCAACTCGAAATACACTCACTCTCGTTGATATTACGCACAATAAGAAAAAGTTGTTTGATCGCCACAATCTATAAGAGATTGATAAGATTGGTTTGATCGTCACAATCTAAAAGATTGATAAGATCATAAACTCGCCACTATCTAAGCAATAGATTGACAAGAGTAAACAAGAGAAAATCTATCAATAATATAATATCAAATGACCAAAAGCAGATGAGTCTCAATACAAAAGGGGGTATTTATAATAGTTCCCCAAAAGACCTAATTAACGATAATAAAGACTAATAACTATGAAAATAAGAAATTTCTATATATAATCAATAAATATGACATAAAGAATAATAAATATGAAATTAAAGACTAGACCTTATTAATGACAATAAATACTGAAAAGATAATAAAGACCAATAACAATGAAAATAAGAACTTTCTATATTTAATTAATAATCCATAAATAAAGCTCCTATCATATAAGAACTCTTTTTCATGCCATTTGAAATATTTAATAATTTTAACTAGGGAATTTGATCCCCATCAGTATTTGCTGCCTCCATCAGTTGGGCTATATCTATAGGCGCCTGCTGTCTTGCAGGTAGAGGTGCTTATTGTCCTATAGGTGGATGAGGCGGTAAATCTTCAGGTACTTGATTCAAAGGTGGATGGTTCAAAGGTGATTCTTTCTCCTGACTAGTTCTAGAGGAACCACCCTCAGGGGTTCTTCTTCTTGGAGGCATACTAAGAGATTAAACATAGCATATAAGAATAAGATGTAATATACCAAAAATATCAACACAAGTTAATAAGATCATAACATAAATACTAAACAAATCTAACCTATTTTCTACCCCACTCATCAATGCTCATCATCCTAAGGAGTTCATAACTTAAATCCAAATGATTTAAAACCTATTGCTCTGATACCAATTAAGCTATAACGCCAAAAAATAAGAACATTACAACCCGCCACGTGTCCTTCTCTCTATAAGAACACGCTAAGGCTAAATTTCTAAACCACAAGTATACAAAATATAACACTTCATATACTCTCATAAATGATGCATGTTTAAGTTATATCATAAACAGTTCTTTTAAAGAAAACACTTTATTAGCATAAACCAGAACCAACATAACTAATAGTCTATAAACTCAAATATAACTTATATCAACATAACTACAATTCTTTCAAAGTTTTAAAAAAATGAGAAAATTTTATAACATCATATCAACTTCCAAGTCTATCTTTAAGATCTATAACATCTTAAATGTTAGCAGGATAGTAAATTCCATTAGCGTCTTCCCCCTCATTTAAATAAATGTCATATCCTGATATGTCAAAACATAATTGGATCCTCACTTGCTCCTGAAAATGATAAAAGAATGAGCGAAAACGCCCAGTATCCTCACTATTCCTAATGCAACCAACGTAGTTTATTATCTTCAATTAACTAGCAAACAACACAATTTAGAACTATAGTATTCTAGTTCCAAACTTGGAGTATCTCATGACTCTTGAAAAAAAATCAATATATAAAAATAGATAATTATAAAAATATTGGTGTTGGAGAATCATCCATGCATCGTGGCCTTTGCCAAAACCTAATCTACTGAAATTATTTTTATGCACGAGTCCACTCGGGACAATCTCACACATAGATCATCATAGTACCTCACTAGTATTACACTCTGCGTGGTCTTTACTAACCAAAGCCAGACACAAGCAACAAAATAATTTTATATGTTATATAGAATTAAATTAATTTGATATTCTAATTCTACACACATACAACAAGCATATCTAAACCTACAAGCACAAACAACAAATAAGATAAGGTTACACCTGAATCAAATTCCAGGAACAGTACTTTAAATCACCCAAATTTGTTTTTATAACACAACTCCTAATTCAACAGAACTTGATAACATGAATAGATAAAATTCAAAATACATCTTATCAGATAAACCTAAATCCATTCATATCTAAATCCAAATTTCAACATAATATCAAATCTATACCTTTTTCCTTAATCACAGCACCAAAATCCTTCAATTCAACAAATCTTCTCAACACTTCTCCAAACCCTATAATTTCATTCAACACCATATATACCAGAAATCAACAACTACCATTTTTTTTTTATAAAATCATAAAGATTAAAACTTTAAAATACTTACCTAAATTCGATTCTAAATCCTTTTAACACTAAAACCAGATCCACAGATAATTAGGATTTTCTCATAACTCCCTTCAAACAAAAAAAAAAAAAAAAATTCTAATGAACTATAAAATTATATATCTTAAAGGAAAAATGGTTATTCAATTACCTAGTCTGATCTTCAATCTTCCTTAAACACCCCGTTTCTCCAATTCTCCTTCAAGACAATATATAAAACCCTAAGAACTTTGATAAATCTATGAAACTAGAACAAATTTGATGATTCTAATACCTGATTTTGAATATCGACTTCCCTTGACGGCTAGGAACACTTTAGAGGATGTTGGTAGGTTTATGGTTTTGTTGGAGAAGAGAATAAAGAAAGAATATATATGGATTTGTGACTTTTCATCTCCCATTATGTGTTTGTCATGTGATCAAAATATCATTAAAATTAGACTTTGTTGACAATTTTAACCTTATAATTTGTATCAATGGACACTTTTATCATTCTTTATGTATTATTTACTTATATATTACAATTTCAATCCAAATACACCATTAAAGTTATTACCTAACCCTCCTATGGATGAAGATAATCAAAGTAAGATAGAGAAAGAAAATCAAATATTGCAATTTCACTTAAAGGTCTATGATCACCTACGGAGCCAAGATGGCAAGACCAAGTAAAGCAAAGATAAGATAAGGGAAGGCAACAAGTTGTGTTTTAACCTGGAGATTTGGTGTAGATCCATCTCAAGAAAGATAAATTTCCCAGGAAAAGATTACATAAATTAACTCTTCATTGATAGACCTTTCAAGGTAGTGGAAAGTATCAATGATAATGCGTATAAAGTGGACATGCTAGAAGATTTTGCTGGGGTCTTAACTACTTTTGATGTTGGAGACTTGTCTCCTTATGTGCCTGATGACTTTGACATAAATTAGAGGGAAAACCTTGATAAACCTTAGCAAGATGATAGGAATCATGATCCAACTGGTCATATTACTTGAACTAGAGCTAAGGGTTTTCAAAACTTAGTTATGTGGATATTAGCTAAGGATCCATTTAAAGATGAATATGAGTTCTTTTTGAAGCTATTGATCCACTTATAGGAGAGTATGATTGTCACGCCTCAAAGAGAGGGCCTAGTAGAATTAATCTAAAGCTATCATATCACGTGTGTACCCGTAACATGAGAGCCATCTTGTAAGTCAGAATGTACAAGACTCTATTTATTTATCAATGTTTATCATACAAATGATATATTATATTACTGGATTTGAAATACCCCAAACCTTCACCAAGATTAGAAATTGAGTTTAGATAGATTAAATGAATAAAATGAATTATAGGATATAATTAGACAAGTTGGCTTAATATAATTAGCTAATAATTAAGTTGGTTTTACGATTTGAAATCTAAATTCTCTAAACAAGTCATTGAAATGTTTAGAGGATTCCTAAACTCTTAATTCTTAGCCTAAACACTAGTTCCCAAGTCTCAGTAAAATTTGAGTTCATTTGCTTGAATAAAAATATCAGTTCTTGAACCTGAACTCAAATTAAATATCTTTGTATCCAAATTAAATTCCTAAATTAAGTTCTTATTTTAAGATCTTAATTTATAACCTATCGGTTTAGAAATCATCTTTTAAATACTTCTGGAACTATAGATATTTGATCTGATAGTTCTAAGCCTATACCTATATTCATTTAAATTAATTATAATCCTTATTATTTTCCTTTTTATCTCTCCTTCTCTGCCTCTCTCCCCTTTACTTTTCTTTCCTTTTGTTCTTTTCATTTTCCCAACCAATGCCTTCCTTTCCCTCTTCCTTTGTTCTTCTTTTCTTTTCTTTTCTTCAAATTTCTTCCACAAATCTCAAGATTAAAGCTATCTAGAAGATTAATCAAAGCTAGGAGAGAGGCTAGATGAAGGAAAACAAGTTAGAAGTGTAAAGAAAGATCAAGTGTGCAAGAGTTCTTAAAAGATAAGTTGTTATTTCCTTATTATCTTTGTTGTTTACTTATTTAATTGATGAGTTGATGTTGAATTGGGTTGAAAGTGTTGTTTATTTTTGTAATTGTTGAGTTGAAGTTTGATATGAGTTGGTTTGAGGAAGGAGATGATGAATAGTAGTTGCGATGAGTTGATTGTAGTTTGAAGTTGTTGGAAGAGATTTGAAGTGTTAGGAGTTGTTATTAGTGTTTATTTGATGTTAGAATTGATGTAGGAGATGTATAAGTTGGTGAAAAAGTGTAAAAATGGATTTTGAAAACAGAGCGAATTCGTAACATATATTAGAGGACCAATCACGGGCAAGCAAAAGGGAGTGAAATGAACTGATTGTATGTTTTTCAAACACCACGGGCGGCCAAAGGGGCGTGATTTGGTCTGTCACAAATTTTTATGAAATCGCGGGCGAGCAAAGGGGCGTGATCGATCCCCTGCAGCAACATGTTTTCGTAATTTAATCATAATTTTTTCATACGAATTCCGATTTGAGTGATTCAAGTTGCGTTGGAAATCTTAAAAAGATATCTACAACTTTCATGTTTTGAGTTTTTGCAAATTCTAAAAGTATCAATGCTAAAATTTCACTTCTTTCCAACTGATACATTTTCCAAGCAAAGTTAAAACTTGTTTTTGTTTGTTTTATTTGTGTTTACTTTAGGAAGTGGATCTTTTTGAGTTAAAATGAGATATATAAGTGATTTTTGATGTGTTATGTTGATTGGTTGATATAATTAAATATGACTTAAGTAGATTTATAGATTTAACAAATAATTAGATTAAATCTAGAAGTTAGTTATAAAATGAACTTAGTTAACAAACCTAGGTTCAACTTAACTAAATGAACTTAAATGAGTTAAAATAAATTATATTGAGTTAGTTTAATTACTTTGGCTTAGTAATTAGATTAAATGATTAATTCTAATGAGTTTGACCTAATGAACTCAATTAAACTAAAATGAACTAGATTTCTTAAGCTTAATCCACTTGGCTTAGCTTTTGAATTAAATGGCTAAGGTTAATCAATTTGACTTGGTAAATGACTTAAATGACTAACTTTTAATCAATTTGGCTATGGTTAAGCTAAAATGGGTTAATAGCTAATAATTAGCTTAGATGAATGAATTATGATGATCTTTGATTAATATGGGGAATATGTTGTTTTAAATGTGTGTTTACTTGGAAAATGAATGTTTTTGGTTTATGAATTCTTTATTAATGCTTTTGTAATAAAACACTATAAATAAAGAGAAAAGAAATTCTTTGACAGACAAAGGAGAACTGTCCATATTTTGGCAGGGCGATATTCGCAGCCATAGTGGCGTTCCACATTAGTGTCTGATCAAATAGGATTTAATAAAACGAGTTTGAGATGAATGGATAAATAGCTTAAGTTCTTATATAATTTTGATGAAGTGGATGTTTAGTTTCTTATACGAGTTCTTTCCTTAACAAAAGTGGATAGCTGATTTATCTTCTGGAATTCCTTATGAGATTCTGTTTGGATTTCGTGTATAAGGTACGCAGTAACTTGCGTGATGATTGATAAGATAGGCATCATAAATGGATTAAGAACTTAAACTCGGCTTAATAATTGAGGAGTGTTGGTCGTGCTTTACGTCGTTGAATCCGGAACCGGGGAGCGACAACCTTGTCATGATGCAATGGCACGGTAGTTTAGGCACTTAGCCCAATCCTTTGTCATGATGTAATGACTCAAATCCATGATGCAATGGTTCACCATGATGCAATGGTGGTTTCTTTTATTGGCTAAGTGGGTAGCTAATAGGGTTAACTGTATCGGTATATTCTCTACTTAGGCTCGGGAGGAAATAATATGTTTTAGTTCATGGGTATGGGACCGTTGAACTAATTGATGTTATAGACCAAGATAAGTGGAGTATATAAAGGAGTGTGAACCCTAGATGATGCTATTAATATTCTTTATCGGTTAGATATAGGAGATATAGATATCCGGTCTATCTATATCAACCCCCTAAGCAGCTGCTGTTACTCAAGACCCCCAGATTCCCATTGGCTTGTTCCGGAGTGTGAGTGCTCCATTGTTGATTTGTTTATTTTAATGAAAAGATAATAACTTGTGGATTGATGCATTGCATTTAGTTAAGCTCGCGTGCCACTTTTGTGTGTGGTTGTGTTACTGTGTACTGGGCTTCGACTCATTATTGTTGTTGTTATTCTTTTTACAGGTCTTGTTGTTGTTGATGATGCTGATGAAGTTGATGATGATGAATTCTTGTTGATGTTGTTGTTCTTATTATTGTTGTTGATGTTGATGTTGATGAGGATGGTGATGGTGATGATGATTGATGTGATGATGTTTGTCCCGGGTTTTGGGCGATTCCGAAGATATGGGACAATGAATGAAGTGTGATAGGATCGAGATATTACTTGTATTTTGTTTCTTCTTTTGTTTTGTTTTGTAAGTGGACTGGATTTATTTATAAATTTGTATTTTCATTTAAGGGCTTGTTATTGCCCATGTTTTATTAAATAAGCTTTTGCAAATATTTGTTTAAGTAAAAGTTTTTCCACTTGTAATAGTGAAAGTTTGAAATGCTTTTAAGTAGAAATGTTTTTATCAAAGTTTATTTTTCCACTACTAAATCCAGTTGTTGCCAGAATCTAACTAAACGATTTCATAATGTAAAATCGGATAGCAATGTTCAACATAAACACCTTCTTTTAAGACAACCTTACGTATAATTCGTAAGAGTTATACGTGGTTGGAGACTTGGTGTGCTTAATTTGAGAATTGAGCATGTCGGGTCTTTACAGGATTTCAACTATGGAATTCAATTTTCTAATTTCTACCAAGATCGTAGAGAATCGGTATCCCCTACCAAATAGTGAAAATAGGTTTCAAACTACAACTTACAAATTTCAATTATTATAAAATTTATCTAATTTACATTCTAAGTTTACCATATCCTATATCTCTATCATCAATAGAGTTCGTTGAAGAAACTCTCTTCACACATTCCTAGGCCAATCCCAGCTAGTATTAATCCTGCACAAAAATTGTTGGGGGGTGAGCGAAGCATAGGCTCAGTGAGATAACCTGACCAGACCACATATCAATCAATAACAAACAAGTATAATTATCAATTATATGCAATGTAACAATCAATCATATGCACATTATAAGCTTGGATGATCTAGAATCTAAAGCAGGATGGAGATTTACGCCCTCTCATCGGAGTTGAAGGAACACGATACTATGGCCTACCTACTCAAGAGAGACTAAGTATACAGGAAAGACACGATCCTCATTATGGTTATCTTTTTATACTTTAGGCACTCAATTCCTGTCTTAAGCCTTAGAAACTCCACTAAGTGTTAGTCATTTCATAGCGATACCATGGGTGGCGTCCTTCATTACCAGTTAGTTCCCATGGAACCGATAGAACAAAGGCAATCTTGCGTAGAACTAATAGCCTCTTGCCTAGAAAAACCGAGCATTACTAGAGAACCGAAATACTAACACGTAGTAAGCTGCCACATACTCAAATGCAATTTATGCAAATCATGCAATGCATGTCCATTTTATTTATAGCACTAGTAGTTGTTAATCAAGTTTAAGGCAATCATACGATTTACAGACAATCATCAACATGCTTCATACAACATTTATTATACAATAGAATTATCACTTATATTATAATAATTTGTCATTCAATCGTACACCACGCATCATGCATTATCCCCAATCCCGCATGCATATCAATTGAGTATATATTATTCCAAATGCAACTATACTACAAGCACAAACAATGTGATAAAGTCAAGTAACTCACCTGTCATCCTTGCTTAATTGCCGTAATAGTCTGCTAGGAAGTTCCATAATTTGATCTGTTTCTCCTATAAGATGAGATAACAAATACTCATTATTATACTATTATCTGCATAATAATCCTGATTATACTTTTTTCTTGTGTTCTAAACTCAAGTTTTGCCATGGGTTTTAAACCTCATGAGAGTTAACTTTCTCTGGTTGAGTTATAGAACTTGTATAAACTCACTTTTCTTAAGAAAAGTGCCATAAATGAATCCAAAAAGCAGTTTTAAATCTTAATTTAGGCATATTGTATTCATTTTAACTCCGATTTTAGAATATGAATGGGTGTTAGAAAGCTCTTTGAACAAAATTTTCAATTATCTAGTTTCGTCTTTTATCTTGTATACTTTTTTTCCCCATGTCATAGAAGGAACTCGAAAGTTATCATTACTATTTTTTTTTTTGTTCTTACTTTGTAATTTTAATTTTCTTTCCAAGTTCAATTCCTTTTTTTATGTATATTTGAGCAAGTCTAGAGATTAATCTTAACTTAGGTTCATTATTCCTCTTTTGACTGAATCACTTATTATCATTTATTTTCATAGTGTTTTCTTGATTTTATTTTAAACATTTATATTTAGTAAATGGATTCATATTATCTATTTATCTTTATCATCTATACTAATCTATACTTAATATCCTTGTGATCCTGTATATGACGAAATTCGGGTTTCTATTTCCTAGAGTATTTCTCAAGTTAAATTCCAATACTAGTATATATCTACCATATCTATTTGTAATTTTATTCATTCCCTATATTTATATTTATTTATTTATTTGTTGTTTCTTATTATAGGATTTTAGTACGCATAATCTTACTAAAGATTGTTATAATTACTTTACTTAAGAATATTAATTCTTATTACTGGGTTAATTTTGTAACTTCACTGTAACATAATGATAAATATTTTATAAAGAAGGGCAAGTTTGTTATTTGTTATAAAATAAGAGGGTTCTATGGTCAACCCTGATAAATGAGATATTATTATCAACCCTCACATTGATGATGGTCAACAAGTCTTTAAAAATAGTAAATCTTCAATAAATTATGATAAAGGGCAAAAGTTGTCATATATTGAAAAATAAGAGGGTTTTATGATCCATCCTTATAAGTTTTATTTATGTGTATTATAAGGCAGGCATGTAATACATGAGGTGTCTTTTCGTTTCTTGTGCTGTTACAAGAATTGAAGGGTATTAAATAAGAAGGCTTATGGTCAAAGTTGAAATACAATTGTATTATGTTCATATGATAAAGACTTGATTAAGATTGGCAACAATTTGGATCAATTTTCTTAATTTCTGCAATGAAGGCCGGCATCCCTGAAGAAAAACGCCGCCGGCCTAGGTTTTAAAATTTTCAACGTACTCTGTAACAGACTGTACGCCGTCTCCTAGAGAATCTACGTCGTCGGCGTATAGATGGCGTAGAATGGGAACAGTAGCGTTTTTCTTAACGCTGGGAGAAAAGCTGCCGGCGTTCACTAGGGTTTCTTCCCAACACCAGCATGAAAGCCACCGGCGTAGGTCGAGGATTTACCGGCGTAGGAAGAAAGAATTGAATTCTGGGAAACCAAAGCCTTGACGAAAGCTGCCGGCGTTCATATAAGTTTGCCATCGTATGGTGTAAGCCAGCCAGATCTGCATGTATGCCACCGGCGTAGGGCCGGCGTATGGCCAGATTTCTATAAATACGAGACGCGAAAATCATTTTCGACAGAATTTTTCTTTATAATATTTCTCCTTCGTGAGAGAGATTTTTGGAGAGTTCTTGGAGATATATGCTTGGAAAATCATCAGGAGAATATTTTCTGATCCAAAGTAAGTAATCTTAATCTTTTCATTAGGATTCTTTACAATTTATACAAGTTTCTTAGGGTTTGGTTAAATTTTTATATGAAGGATTTTAGAGAAAAACCCTAGTACGTGTGAGATCAGTAAATTAGTGAATGCGAGACGGGTTTTAGCGAATCAAAATAGTAAGTACATCTCTTCTATTATGGATTCCAACAAAATACGATCTAAACAATCTTAATATATTGCGAATTAGGGTTTTGATGAAAATGTAGAGTTTAGTGCGGTTCCTTATTATTCTTGAAGATAATTGTGGAGATTGATCAAAATAGACAGTGCAGATAATGGAGATTTCTTTTCAGGTTAGGATTTTTGGAGAATTCATGTTTGCTAAGATATTGCGATCATGTCTGTTGATACAAATATATATATATATATATATATTGTAACAGGACATTTGGAGTTTGTGAAACTGTGGTTAATGTGGATATAGGAATTGGTGGAGTTTGGGTTGACTTTGTGTTGTTGGTATCAAATTCTGAGGATTTGATTTGGATTCCTGAAATTTAGAAAGGTACGACCAATCCTTTGTTTGTTGTATGTGCTTGTAGATTAGAATTTTTGTGAATGGATGTAGGAACAGAATTGCATAATGAACTTAATAAATATTCGGCTTAATAATTGTCTGCTTGGTTGTGTTTGGCTTTGACTAGTAAAGACCTGGCAGACAGTGATACTAGTGAGGCACCCTGATGATCTTAGTGTGAGGTTGTCTCGAGTGGACTCGTGCTAAGAAATGATTCTGGTAGAATTTAAGTGTTCAGGAATTGGGATGTTTGGGGAGTACCCACTCATCCATATATGTATATATGATTAACTATTTTCAAATCAGTTGGATGTTTTTATAGCAAAGTCTGAGTTACTCTGGGTTCAAGATTTATGTATACTAGATTCTGAACTGTGTTGTTTTGCTAGACTAAAATAGATAATAAACTGTTGTATGCATTTAGTTTAGTTGCATGTATTTATATATATGTTGTTTGTGCATAACCTTGCTTGAACTGGATTGGATATTATCGTACTGGGCTTCGCCGCTCATTCTATTACATTTCAGGTGCAGGTGATGATAATGTGATTTATGATCTTTCGGGTTTTGATATCATCTATGAGGATGGGGATGGCGTTAGCGGTCCTGACTACCTTGCTGATGACTAGTTGTATAGTCATAGAGGATATAGGATGGATCAGAGAAGACTTTAATGATTGATTTATATTTTGTTTATTGAAATTTTAAATTGTATTTGGAGTTTTCATGTGGTAATAGTTTTAGGGCATGGTTTGACTTGTTGACCTGCAGTTATGTCAACAATATCTAGTTTTCTGATTATGGAGATTTTATATTTATCAGAATGTTTATTTATGAGGACCATATGATTTCTTCTATACCTTGTGAGTTATACAGGTGATATTTGAAAATTTGTGGATATTAGAGCCTTTGCGTGTCCTAATCAAGAGAGGACATGTGGCGGGTTGTAATGCCTTAATTTAGGGCGTTACATTCACTATATATATATGTATATTTTATTATATATATATTTTTCTATATGACATGACCATTATACAATTTATAGATGTATGATTTATATTCGTCTTTATTCTACTAGTATTTTATACTTATTTTGATTATCAAAATTTCCCATTACAAACTTACAGTAACCTTACAGTTTTACCCTTCTATTATGTGCAGTAAAATTAGTTATATCATATTGGTTGACCTTATATCTTACTGCAAGCTAGTGTAATTAAACATAACCTATTAAAGTTTATGATAAAGACCCATTATCTTAAAAATTATCATGGATACTTATCATCCTTTAGATAACTCATTTAGTTGTGATTGTTTAATGTTTCTTTTACCGAATATTAGTTTTCTTTTCTTTTTTTTAAATCACAATTTATTTATACTTATTTTCTAAAATCCATTTAGTGTAATCTTATTAAGTGAACATGATCTGTTTAAAATCATGATAAAGATTTATTATCCTATTAAAAGTTACAAATACCTATAATTCTATCACTCCTTTTGGAATATTTCAATTTTCATATTATGAAAGATCATTTAATATAATTTTTTTCTTTTTACGATTGGATTTATAAATAATATCATGTTTTGTAACATTTGTCGTATCCTAATATTGTATCTTCTGGTAATTTTATAAAAGCGTGGTAAAAGCTTTTTATCATTTCAATTTTTCTTTTAATTTAGTCAACTATTCTATGATCACCTCATCTCCTAGTCTTTGCTCAATCATCATTCAATCCTTACCGTATTTGTTAAAAAAATTTCAGGATTATCTTAATATTTCCCCTTTATTGAACTTCTTTCTTTCTTTCTTTTATGATGTTATTCAAATACACATGGTCTCATTGACAATACATTGTATTCATGTTAAAATTGAGTTTACAATTCTTCATTAATCTTCCTTTTCGAGCCATATTCTAGGCTAAAATAAATAGATTGTCTCCATCTTATCTTTCCTTTTTTCAAATTTGTATCATCACCACATGTTAAGCCCCTGATATGTATGAGTCCAGCCCCACACTCCACAAACCCTAACCTAAAACCCGTCACATGCAGGACACATCCTCCAGTCTTTTCTCAACTCCTCTCGTTTCTCTACTCTTTGTATCTACTAGGGTTTCTTGCAGAAATCAATCCTATACTAATCTTTATAAATTGTGCAGGTCAAGAGTAGTAAAGATGCAAACGTGATAATAGTTGAAGGTAGAATGATGACTCGGCTGGTTAATTCGAGAGAACCACTCTCCATAATCTCACTCGAGATTTCCAGATTTCACTAATGGGTTTGATGATCCCATTCTCTACTCTTTATTCTCTATTTATAGAATTGTATATTTCTTGTTACAATATCCCTGAAATTACAGTTGTATTTTCTGTTATTGAAACTACTTATGTAACTATTAACTATTCGGTTACATTCTTGTTGAATCCTTGTTGTATTTTTACTGTGGTTGTAACAATTTCTCCGCTCCTCGAAAACAACCTTGTCCTCAAGGTTGAAACAGTGATTTTGAAGTCCATAGTTGACTGTAGTGTCTGTCCCTTTGAGAAAATCGAATGACCCATAATTTGTTATAATGGGTTTGTAAAAATAGGTCCATGTCGTGGCTATGATGATGAGGGATCTGTTTATTTTGAAAGAAAACCTGGCTACCCATAGCGTATATGAAAGTAGTAGGGTTTGTTGAACTAGAATTAGACCCCTGAGCCACACGTGTGCTGAATTCCCAAAACTCAATGCAATGTCTGGTGGTCTGATTTTCCAAATTTTGCCCCAATTCTGTCCATGCTTGAATGAACCACTGATGAAAAAGTGCCTCTCTGATGAATCTGGTGGTCGTATACGCCATGTCTTGTCCCTAATTTGTTGGATGCTTACATGTTGAATGAATAGTTGCATGAGTGCATCTGTCCATATTATACATATGCTGATAGTAGCACGTAGAATATCCAATAGATGATGAATCTGAGCTCTGAAATCAGTAATAGTGAAAGAGTGTAAACTGAAATGTAGCAATGATGAGAGGATACCCAATGTGATATTAGGAAAGACAGCTTGAAAAACATAATCCTCCTGAGCGAAAGCCCCATTATCAAAATGAAATATCTGAGTTTGATGGAAAAATGATTTTGATGAAAAGATGAGATATGTGAAATGTTTCTGTTCTGTCCATATATGATACTTAATGGCTGTACCCCAATGCTTCTGGCCCCATGACCCAAGAAAAGTCTGCTTCTGATGGTATACAATTGTAGAGTCCCAACTGAGAGAATTGAAATCGGACCCATAAGGCGATGATGAGAATGGGACAAGTGAAATCAGCCGGCTACCCATATCTAAGGATATGTAGGCAGTAGGCTTTGTTCTAAAACAGTGTCCCTGAGCCATCTGAATTGGTAGGATTGGAGGATTAGCTCCATGTTCCATCCCACAGTGACATGACCCTAGAAATCGCCATGATGAGAGGAGAAAAATTGAGAATCGATGGCCACCCAATTGTTGCTTGATAGCACAGTTTCTAGTGGTAATCTGATGAAGAAATGCCTCCTGAGCCACCTTAGTATCCCCACATGCACCCCTAATTTCAAAAATTTCAATTCCTTCCACCAAGGATGTCTTGTGTTGTATGATTTTCTGATTCTTACCAAAATGAAATCTTGAGTTGCGGCCTGATTTATATAGACTGTTATCCCATCACATATACAATGTATTGTATCATTATGTGATTTAATAAGAAGAACAGTATCAGTGCATGTAGGAGCACACTTAACTACATCAGGAACCCAAGTAATTGCTGAATCATCTAACATATCTTCTCGCATGTGATATTGCATTTCAACTGCATATTGTTCAACATGTTGCATGAAATCGCCAGGGCTAAAGTCATGATCTTGCAGAGGAACAAGCATATCATCCTTGTGCAGCTCCGGATTAGCATCCATAAGTCTTAACTCTGTCTTTATATTGCAAGTCGAAATCTTGATATACTTCATTGTCCCATTGATAATCCGGTACAACTTTATTCTCTACCACTATAGGCTTAGGATCAACTGGTTGTACAGCATTGAAAATAAAATTTTCAAAATGATTCACCCCAGGGTCTACTGCATCCACATGTTTATACTGAAGTATTATTGTTTGCTGAAAATTATCCACATGCTGCTTTGAACATTCTAGTAATCCTACCATGTTATCTGATGTTCGAACTCCATATGCTTGAGTAAGAGTAATCTCATTGTCAGCAGCACTACTTGTATGTGCATGACATGGATCATCCCTTATAACAAATCTATCTACTTGCCAATCATACTCAAAAGGACCATATTGCACCATTAAAGCTTTAACAAAATCATCCCATGTGTGAAAGTAATTGAGTTGTTGCATGAAATCATACCATGAAAAAGCACAATCTTGCATGGCAAAAAATGCTAGTTTAGGGTAGAATTTCTCCTCTATATGATAGAAATTGAAAAAACATTCCACATGAAGCACCCAAAAGATTGGATCAATACCACAAAATTTAGGTATATCTTCCTTAATGATGGCAAGAAGCGATGGAGAAAGGGAAGATAGGGAAACCCTTGCATTTGTATGTAAAAGGTAAATTCAATCTCTATCTATCCCTTGAATTTACAAACTGTAATGCATAGTCTGGATTACTAACCATTTCATTTATACTTTTTTCATCAGAAATGGAAGGTGAAACCGTGGCATGGAAGTCATGGAAGATGACCCAAACGATGGTGAAGATTCTCCTGAAGTAATAAAGGTTGATCCATTTCTGGTCTAGAAATTTGCTTGGAATCTTGATTGTGTTGCTGTTCTGTTATAGATCCCCCTGGTGAGTGCAACTTCGAAATCCAAGAATCCAGAATAGCATGAATCCTTGCAAAATTCTCCGCCAAATCGTCATTGGCAGCCATTGTAAAATCAGAAAAAAATGGAAGATCAGATCAAGAATGGAGGCTGATTCGGGACGGAGCACCAATGTTAAGCCCCTGATATGTATGAGTCCAGCCCCACACTCCACAAAAACCCTAACCTAAAACCCTCACATGCAGGACACATCATCTCCAGTCTTTTCTCAACTCCTCTCGTTTCTCTACTCTTTGTATCTACTAGGGTTTCTTGCAGAAATCAATCCTATACTAATCTCTATAAATTGTGCAGGTCAAGAGTAGTAAAGATGAAAACGTGATAATAGTTGAAGGTAGAATGATGACTCGGCTGGTTAATTCGAGAGAACCACTCTCCATAATCTCACTCGAGATTTCCAGATTTCACTAATGGGTTTGATGATCCCATTCTCTACTCTTTATTCTCTATTTATAGAATTATACATATTTCTTGTTACAATATCCCTGAAATTAAAGCTGTATTTTCTGTTATTGAAACTACTTAGTAAACTATTAACTATTCGGTTACATTCTGTTGATCCTTGTTGTATTTTTACTGTGGTTGTAACACCACATCTTTATTTGAAATGATTTTATATGGGGATGCCAATACATATGCATGCATACATACATATATATAAAGAGTTACCATATGTATATGTATTTACTTATAAATGTAACCATTATTGGTTTCATTTTTACATCAGCATGTCTAACTATATCATATGAAGTTGTATAAAATTCGTTATCATATATAACTATAGTTAATACTACTAATTATCAGGGAAGCTTCATCCTATATTTGGTAATTTAATTTTCCACTAAAATTATTCAATCCTCCATTATATTTCGGTTATCTCATCCAATCAATATTACATACCATGACGTTTATTCAATTGGTAGCAAGTTCTAATAAATCCATCAAGACCTGACCGAGAGTCCGAAACACATGTACTTAATGCCATATTAACTTCTAATTTATTCCATTCGTAGTGTTCCTATATTATATTTGTGTACTATCACTTATAGCATGTAATTGTCAAAACAAATGGATGAGGTCATCAATAGGTTTCATAAAATTTATATAATTGCTAAAATTGTTTGCCGTCACATGTCATATTTTGTTCATGTTGTTTGTTTTAAAGAATTCATCAATTTTACCTCACATATCTATAGAATTTAACCTACTTATCAAAATAAATCTAATGGAATACTTAATGCATATATTTATAAGCACACACAGGGATTGGTATGTATTACAACTTACAGGCTTAGACATGGGTTATTGACAGACACCATCACACCATGTGGATGCAAATCCTTACTCCATCAAACTTGGGAAATTTAATTGCACAATATCATACCTCCATTGACTATAAAAATCAAAGTGAAGTGGTGATGGTAGAAGGAAAAGGATGACAAGTGTTGTTGCTGATAATTGATGGTGCAGTTCTCATCGTTCTCGGAAGGGGGATGGAAGTGGTTAAGTTGCTGGGTATGATGGTAGAATGGCCAACGAGGTGGTGTTCGTGAAGGAGACAAAAAGAAGATTGAGAGAAAGTGGAGAAAGAAGACGATAACGAGACATGAGAGGAAACGATCTTAGAGGAACAAAAAGAATATAAACACCAGCTTTTGTTGTTTGTTTACTCAAATAAGATTTTGTATACTTGCAGGGGAAGTAAATTTTATTGGCCAAGTTTCATCCACGTAACAAAAATAACATCATATAGGTATGTTCATATTTATTTTTGTTTCTTTTAGGATAAAGTAAGAGATGTACTTGTACTGTTTGGTGTGGTGTTCACTTCTTGACCTAGCATAAGGTATTTTTAATTTACCCATGGTGCCATTCTTAGCCACGTTGAGGGCGGTGAAGAAATAATAATAATAATAATAAGTTTTATCTATATCATTAAGGAGTATATTATCATTTTGCTTGATGCATATGTCACCATCATGTTTTATAGGGTGCTATTTAAATCATCTTATAGCCCCTTTTATGATCTTTTTCCACCGTCAGAGTTCATACACCTATGGAGCTTGATATATTTTTATTTTCACCACTTTTTTTTTATATACGGATATACATATACATATATTATATTTGGTCAAAATACTTGTTTATTACACATATGATGTCTTAACTGTATACTAAAAATATCAATTTAAATGCTTTTAATCATCTTAAAATTTAATGGACTTGTATCTAAAGTTTTGTCAGCCATCAAAACTATTAAATAGTAATTTCCACTTGCAATTACATAAATCGTGCATTTATATATGTGTTTATTTATTTATTTTTATGAATAAGCTAATTTATTTAACTATTGAATATATTATTATTATTATTATTATTATTTTTTCTTCCCATTTTTATTATTATATATATATTTTTAAGGATCTTTATTAGACATTTTAGGATTTCCCAACAGTTAGTTCCGAAATTGGATGCCATACGTGGATATTCATATCTTATATGGTTTAGAAATTCTTTAAATGTTTTACAATTTATTGAATGACTTTGTGCTTACTATATAATGGAATACTTTAATTTGCAAAATATATATATATATATATTGGGAGTGAATTTGCAACTTCTTCTCAAAACTCTTAAAAGCTCTATGTTATATATATATATATATATATATTTGTAATTATTATCTTTAGGTTATATAAAATTAGGGGGATCACAATGATTCACCTTGCACTTAGTGGAAGAGAGGAAGAAGGAAGTACACAAGTGTCAACACTAGTCATGTTGAAAATTACATCAAGAATAGAAGCATGCATGAGAAGAATGAATCATTTTGTGGGCCACACAACCAAAGTACATGGCGATGTTTAGGCTCATGTTGAAGCTAAAAGTGCGAAATTCATATGTTCTAGAGTACATAACCCAACTTGTATTTAAAGTTGTGTTGAACTCAAAATTGTATATTTTGTTTTATTTCTTAGTTATTTTATTAGGTTTATTATTAAGGGTATTTTAGTAATTTATTAGTTATTGTGGGCTTTTATAAATAATCCTTTCTCATAAATTCATTATGACTTTGATTGACCTTTGAATCCATGAGTACAATTGACAGTTTTCTTAATTTTTCTCTTTCTTCGACCTTTGTGATTGATTGAAAGTGATAAGAATCAACCTCAAGTAGGCTTGGCAAAAGGGATACAAGGACTAGTCCAGCGAGTAATTAAACCACAACAGTTGAGGAAATGCATTTTGTTAACAATTATCAAGAACACACAAGTAACTCAAGATTGAACGTGATTTGGATCTATGAAGAAGATGCATTGGTCCCAAATGAAGAGAACAAGAAGCGAAAACAAGAAGAAGGTGGAGACACAACACAAAGTGTGTCATACCTAAAAACAGGCCTAGACGGATAACATGAAGTTATCATATCACGTAGGCACCCGTAATATGAGAACAGTCTTTCAAGTCCAAGTTTGCAAGGCTTTACCTGAATAATTACTGTGTAAACATCTAATATGAAATTATATTTGTGATAAATAAAGGAAATTCGATTTCCTATAGTTTACCAGAATCACAAAGAGTCAGTATCCCCTACTAAATAGTAAAATAAATAAAACATCTATATTTTTCCAACTTGAAACTACAACATTACATTTCTAATCCATAAACAAAGCTTATATTATTCAAGTGATAGAATCTTAACAAACTATATCATCAATCTCTTTCTCATAACACATTGTCTTCTATCAACAAGGGTTCTTCTCCACACTATCTATCCAAAAACCAAAGCCTCAGCTATTCCTGCAATAACACTATAGGGGTGTGAGCTCAAATATAGCTCAGTGGATAACAAAATCAAATCACAACACAATCAAATGTCAAACAAGCTTTATTTAATAAGCATATGTAATGCTCACTCAACCATATGATATACACAGTTTGGATGATCGAAATCCAAACCAATGGAGATTTATGCCCTCTCTTAAGGGTTGAAGGACTGAATATAGCCATTCACGCCCAAGAGAACTGTGAACTGAGGAAGGGGTGCATACTTAACTTGAGCCTTCAGCTCATATCTTTCTTAGCACATTAATCATTTGTTTATACCATAGATATAACCATCAACTGCCCTTTAGATATCGTTAAGGAGGGAAGATTTTATTATGAATACTTTTTATTGAAAATTAATCTCTAACTTCTCTTAGACTTAGCTAAGGATGGAGGATTTTCTTTGAAACTCATTTTATTGAAGCATAGCCTCTATTTATTCCCTAGACAAAACTAAGGAGTGAGGACTTCTTTTTGAAATAATTTTGTGCATAGAACCAAAACATTTGCTTCACCAATCAATCTTCTTTTTAAGCCCCGTCTCCTCACTTAACCCACTAGGGGAATAGCCACACCAAGCCCCACAAGACATAAGCAGTCTTTTGGAGAACGACCCACTTCCTTAGAACCACAGAACCTTCCTTGAGTATTAATCCCTTAAGCTGACTCCAACACGAACGACGTCCTTCAGTGCCTCCTTAGTTCCGACGAAGCCAACAACCCTACTAGTAGCCAACAAGTAGACCCACTGGTCTCAACATGCACGACTATAGAATCGAATATTAATACGTAATGAACCCCAACCAATGCAAATGTGATGTGATGCAATGCATGACCAATTCATTTAGGGTCAACTAGGCCATATAAATTTCAAACACTCAACAATTTATAATGCACAATTTACACAACACAAAGGTTATCACTCAATTCAATCATCAAACAGCAAACAAATCCCCAACCCCATACATAATCGTTATATTAATATTAACTTAAGTGCAACTATAATACAAACACAAGTAAGGTGATGAGATTGTTGTTACCCACCTGGCATCTAAGCTAAACCTTAACTATTCTCTGGGAAGACTAAAGCATCACCCCTAACAACCATCCAATCATCAACAACATTAGCATTGTCACCAAATCATCATCATCCTTCACAAAAAATCCAAACAATAATAGAAAGTTGACTAAAGGCTATAGAAGAGAAAATATAACCAAAGCAAACATCCATTTAAGAACTTGAAATTATGTTATAACAATTTATATTTAAAACAACATAACTTAAGGCCTAATATATTTCAATCACATCTAAATTATTTGCTTGAAAGATTCATGCTGACCTGACTTAATTATCTAACTCATTTTATCTCGGTGAAGTTCATTAGATTAACTAACTTTAGTTATATTACTATTTCATTTCATTTCTAAGAATCATGTTAACTCAAGTTCATTAACTCATTCATTTGAAATGTATAGACTATATTAAGTCTCATTTAGTTACTAAATTAGATTAACCAAGTGAGACTTAGATTTGTTAACTAAGTTCATTTTATGTCTAAGAAGTCTAAACTTGTTATATTAACTCCTTACTTTAATGGTCTTGAAGAAATCATGATGTTATTAAGCTTAACTACTTATACAAAACTAATGAAACGAATCCATCTTAAGCTTTTTTATTTCTAGAGTTTCCTAAACTTACAATATAACAATTACAGGATTCTTTCTAAGCTTTTCATAGCATTTGAAATCACTTAATCCAAGTTTGGACGATGAAATCAAGTTAACTTGACAAAGGAAAGAAGAAAAATGAGTTTTGATCCATACGGGCCATGCTAAGGGTGGTGGTGATCACCACGCCCCCCTGCCATGCCCATATCAAGGAGCATGTGAAAATTCGCCAGGGGGTAGAGGCTACCACACCCATTGTCACGCCCCCTTGGCGGCCCAACAGTGGGGTACAGTAGCTGCCACGCCCCTTGCCACACCTGTGGTGAGGGGTGTCAGCCCAGAAATGCATCCCTTTCTTCTTCTTCCTCTTCAAGCCTTTTCTACATATTTTAGTCATCAAACACCATCCCCAACACCACATCAACTTAGCCACATAACCCATTACACTTCTACTCATATTTCTTCTTCTCATTTAATTAATTCATGTCATCTATTCCTTTGATCCATTCATGCCCAAACAACTTAAGTTCTAGCATATACTCATATCTCACAAATTTACAAGTTTATACTCAAGCTTTACTCTTAACTAACGTTAAATCATTATAACAACAATCACAATAACTAAAAACAAGAAACAACATCATACTTACATATTTGATGAATTTCAATTTTCTCTTCTTCATCTACTACTACTACTTCTTCCTTGATGAAGCTTCCACCTACTTAATCTTCATTTTCATCTTGTTTACTTTCCTCATTCCCTTTAATCTCTTTGAAATTAGGACCTTGAGTTGAAATTGGAATTGAATTGAAGAAGAAGAGAAATAGAAGAAGAGATGTCATGGCCCAAAGGGTATCATAAATGTAACAGTCGCCGCATATTAAATGAGACTTAAGAATCACTACCTCAGTCATTCAAAAGTCTTGTATTAGTATGCAAGGCATTCTCTTATGACAATAGAATACATAAACAATTGGAGATAGATAGTTCAATTTGGTAGGATAAGCATAAAAACATAAACCACAGATATCTCAGCATCAGTTACAAAAAACTAAGGGGCATTCCCTGTACACAAAAGTGTAGGTATTATCTTTTAAGTAAAACCTGATCGTTTAAGGCTTACTATGAAAGACTATATTGAACTAATCATAAATTTCTAATGGAAAACACTCCTAACTTCGCATTTGGTTTGGCAAGTCGGGGGACACAACCATATGCACGGAAACTGCATTAAAAAGAAACTATGGGCATATAAGCTACGCTAGCTTAGTGAGTTTCACTTCAAATTAAATACTCATCATACAATAAGGAAAACAAGTTATGTTATCAATCAAATGCACAAGCACATGAGCATACAATACATAAGACTTTTCGGGAGTCCTATGTTGAATGGATTTACGCTTTCCATTCAGGGTTAGGTGTTTCAGGCCCATACGACCATAGATTTCAATTTTTCTCATTTACATTGTGGTTGATTCAGGTGCCCACCAACTCACAATTTTGTAGTTGATATAAGTGCCTACACCACTACCATTTTAATTTAGGTCGTCATGCCACATTTAAGTTTATAGGCCCTCGTTGCCCACTATTATGCCTTCTTCCCAAAAGTATAATAACAAATGCAATGTGACTCAACATATGGTATGCATGGTCAATTTGATTATAAGATCATGGCATATTAATTAACGATTTATGGGCGATCATATATATTGCAGACACTTCAATTTTATACTAAATCATACATTATTTACAACAATTCCATTTCGATATTCTTATCATCGATTTAATCAAATAGAATTCACATGCACATTCCAATTTTATCTTGACCTAAATCTAATGCCACTATCATTGTAAGCATAATCATAAGCATATAATTTAAAGATAGTGAACTCACTCGGCCATGGACATCGGTCTCTAACGGTAGTGATCCAAAAACAAGAATTTTCCCCCAATTCAAAATCACCTAAATGAAAGAAATACCCAAATGAGTATTTCATACCATAACTAATTCCAACTTAGTAAATAAAACTCTTGAGTTCGTAATTTCCGTGGTAGATGGAAATTCCAACTTAAAACGGCTATAACTTAGTCATTTTAACTCGAAATTTCACAAATAAGCTATCAATTTCTATCTGCTTCGAAAGATCTATCTATTTATGATGTTATTCTTAAGTTTAGAAAATGTTTAGGTCTTGGAATGCTCGGATCAGATCTGATCTATAGCTAAAACTTGCATTTTCAAAATTGTTTTGTGAAATTTGCATTATTTCTATCAAGTATATTTTACATGCATGCAATATCTATAAGTTATTATCATGAATGACATGATGTGAGATATATACATGTAAATCCTTAATGATTTTTTATTAAAAAGAATTTTTGGAAAACTTTTACTTTGCAACAATTTCAAGAATATTTGATTGAGAAAACTAGCTTTATCTCTTTGAAAATCATTCATATTTTTACTAGGATAAAGCCTTGATGACCTATATACCTAATACCTTCGTTATCTTAATAAAATTCTCCATTTAAAGGTTGAATAATAGATGTTTAAATGTGGGTTTTGCCTAGTGACAATTTTACACATTTTTGAAATTGAAAATATTGTTTGCTCCTAGTTTGGAAACCCTTCCTTTGTTTTAGGTTTATACTTTGATAAAACAAATTTACTCTTATAAAAATTAAGTCTTTATTACATCTATTCCCTAAGGCTTCTATTTATCTATTAAAATCCTCATTTTGATAACTCATTACCAATAGAAGAAGAAGAGAGCATCAATGCCGCTCGGGACCAATCCTCCAATTCACACAAAGGGCAGAGAACATAAAGAAGGAAAACAGGAGATCGGAGAATCGAAAAAAGTCTGTTTGAAAGAGGGTGAAACTGGACACTGCCAACTTCTCGCTGCTATACACATGGAAATAGTGTTGAAATGGGGATCATTTTTAGATCCAATTTTGGGAAACTGTTTTTGAGATTATTTCTTGCAAAAAGCTCATTTATTCTTTCTAAAATTAGGTTCTAATCAAACTTACTCCCTAAGGCTTTCATTTATTTAATAAAACTCTTGTTTTAGGGTTAGAAAATAGTTGTTTTCTTGGCATTTCACCCTAGTTACGAATTTCAACATTTTTGTTACAGTTGAAACATAGATCTGACTTAACTTTTGTAACCCTTTTCTTGTTTTGAAAATTTCTCTTAGTAAAACTAAGCTCATCTTATAAAAATCACTCGTTTATGATACTTATACCTAAGCCCTTCATTTTACATATAAGATCTTTATTTTGAAGTTGGAAAATAGGTTTTCTAAATGATTGTTTCTCAACATCCGAATTTTAAAAATCACTTTTTGATAGAAACAAAATGGATCTTTGAGCATCAAGACTACCATATTACAAATCTTTATGTATGTAAAACAAGTAACTATGGCATTTAAAGGAATCTAGACAAATAGATCTACGATACTACTCATGCGATAGATGTAGATGCAACATGAACAATATGTAGAGGAGAGTAATAATGAAAATATATGCACAAAAGTTCCATAAGAACAATATATAACAATAATATAGCAAAATACTAATATATCAACTTTAGTAACAAGATTTACACATTGTGATAGCAAGGATATCATGTTTTAGTGTTCCCACATCCCTAGCATAAAGTTTATAGGATTTTTGGTGGAACCACACATGTATGATCTTACCATTACATGTTTTTATAGTGGTAGGGTCAAGATGTATTTCCTATTTAATATTTGGAGTAGGAAATTTGAAGAACAAAAATTTGTGTGTATGTGTGTGTGAGAGAGAGGAGTCACGATAAAGAGACAGGAAAGAGAGAGAAAAAGACTTCCAAAAGTTGGTTCTGTGAGAAAATGAGAGAAAGTGAAAAAGTGAAAGGTGAAAGAGAGATTATATAGAAATAATTAGGGTTTCTGTGTGATTAAATAATTGAAGAAAAATCAAACAATTGAGAGAGGGAGTGAGGGTGGGGAATCAGTTCCACGTGAGGGAGGAAGAGAGAGATTTGAATTTGTTTTGTGTAAAAAATTCAATTTTTTTAATAAGTAACTTTAAGTAATAAGATGTATTGGAAAAGTAAACTTGTAAGGAAATGATGTAAAATTGTAAGAATAGGTTGTAAGGATGTAAGAATAGGGTATGGATGGTTGTACTTGGTGAATAGTGTGGAAGAAATCAAAAAGTTAATTAGATAACTAAATTACGGTAATAATGAAAATACGATAAAAAGGCTATAACTGTAATTTTTATAAATCGAAAAATTATTATAAATATATTTTTGAATTCTTTATTAAATCTTAGTTCTAACAAGTCCTATGTATTAATTTTTCTATTTTCGAGTTTCGGGGATGATTTTCAAGAATAGATCCCGATCGGGTCGAAACGAATGAATTGTTCAGAATTCTGACCTTTTATGTTTTGATAAATTATTTAGGGCTATATTCTGTAGTCAACTCATTTTTTATTGCCCCGGGTTTCGTTCTTGGGATTGTTAGGTTTAGGGTTTACATGTCCAACTAGTCCAGAGGTATTCTTTTAGGGTTTCGGTTTCTGGTTTCAAATTTTCGAAATCGAATTCAGATTGCTAAGAAAACGAGGGCTTACAAGAGAAAAGAAATGTATAAAGGAAAGAAGGAAAGGAAAGAGGAAATTATGGTAGCCATGATGTCACACCTCAAGGGGTTAAACGTAACAGTTCGCCACCCTCAATATAAAGCTTAAGTATGACAACCTTAGCCCTCCCAAAAGCTTTGATATTAGGTGTAAGGATGCTCTCACAATTTTAGAGGACATGGATGGAATTATGAAGCTTAAGAAGATTATAACATATTAAGAAAAGAGGATTTCATAATATTCAATTTTTATAACAATGATTTTTACAAATTTAGGGAACATTTCCCTAATTCATAATCTATTAAAGAATTATTTGTACATCTTATCAACACTAACTTCATCTAGGAAATTTCTTATTCAAAAGGAAATATGACTGAGGGTCCTCGTGGCCTCAACCACAGATAAGAGAACTGCAAAAGATATCTATGGGGTATAAGTATTAATAGGCTTAGTGAGAATTATTTCATAAATAACTTCTTGTAACAAAATTTTCAAAAAATGGAATGCAACTATACGTAGGCAAACAAGGCATATAGTTTTTCGGGAACTATATGTTGAATGGATTTGCGCCCTCCATTCAGGATTTGGTGATACATAACCTCAAAACAAGTAGTTTTAATAAAAAGTTTTATGCTTTCGACCAATATCGCCAAGCATATGAAGTCTACTTGAATGAGGCTTGCTTTCGGAATCTTCTGCAAGCATTTCTTTTCCATAACGCCGCCAAGCAATCACTTTCAAAACACTCCGCCAAGTGTTGCTTTCGACATGAGCTTACTATTCCTTCTCACCCAAGGATAATAACCAAATGCAATGTGACTCACTTCGTGGTATGCATGAATCCATTTATTTATGATATCATAATATTATTATTATCAAATTTAAGGCGATCAAAGAATTTCATACAAAGTAAGTGTTGTACTAAAACAAAACATTTAAATCAATTCCGGCTCGATATGCTTAGGATTCCTTCAAAGAATTATTTTACATACATATCCATTTATTTTTTCCTATCTCTAATGCAACTAAATTCAAGTACAACAAGTATAGCATTTAAAGGAAATAAATCACGATGCCATGTCGACTATTCTTCTATATGGATGAATCGTTCACATACTCCATTCAATCGAAATATCTTCGGCATATAGGAATCCTTCCTCGAGTCACTTAGCCAAAGAAAATACCCACAATGAGTATTTCTTGATGATTTTCGTGAATTTTGATAAGACAATGTCAAAGAACATTAAAGTTATATAAAGGAAAGTTCCAACTTAAAATGGTCATAATTTAGTCATTTTAACTCTGAATCGTGCATATAATGTACCAATTTCTACCTACTCGAAAAGGTCTACCCATTCCTAAAACTATTTTTAAACAATCAAGGTCATATAGGCTCTGAAACAGTGGCGACAAAATTCACCACGAATTTTCGAACTCAAAAACAACTTTGGCTCAATCAATCAAAATTTATTTGATAAATACTTAATTATCTATATAGTTGAAAATTTCTCTTTTTATGGTTGCTTAGCTCATATTTTATTCATGCTCAAGTGCTTTGTTGTCCATTCATGTTTGTTGAGCAAAATAATGTCGGTTTGGAGTTTTAGAAAGATATAGTTTACAAGAATTCATTTTGTAAATCTTTTGAAATGAATATTTTGTTTCTTTTGTTTTCTAAGGGTATTTTATGTTTGCTTTATTATTATTTTTAATAACTTTTTGAAAATAGGTTTTCTTCTTTCTAAGTTCTCCATAATAGTGTTATTTTTCCTACTTATTTTACCTATACAATTTTCTTTGTCTATTTGTTTGCAAAGATCTTTATTTGAAAATTCTTCATCTTTTCCTCATGTTATGTTTTTCATAGAAATCATTCTTGCATAAAAATTTATTTTCTTTATAAAAACAAAGTGGGATAATAAGTGATTTAAGAAGCTTTTTATAGTAAAAGTAGCTTTTACAATCTTAGTGGGTTCTTCTTGTAACTTGAAAAGATATAACTTTATTTTTGTTTAAACTATAGATCCTATACTTTACATAAACTTATTTCTAAGTGTCAAAATCTCCTTTTTGTCAATTATTTCTAGAACTTGAAATTTTGGACAATAGTTTAAATGAACATGAATTATGAGAAATAATAGCAAACAAAATAATATAAATAATAAAGTCAAGTATTGGGAGTTTTAGCTTTTTCAAGGCTTTCGGGACTAAGAAGTAGACTAGTCCCAAAATAAAAATAAAATGAAAGAAAGAAAAATTTGTTTTGACTTGATGAGGACAAGTCTAAGACTAAAGACTAGTCTTAAAATAACAAGGAATAAATAAATAAATTGCAATGGAATAAATAAATAAATTGCATTGCATAAAATAAATAAATTGCAAGTGAGCTTATATGCTCTAAAGAATATGTATATATATATATATAGGTAATAATACTTAGATATAGTAACAATAATATGAACAAAAGTAATAACATAAACATAAATAGATTTTCATGAATATGAACAAGAACAATACATGAACATAATGTAGCTTCCATAACATTTAATCTTTGGAAACTCACACTATGGTCATGTAAAGTTACATAACATGAGAAGAAAAAAAAGTAATAGGAGATGGTTACCTAAAGAAGACTTTGGTAGTGTTATGTGGTTATGGGTTTTGTTGTAGGTAGAAGTTGTTTTGGAATTAATTTGAGAGAGTTTTGGGAAGATATTTGGAGAGAGTTTTGAGAGGAGAATTTGAGAGAGTTTAGTAAGAAATTTGTGGGTATAATGTGTGTGAAAAAAGTGAAAGAGGAGGGGGGTATTTATAGGAAAATGTGGAGTGACTTTTGTGTGATCAAAATAAAAGAAAATTGAAACAAATTGAGGATGATGCATTGGTTGTGGGGGGGGGGGGGGGGGGTGGGTGGCGCCGGCCATGAGTGAAGGGAGAGAGAGTGTACTTTATTTTTTTGTATTTTGTGGATTAAATGAAGTAATAAGTAAGGTAGATGAAATACAGTTATGGGAAAGGTAAAAAGTAAAGGTTTATGGTTATGGTGTTTGTAAGAGTAGGTGTAAGAAAAAGTAGAGATAAAAGAATAGTGTAGAATAGTAATGAATAGTGTAATGTAAAGTAGATATGACTAATAAAGTACCGGTAGTAAGAAAATACGGTATAATTGCGATATGTTTTTTTACTTACCGAAAAATTTAAAACTGATTTTTGAAAAACCTTATATTTTTATGAGTCTAATGGTATATTCGGAATATTTTTACTATTCGGGCTCCGGGACAGTTTTTCAAGAACCGTGTCCGATCGGGTTCGAAACGAGTTGCGGTTTTACTAACTATGATCTTTTTACGTTTCCTTAGATAATTACGCACTATTCTATATTCTAAACCTACTTATTCTCATCGAGTTACTTATTCAGGATTGCCGGACTTTGAGTTATTACGTCTAACTAGGGTTTTGTTGACCTTTAGAGCTCCAATTGACTTCCGGTTTAGGGTTTTAGGCTAAACTGATTCTAAAATTTTGGGGTTTACACATGAGGAGAGAGAGAGGGATTATATAGGATAAGAATAGAGCTAATTTGGATATTTGAGATTAAGGACCTTGATTTAAACTTGTTAGATCATTATCTTGAGCATTAAAAATAATTGGAAGAAGATTTTAGAATATAAATAAGAAAAATCACTAACTTGACTTACAAACTAAGTTTAGAAATTTAATTTTGTAGAATTGATATTTATTTAAGTTTGAGCTTAGAAACTGATATTTTTAGATAAATAGGTAATCTCAAAATTCATGAAAATTGAAAGTATAGAATTTAGATTACAGAGACTACCTTTGGGTATTTTAAAAATCTAAATATCAAACTTAAGAAAATCTTAGATCATTTGTAGATCAAGAGAAATGGTTATCCAAATTAAAATTAGCTGATAAAATAGTTAAATTTGGTTTGATAAAAAAATCAAAGTAATTAAACAAGTTTAAAGAAATAGAGTTCAAATTTATAAATTAAAAGAAATTTAAGAAATTTGGTTAATGGAATGGATAATTGAAATAGATAAAATATTGAAAAGGAGTATTTGAAATCTCAATTTCAAATAAGTCTATTTATTAATTTATCATGTCAATCTATCCATTTATAGCCTTACTTATTTTCATTAAACTATTTAAACTCAATTATTAATTACAACCTAATCAACTTCAAGATTATTCATTCGTTGATAGTTGACACCAAATTAACTTTAGTTTTCATGATTCAAAGGTTTGATCGTTTTAAGATTTTATTCTTCCACTCACTTTTATTGCAATTCTAAATTATTGAATAATCCATTATTTATTGAATTAATATCTTATATTTCTAAATCAATTATCTAATCTATCTAATGTTTTTACTTATGTTATACTTTCTTGCTATATTAATTTAAGGTTTGTTATAACATTTTTATTTTCACAAAATGTCTTAATATTCAAGTTATGTAGATTTAGTACCATTCCTTTATAATTATTTATTTATTCATCATTAATTTCTTTAATTATCCTTAATGTTTTGTTTTATAACTTTGGTTATTATCACTACTAGCTTGAATCTCATTTCCATCTATTTGGATATATATATATATATATATATATTTTGTTCTTGTTTTTTTTTTTATAGAATTTTATCTCAAAACATAATAATTCAAATTTTTAAATGATCATCAAATTATTTAAATTTCAATATATTTATATCACGAGAAATTATGAATGTCTTCCATGACTTTTCTTAAAACTTTTTTTCAATAATTTTATATCATTTTCTTATGATTATTATTTCTGAATTGTATGAATTTGGGTTATTACAAAGCGCACTTGCTGTCACGCCCTAAGGGTATCCTAGTAGTAATATACAAGCCATACTTGTATACCATCAAAGAGTGACATATTTTCAAACAACAGGATCTTTTAGTTGCATTGATAAGAAATGATAAACATATATAAGACATAAATTAGTAAATATCTGCCATCTCAAATCTCCATTAATATAATATTACAAACCATATTCCTGTTCTAAATGTCTCTAAATACATAAACTGGTTTTTCAAATACTAACTAAGTAACAACTAGAATTAAAAGTAAATTTCATAACCCGAAGATCCCGTGTTCTTCTAGCTACTAAATCCTTACTGGAGCCATGCTCTTGGCAGTAATGAGCCACGGTTGTAATGTAAACCTGGAAAGTCTTTAAGAGTGTGAGCGAATTCACGGGCTCAATGAATAACTAGAACTTACTACATATCAATCAAGTTTATTGACAATCATATGAAATGCATCAATTAAGCATATGCACAATTACAAGCCTAGATAACTTGGAATCCAAAGCTGGATGGAGATTTACGTTCTCTCATTAGGGTTGAAGGAACACAATATTATAGCCTACCTACCCAGAAGAAACTAAGTATACAGGAAAACAATAATACTCACTTTAATTAACACTTTAGATTTATCATATCTTAACACTTATTTCCTGTTTTTAGCCTTAGAAACTCCACTAAGTGTTAGCCATTTCATAGCGATACCATAAGCGACGTCCTTTATTTACCATTTAGTTCCTATGGTACCAACATAATAAAGGTAATATTGCATAGAACTAATAGCCTCTTTGCCTAGAAAAAACAAAACATTACCAAAGATTTGAAATATTAACACGTAGTAAGCTGCCACTTACTCAAATGTTGCTTATGCAAATCATGCAATGCATGTTCATTTCATTTATGGTACCAATAGTTTTTAATTAGATTTAAGTGATCAATCATCATACATACAAGCAATATACTATACAAGTAACAAGTTCATACAAATTATATTATCACTATTATTAACGTAGCTTAGCAACCACAATTTATACAGCAAGCAATTCCCATAAACTCTTACCGCAAAATCTTATTATTATCTTTCATTTAAGATTTAAATAAGCTACAAGCACAAACATAATAAGTCTGAGTCACTCACCTGCTCATACTAGCTAATTGTAATAATCAAAGGGGAAATCCTCACAAGTATCGAAGTCATCTATTGAGATGAATAAATATATTCATCAATAAAACATAAATTATATAACTAAACTCCTATGAGTGTCTAAGTATCCTATATATTTCTATTACTATATTGGTCTTTTAATGGCCTTATGATAATAATAATTATTTTATATTTATTTTCATTTGGCTTTTTTTGATCTTATTTGATATTTATATATATTTTTATTGGGTGATGATAGAATTTGTATTTAGTAAATCAACATTTTATCATTACCATTATTATTATCTTGTATCTTTCCTTAGTTAACCTATTATGGTAACTAATATTTATTTTCTATCATTTAGTTTCATCGTGTTTCTCTTAATCTACTTCATATGATTATCTTGTCATTTTTAGAAATCACATTATTCATAATTTTTAGCTTATTTAATTACCATTCTTATATATATATATATATATATATATATATATATGATACAATTATCGTAATTTATCTTTATTCATAGAGTGTAGTAATAATAATATTTTCTAATAGTTTTTTTTAGAGTTTAATAATTTACAAACATTTAACCTATTACTTTTATAATGTTTGTATTTATTTATTTTAATAAATTTATTTGTTTATACATATACATATTCTGTTACAGTTTAAACAGACTTCGTTCAGGAGAATAAGCATGTACACTAGCATCCTATGCTGCCTGACGTTTATTCCTAGGATGCTGGTGTTCGTTTAAATTTTACACGTTTAAAGTTCTAATGTACACTGGCTCAAGGCCGCTAGCCTTACATAGTATGAGGGCACCTACGTTGCCAGCGTTGGATTCCAACTTATTGGTGTTCATTCATTCTACATAAAAATGAATTTTACGTAGCTTCGTTTTCAGTGCATGTCGTCTCAACACCACCAGGCTACTCTTGTAAGCCATTGGCATTAAGTGTATACACCGCTGGCGTAGAGCCGGTATTAACACTGTTTATCATCTTCTCTAATTTTCACGATTCGAAACTTGACATTCTTTTAATATTGTGTATTATACTTGTATTTAAACTATTCCTAAGTGTTTTTCTACACTTTACATGTATCACACGTGATATATCAGTACATATTACTTCTTTTAACCATCAGACAACCTAGTTTCTAGCTTCAACATATAATATACTATATATAAAGAGTGTTGGAGTTGGATTTTACCTTGTGTTAACTGATTTGAAGGTGTTACACTCCCCCATTAAGCTAGATTCAAATCTAGATTTAATAATAACAATGTTTAAGTTTTTGTTTAACATATACTTAACTTTGAAACAAATTTACTTACTTACCTTTGCTCCTTCCTTAAGCTGATTTAATGGCTGAATTTATAGGGTTGGGTTGTTATTTTTGAGCTTGTTTTTGTTATTGGATAGGAACAGTTTTGTATGCTTGAATGACTTTGTTAGATGTGGTTTAAATGGTTTGTTTGTTACTAAGTAAATGCATGTATATAGAATGAGAAAGGAGCTGCAACTTTTGGGAAAATGGTAGCTTCTCCACCGAATTTTCAAGTTGCAAATGCATGTTCCTTATGCATTTAATGAGTTTGCTAATTTGGAACCTTTTTATTGCTTTGTTAATATTTTTCTTGCACCTTTTGTCGCCTAATTAACTTGTTTGTTGAGTGATTTTAGGTGCTCCACTTTGAATGTATTCCTAGCTATATATTATGTACAACTTGCACTGTATATACATAAATTATTATAATATTATTTATTTAATTGATTATCTTTGTTTTAGGCATAGTTTATTAAGTTAAAGGGGTACAAATATGTCAATTATTTGAGAGTTCTATCTCCAAAATTTATTTAAAGCTTCCACAAATTTTCTAGATTGGTATTGAGTCCAAACTTGAATTTTAAGATTACGCGATTAATTATTTTTAGAGTTTTATCTCACCCAATTAGGGTTTTCTAAGCTTCATAAGCTAATTTTTGTTTTAGTCTCTAATAGCTTTAGAATCTAATAACTAGAATAATAGTGTGATCCAAAATATTTATTTAAAGTCTAAATTATGAGTTATGGATCGGTTTTTGTTTTTATTATGTATTTATAACCCTAACGATTTATCCTTAATTTACCGTTTTCTAACTATATGTTTTATTGATTATTGGCTTTCTAATACTCTTGAAATCTTATTTAAATTATTTCTATATTTTTATTTTCAATATGAACTACAAAATCTTAACTTTGATACCTGTCACTATCTATGGACTTTGTTTTAGGGTTTGAAGATATATATAGGTTCATAGCTACTTGTGGTTTTATTCTAAGCTCTTTGTTGAATCTATATTAACTTTCTATTTTCTATATTTGTATTTTTATTCATTTCTATTTGTATGAAAAATATCGGGGTTTACACTTGCACTTTACCCATGGATGTCCATGGCCATGATCACAACCGAACTAACAAGAATGGGAAAACTCAGTTTCCCCCACAAATGATACCATGGCTACAACTGCAGCTACGGATCACACTATTACCCAAAATCACGGCTGATAGTAGTCCCCACTGCTTCATACTTACTTTCGTCTTTTATTTTAATTTAATTTAATTTTCTTATGTCATGCTATTTACAAGATGGTCAGTATGTAAAGGGACCTCTTTATGAAGAAACCCTAGTATAATGAACATTAATATTAATCTCTTGTTTTTTCTTTTTAATAACAAACCTTAGTTCCTATTAATCGTTGATTGTGGTGAACAAACACTTGAGCAATCTTGTGTGCCACATCAGAGAGTAAGAGTATAGTTAGGTTATTATCGATATGCCATGTTGTTAATAATATCATCCATATCGTTCATTTTCTTTGCAAATCTAATATAAGCTTTGATTATCTCTAAACTTGTTAGATTATATCATTATTGGCATGTGAAGCATATCAGAAAGCCTTTACTATTTTTATCAATCATGCACCATATCGATTGGTCAAAACGACTACTTTTCTTTTTTAGTAAGAAGTGCATCATTTTTCACATGACCAATTGCTCTCACATGGCGAAGACGTAAGAGAACTCCTATGTGAACATGGAAAATAAGATTAATCAAAAGACCATAGCTTGGTTCGACACTAGAATTAGCAACTGTGGAACACAAGAATACGTGGCAACGTGCCATATACTAAAAATGATCATTTATATCCTTTACTTTTGTTTCTTACTAAAAACATAACATACAAACACATAAATTAAAATTATTGCTATAAAACAATCAAGTGAATTCTTATGATTGAATAATATATGGAATCCAACTCGTATTATCTTGGTATCAGAGCTTGAGGTTGCAATGACAATCTAAGGTGATACGGATAAGATCCATGTTAGAATTACATAGCAAAAATATCAAATTTGATATATGTTTTTGGGTTTTTGATTTATATAAAATAAGAAAGTAAAGGATATGATTGATGTATCTTTGGATATGATGTACCAAGAAAAGAATCGAACTAGTTGTTTCACTCAATAGATATGATGCACGATCAAAAGAAACAATAAAGAATAATCTTAAGGAAAAACTCAATATTACTTAATAGGTTTCGGAAACAATTCCATGAAAGCCAACAAGGTAATTGATCTCAATCAATGACAAAAAAAAAATTCAAGCTACTGATAACATAATCTTAAGGACCCTTATATACTTCCACAAGTCGGATAAGGGCAAATAAGAAACATCAAAAAGTCAAACAAATAAAATAGAAAAATAAAAATAAACTTCAAAAATAGAGCATGCAATCATGTTGTGGATCACGGCCGTGACATGGGCTATGATCTACTTAGCCTTAAATTGCTCTTCTTTCTTTAAGCAAACCATGAACATGATTGGACACATCACGAGCAGCATCACAAGCATGATGTAGATCATGATCTCCACTAACTTGCAACTTCTCTAACAATGATGTTGTCATGTGCTTCATCACAGGTGGCATGAAGGGATTTTGTCTCCATCACAACCATAGCAATGGAAGTGATTTGTTATGAAACTTGATTCCTATCATTTCCCCTAGGCTCATGAAGATTTGTCCTCAAATCTTGATCCCTATCATAGGGTTTTGATGGCGATTGCTTGGGGAAGAAGGTAATTCAATGTTTGTTTCTTGAGAGGCAAGTTATCATCTTTCTTGAAGATGTCAAAAGAGCTAGGTACCGATGATATCAAGTTAAAGTCAACAAGAATCCCTAAGGAGATGTAAATCGCAATACTATAAATTTAAGTTAAGAATATGTTTATTGGTCGAGTAGTTAAGGAGACATAAGCATGTGATCTAAAGAAGATATTTTGCTGTGAAGTAATATTGAATGGAGTGGGCAAGAAGCAATAGTTAAGTGAAGCATGAAAATATCAATGATTGTTTGACTAAAGTAGTTGATAACCAAGGGTTGAATGAGCCTTAATGATGTAGTTGATGAGGAAGTGAGGTAATCTTTGGGAAGCTTGGGAATAGTAAATGGTAATGATAATAATAAATGATTAGAAGAATACGGGAATAGGAGACTCATTAGAATGATGGTAATGAAAGAATAGATTTAAAGAGTTATATTAATGAAAGATTTAGGTAAGTAAATGAATCACTTGAGAAGAATTAATAGCAGGTTAAGAAGTATGGAAATTACAATGATATAAATGAAAAAAAATCAAATGCAATTGCTTGCTTAGTGATAGGAAATATAGGAGTATAATAAAAAAAATAATTATGATAATGAAATTGAAAAAGAAAATATATGATACCGAATACCAATAGGAAATAAATGAATAATCTTTGAAGATATTAAGGGAATCTAGTCATATGTAGAGGAAGTTCAAGATCGCATGGAATCTGGATGACATGAATAATAAAACTACATCTTGGGATTTTGGAGTATGATGAAAGCAACTGGTTAGTAATAATGATTGTTGAGGAGGAAGTAAATAACATATTAAGTTGGAGAAAAAACTTGGTATAAGGAGTTATTTGGTAAATTAAGTAGATTTGAAAGAATGTTAAGGCAACTTAGGATTGTCAAAATAGTTAAGTGCATATATAATAAAAGAATTATAAGGATGTTGACCAGAATATTATGGTTTTAAATACCCTTTTATTAAAAAGGGGTGAACAAGAGGTGGAAATGTAATAATAAATAAATGATTTAGAATTAACTTGAGAATGGAATGTTAGTGGTGATGTTAGGTAGTTAGGTGTGAGTGTAGACAATATAAAATCAATCGATGAATCATGCAACTATAGGATAGTTAAAGGTAAGAGATCACGAATGAAATAGATCTCTAACCTCTTAACAATAAACAAAGATAATATGTGAGGATTGAAGTATTATTATGTGGAATTAATGTGCATGAGGTGAGTCACATATTGGTGTTGAAAGGATATACTAAATGGATAATGTCATGCCCTAAGGAATCCCTAACCATGACTACCTACCGCATACGATATTAAAGCTTAGGAATAAATTCCCTTAGTCATGCAAAAGCTTTCATATACAGCATAATTTCACAATAATAGGAGATGCCAGTTGTAAGCCCTTAGATTTTAATAAATATAAGTAAACCTTAAAAAAGCGAAAATCAAACCGAACCTTAAAGTCAACCTTGTTATATGTTAAGTCTAGTGGCATGAAATGTAAGAACAATAAAAATGAGATAAATTCGAATTATAGTTCGAAATTATACAAGAAAGCTTAAAAAGATCATATTCGCAAAAATTAATTCGTTTCGAATCCAAACAAGATCAATTTCTAAAATTAGGATCTCGATGAGTAAAATAGTGAAAATATTTGATAATACCATTAGACTCATAAAAATATAATGTTTTCAAAAATATCAATTTTAGAATTTTTCGGTAACTAAAAATATCAGATATAGGCTGTTTACGCATATTTTTCTTACTGTCTATTTTAATTATCTAGTCTACTATTTATAGTACTATTTCTACTATTCATTACTATTTCACGATCTCTGCTTTTTCTTACTACCTATTCTTACATACTACCATACTTATTCCTTATAATTTACCTTTCCCATAAAACTTTATTCACATCATACCATATATATTATTATTTTTTATTACCAAAAATACAAAACAATCAAATCCCTCTCTCTCCATCATCCAAAACTGGCGCCACCCTCCCCCATGCATATCTAATTTATTATCTTTTTTATTTTATTTAATTACATCTAATTTTCACTCCAAAACTCTATAAATACCTCATCTCTCTCATTCTTTTCCCACACTTTCTTACCTTAATAAAACTCTACTAAAATCACTCCTCAATTTCTCTCTCTAAATTTTCCTCTCAAATACTCTCTTCCTTTTCATCTCCATAAAATACCCATTTTTCTTTAAGAAATTTTCTAATCACACCATCACTTACCTTAGGTAAAAGTTCTAACCATATTCTTATCCATGTCATGTAACATTACATGACCATAATATATGTTTTCTAAGACTATAGAGTTAAGAAAGCAACAATATGTTCATGATTTATTCTTGTTCATGCATAAAATTTCCTTATGTTATTTTATTGTTTTTATATTGTTATTATTGCTCGAATCTAACTTTTACATGTTATTATGTATATTTATGTATATATATTTCTTAGAATCTAAGTGTCACACCCTAAAGGGCACCCTAAACGTAACAGTCCACCACACTTAATATTAAAGCTTAAGTATGACAACCTTAGTCATTCCCATAAGCTTTGATATTAAGTGTAAGATGTGCTTTCACAAATTTAGAGGACCATACATGGAATTATGAAGTTTAAGAAGATATAATAACAAATTAAGAAAAGAGGATTCATAATATTTATTTGTTCAAAACAATAGTGTTACAAATCTTAGGGGCATTCCCAGTCACAAATAACTATAATCTATTACAAGAATATTTCTATGAAGTCTATATCTTATCCAATACTAAACTTTATCTAGAAATTCTTTAACCAAAAGGGAAGTACCTGGCTACAGGGTCCATGTGGCCTTAACCAGAAATAGATAAACTACAAAAAATATCTATAGGGATATAAGCTAATAGGCTTAGTGAGAACTATTTCCATAAATAACTTCTTGTGTAATGAAATTCAAACAAGTTATTTAAGCAGACAAATGAAATGCAACATACACATGGGCAAATAAGGCATATAGTTTTCCGGGAACTTTATGTTGAATGGATTTACGCCCTTATTCTGGCTTTGGTGATACGTAACCTCAAAACAAGTAGTTTTAGTTAAAAATTTATGCTTTCGATCAATACCGCCAAGCATATTTAGTCTACTTGAATTGAGCCATGCTTCTGGACTTTGCCAAGCATTTAATTCCATGTCGCCAAACAATCGCTTTTGGTCAATCCGCCAAGTGTTGCTTTCGACCTAAGCTACCATCCTTCTCACCCAAAGATAATAACCCAATGTAATGTGACTCACTTCGTGATATGCATGGATCAATTTATTTATGATATCATAGAATTATTATTATCAAATTTAAGTTGATCATAGAATTTATAGATCAAGTGCTATACTAAAACAAACATTCAATCAATTGCGGCATCGATATTCTTAGGATCCTTTCAGCAAATTTTCTCGCATATATATCCATTTGTCTTTTCTTAATTCTAATGCGACTAGACTACAAGCACAATCAAGTAAAGCATTTTAAGGAAATAAACTCACGATGCCATGTCGACACTTCTCTAAACGGATGAGTCATTCACACACTCCACTTAGTCGAAATAATCATCGGGATATGGGTATCCTTCCTCGGAATCACCTAGTCAAGGAAAATACCCAAAATGAGTATTTCTTGATGACTTTCTTGAATTTTGACAAAACAATGTCATGAGAACGTCAAAGTTCGTATAAATGAAGACTCCAATTTAAAATGGCCATAACTTGGTCATTTTAACTCAGAATCGCGCATATAATATACGATTTCTACGTACTCGAAACGATCAATCCATTTCTAAAACTATTTTTATCAAACTAGATCATTTAGGCTCCAAAACAGTGGTGATCAGATTCACCACAAATTTTCCCTTAACCCAAAAGCAATTTGTTTCAAATATTAAATCATTCAAAAATTATTTGATAAATACTTAGTTATATACAGTTGAAAAATTCCTTTTTCATAGTTACTTAGCTCATATTTTATCCATGATCAAGTGTTTGTTGTCCAACCATGTTTCTTGGTAAAACAATGTTAATTGAGAGTTTAGAAACTATAGTTTACAAGAAATTCATTTTGTAAATCCTTTCAAAATGAATATTTTGATTTCCTTTGTTTTCAAAGAATTTATGTTTGTCTTACTATTTTTCTAAATGACTTTTTGGATAAAAATGAATTTCTTCTTTCCTAATTTCTCAACATTAGTGCTACTTTTCCTTATTTGTTTTATTTGACTATTTATTTGAAAAATCTTGGTTTTGGAAACTCTTATTTTCGTTTTAAGGGATTTCCTTATATTATGAAAATTATTCTAGTATCAAAGCCATTTTTTTTAAGAAACAAGAAATATAGAAATGATTTAAAAAGCTTTTTCAAAACAAAAGTAGCTTTTAAAGTTGTAGTGAATTCTTCCTAAAGCTTAGAAAAGAATTTTACTTTAGTTTAACCATAGATTTTATATTTCATGTAAAACTATTCTTTAGGTGATAAAATCTCATTTTTATCAAATATAATTGGAGCTTTGAAAATTTGGACAACAATCTTAGTGGGCATGATTTATGAGAAATAATAACAAGCAAAAATAACATAAACAATAAATAAAGTCAAGTATTGGGAGTCTTAGCTTTTTCAAGGCTCCGGGACTAAGAAGTAGACTAGTCCCAAAAGAAAAATAAAATAAAATAAAGAAAAATTTGTTTTGACTTGATGAGGACAAGTCTAGAGACTAGTCTTAAAACAACAAGAAATAAATAAATTACAATGGAAAAAATAAATAAATTACTTTGCATGAAAATAAATAAATTGTAAGTGAGCTTATATGCTCTAAAGAATATATATTTATATATATAGATACATAATAATACTTAGATATAATAACAATAATAATATGAACAAAATAAAATAACAACATAAACATAAATAGATATTCATGAACAAGAACAATACATGAAATAGTATAGCTTCATAACATTTAATTTTTTAAAAACTCATACTATGGTCATGTAAAGTTACATGACATGAGAAAAAGAATATGTAAAGAAAAGTTTACCTAAATAGGGTTTTTGAAGTATTATGTGGTTATGGGTTTTGTGTATGTAGAAGGTGGTTTGAGATTATTTTGAGAGAATATTTGGAGAGAGCATTGAGAGGAAAAATCAAGAGAGATTTGGTAGAAATTTATGGGTAGTAATTGTGTGAAAGAAGTGAAAGAGAGGGGGTATTTATAGGAAATTAGGAGTGAATTTTTGTGTGATTTAAATAAAGACAAAATGAAAAAAAATTGAGGGAGAGAGAGATGGGGTATGCGCCGGCCATCATGGAGAGAGGGGAAGGAGAGATTTTATTTTGTATTTTTGTTGATTAAAAGAAGTAATAAGTAAGGTAGATGTGAAATAAAGTTATGAGAAAGGTAAAAAGTAAAGGTTATAGGTTATGGTGTTGTAAGAGTAGGTGTTAGAAAAAGTAGAAAGAAAAGAATAGTATAGAATAGTAATGAATAGTGTAATGTAAAGTAGATATGACTAATAAAGTACTGGTAGTAAGAAAATACGAATAATTGCGATATCTGTTATTTTTACTTACTGAAACATTATAAAACTGATATTTTTGAAAACCTTATATTTTTACGAGTCTAACAGTATATTCGGAATATTTTTACTATTCCGAGCTCCGGGTCACATTTTTCAAGAACTGTATCCGTTCAGATTCAAAACGATGCGTGGTTTTACTAATCTGATCTTTTTAAGCTTCCTTATGTTATTACGAACTTTTCTACATACTAACCTCCTACTTACTTTCTTAGGTTGCTTATTCGGATTGCCGGACTTAAATCATTTCGTCTAACTAGGGTTTCGTTGACTTTGGGGTTTTGGTTGACTTTCCAATTAGGGTTTAAGCTAAATCGATTCCAAAACTTTGGGGGTTTACAACCTACCCCCTTAAAGAAAGTTTTGTCCTCAAAACTTGAAAATTCATATATAAAGCTTCAAACAATCTTGGGTACTTGTGTCGTATTTTATCCACAGTTCCTTATGTTGCCTCCTTGTGGTAAAGATTTCTCTATAGACTCTTGACATACTTGATTTCCTTATTTCCTAACTTTTGAACTTTTCGGTTAAGGATTTGCACTGGGTGTTTCTTATAGGTGAGATCTTCCTTTAAGAGTACTGGCTCTAACTCCAAAACTTATTCTTGGATCAATTGTCACATAGGGATGTGTAACACGTTATGTACTCCAACAGGTTTGGCGACAAGACTAGATGATAATTTAAATTTCCAACTTGTTTTAGCATCTCAAAAAGATCCAATGTATCGTGGGCTCAAATTTTCTTGGGAGCGCACACGATGAATACTCTTTTATATATGATCTCTATTTGAAATTCCAAGGTCCTTATCTTCTAATCAGTCTTACTTCTTTGTCTATCTTGTGCCTTTCCTCATTCTTTAAATTCCATGACACATGCTCTTTATGTCTCTCCAAAGTTTGAATCGTGAATCCTGACTATCCATTTACCTGAGGTTGGCATGCTTGTAGCTTTGTCTTCATACCCTCTTGTAAGTTAAATCAACACTTAGGTACAATTCTTATGCCTCTAGTCGATATGATTCCGACTAGTATTCCATGCTATCATACTATTTCCCTTACATAAGGCTTTGCCAGTTTGTTCATGGAAAACGTCACATTGATCGATATAAAATGAGACAACTTATCAATCGATCAACTATGACACAGACGGTATTGCTTCCTGGTCGATATTGTTGGTAGTCCAAAATCCATGGAAATTTCATCCCATTCTTATTCCGATATCAGCAAAGGTTTTGTCAATCTCTTCGACCTTTGGTGCTCTTATTCCCCTTTTTGGCAAAATTGGCACTTCATCATATAATTGACTATGTCTTTGTTTCTTCTTATCCTATTACTAATGATCTTTGAAACTTTGGTGCATCTTGGTTCTTCTTAAATGTGCCATTTATCCCTAGTTCTAGGTTGCACTCATAATTTTTTTCTTTCTTATTTCCTTGTTCTCCAGTACACAAAATCGTCCTTCAGTTCCCACTACATTATTATTGTTGACCATAAAAATCAGTACACTTTTCTTCCTATTTTCCTTTTTGTTCTTCTGTTTTAAGATAGATCATGATATCGTCAATTACTTACTTATCTAACAAAGACTTATATACTTGGTTTGTGTTGGACAACCCAAAAGTCATTACTAGAAACTCGTAGTATCCATAACGAGTTCGAAAAGTAGTCTTCCGAATCATCTTTTGATTCGATGCATAATTGGTGGTATTCTGACCTTAAATCAACATGAGAAAACATGTTTGCTCCTTGTAGTTGTCAAAAAGATCTTCAATTCTAGGGAGCCGTTACTTATTCTTGATTGTGACTTTGTTCATTTCCTAATAATCAATGCATAAACTTAGGGATTTATCCTTTTCTTCCTTTACACAACAAATCGATGTATTCCATGGTGATAGAGTTGTTTGTACAAAACCTTGATCCAAGAGTTCTTGTAGTTGTTTCTCTAACTCCTTTAACTCTATTAAGGCCACTTGATATGATGCCTTAGCAATTGGTTCCTTATTGGCCATCAATCAAATTTCAAAATTGATCTTTCTCTTTGGATGTGATCCAAGCCATTCATCTAGAAAAACTTCTGAAAACTCATTGATAATTGGGGATATCCTTCAAGATAGGTTTCTCTTTATCTTCATCCGTGTCATCGAGGTAGTCATCCATTCCCTTTGGAACTTCCTTTATCAGCTTGAAAGAATATAACTCTCTTTTCTTGCAATAATGGATTCTTCAACAACGTTATCTTCCTTTCTTATTGTTCTATGAGTTCTATGCTCTTCTTACGACCATCTTATTAGGGCTTTATCAAACGATAAATATGATTACTTCTCATTTACTTAATCCTAATACTCATGAAGTTACGAGCGGATGGATGTTCTTATACCCTTATTAGATGATCCTTCAACACTTCTTAGGTTTCAACTTCCTTTCTCGTGGAGGTTTTGATCTTAAGGCTTAAGACTTGATGTTTGTTATTGATAGTCTAAATTTCTCAGCTAGACTAGGTGTAATGAAAGAATGTGTTGCTCTGCAATCCAAAAGAGCAAAAACATTCTGACTTCCTAACTGTATGCTTCCTGCATATCTGACAGGGGGATTACTACTTCTATTCACATATTTACTTATCCATAAAACTCTAAACTCTTGTATTACTTGAAACAAAAGAATAACAATAAGGAGGGTTTAAGGCTTACCAGGTCCCAAGTCGCAGCTACAGCCTCTATTGCAATCCAAGGCAGCCAAGTCTCCATCTTCTTCATCTATTTCTTCACTTATCTATTGTTCCTCCATGTTGTAGATTCTGATTCCTGAAGCAGTGGATCCTGATCTGCTTTCACTTCTACTTCCATTTCCTTTCATGGTCCTTATAGGAACAACTCCTCCAGAAGGCCTTGTCAGAATATTCTTCCCTTGTGGACATTCATTGGCAAATGCCCATCTTGCTTGCAGACATAATAAGTATAGTTTCCTTTCTTTGAACATTTTGATATCTTATGGTTTGCATCTCCGCAGAAGAAGCACTTTCTAAACAACTGAGGGCACTTCTTGGGGTCTTGTGCTCCATTGCACTTCCAGCACTTGACGTTTTTTCGTATAAACCTCCCACTGTTATCATTGCTCCTAAAGTTGTTGGAGAACTTGAATCTCTTTTGTGGGTGTATGGAACTGGATCCATCATAAAACTTTTCTCAAAAACCGAGGCTTTCTCTTCTTCTATTCTTTCTCTCCTTTTCCTTGCTCTTTCTACAATCCGAGCTCTTTCTACTAATTCTCAGAACTTCTGATGTCAAATTCCTCTAGCCTCATTCTTAGGTCTTCGTCTAATCCTCCTATGAAAACTTGTCTTTTCAATTCCTCACTATATTTGTAGGAGTCGGGGGCATATTGTAGCAATCTATGAACTCAGTCTCGTATTGAAATATAGTCCTTCCTTTTTGAGCAATTTGCAAGAAGTCTGCACTATACCTTACTTGTAAGCTTCTCGGGAAATAATTTTTCAAGAACTTATGGCTGAGTATTTCCCAAGTGATTGGGGTCATTAACTCTCTTTTCTTTGATTTCTCACCATATTCTAGCATTCAGATGAAGCATGAATGTCCCATACTTGATTTGTAGGTAGGGTGGAGCCTCATATGCATCAAAAGACGTTTTGATCTGAGCAAGCCACTCTTTGACCTCATCTAGCTTATCGTAAGCTCCATCAAAATAATGATTACTTTGTATAAAATCGGGCAACATACTCTTGTATGGCCTTAGCGATGGGGGTAGAGGTAAAGGTGCATTTTGGGAGTGCATGCTCCTTTGTACAGATGCTTTAGTTGGCACTTGCTGTTGCGGCAGCGTTGGTACAGGTGCCAGTACTGGTGCGGTTTCGGGTATGGGTGCAGGTGCAAGCATGTTCTGCCTAATTGCTTCCAGCACGTGGGTCAAATGTCCTAGCATAGTGTGCAAGTCTACCTGAGGTGTAGCGGCTGCTTGAGCGGCAGGTTGCTCTACTTCAATATCCGGTTGGTTGGAGGCACTTTGCTCCTTCTTACGTCTTCTTCTACTTCGGCTGTTTTAAATTTTTCTAAGTTAGGTTTATCGTTTTGATATCTTAGTTAAATTTTTTATGGAAATTTTTGCGGATATAATGGAAAATTACTTACATAAATAATTACTAAAATAAAATTTAAATCAAGGTAAATTTTGAGATCATACTTAAAACATAAATTCATTAGAAGATTGAAAAAGCGGGTGCAAAACCCTTACATGGAAATTTGAAATAACAATAAGGTAAATCACAACAATCACAAAGAAAATAACAAAACACCGTTCCAAAACTAAAAAGATAGACTAGGATTGCTGATCTAGTCTTTAAAATTTAAGCTGAACTACAAGGGATATGCTCGGCTTCCTCTTTTCTTCCTTCATTCTTCGGGTGCATCTATTGGGTTACTACTGGACGACCCCGGGTTTCTTTTCCTCATAAATTGTTCAAAATATTTCTTCCTCTTTTTGGCTGCTTCCCTCGACCTTTCATGTATATCAGTTAGTTCTGCTTCATTCAGTTCCGACACAATGTCATGAATGGTTCTCCAAGTAACAGCCCCCTCAGCTTCCATGCTATCGTTCTCATTTGGTGGGGTATTATCCGTGTCCATGGTTGGGTTTGCTTCCTGTCTTCTTCGAGCCTGCTGTTCCTCTAGATAGCGGATGATTCTTGCTTCTTCGCTATTCCAGGGCTCATCGACTCCAGTAGTGGTCGGATTTCTGCTTATTGCTCTGGTCCTCCTTCATGGTCTTTATCCTGATCTTCCTTGGATTCTTTCTCAGAATCTTCACTTGCTTCCTGCATCGGCTCCTATCTTATTACCGTTCTATCCCTGCTTAGATGTAGAACCTCGTTCCTTCTTAGCTGGACTCATGTGAAGGTTGGTGGCTCAGTGGACACTTCAGTTGGTGGTTGTAGAACTTCTTGGTAAACTCCATGCCAGTGGAAGACTTCATTGAGATTAACTTTCATCCATTCTAGGTGATCCATCAAATTGTCATATGTGTGCACGAACATTGGTCCAATTCGTGTCCAAGTTCAGAAATCGGGCAAAGTCCGACCTCCATCTTCTGTAAGGACGAAGGTCGCTTCTTGCAGCATTGATCGGTCTCTAGCTATGGCGGCGATTCGTTCCACTACATAAATCATCTCTAACTCGGACATTTTCTTCCCTATGGGACAATTATGGATTGTTTGTACTACTCCTTTCCACTCTGTATTCATCATTCCTCTTTTCCATCAGAAACATCTCTCGGACGGTTTTAAGTTGTCCAGCTAAAGCAAACTCTTCGCACAACATCCTAAGTCTCAGTTGGTAATTCTCCAAGTTTTCAAAGGGTCCTTTTCTGAAATTCTTAACCTGCATATGGGCCTCGTCTAAGGTAATCTATGTAAAAGAGAGAGATGTCAGAAAACTTATTCTGCCCATTCTTTCTTATTTAAGCCTCTCTTATTTCTATTCTAACTTATTTTCTTCTTAAGTCTAATTCTATAAGTATGATTCCTAGATTCTTAACCATGCTCTGATACCAACTTAAACTGTCATACCCCAAAGGGTACCCTAAATGTAACAGTCCGCCACACTCAATATTAAAGCTTAAGTATGATAACCTTAGTCATTCCCAAAAGCATCCATATTAAGTGTAAGGTGTGCTTTCACGGATTTAGAGGACCACATATGGAATTATGAAGTTTAAGAAGATATAATAACAAATTAAGAAAAGAGGATTCATAATATTTATTTGTTCAAAACAATAGTGTTACAAATCTTAGGGGCATTCCCCAGTCACAAATAACTATAATCTATTACAAGAATATTTCTATGAAGTCTATATCTTATCCAATACTAAACTTCATTTAGAAATTCTTTAACCAAAAGGGAAGTACCTGGCTACAGGGTCCACGTGGCCTTAACCACAAATAGATAAACTGCAAAAGATATCTATAGGGGTATAAGCTAATAGGCTTAGCGAGAACTATTTCCATAAATAACTTCTTGTGTAATGAAATTCAAACAAGTTATTTAAGCAGAGAAATGAAATGCAACATACACGTGGGCAAACAAGGCATATAGTTTTCCAGGAACTATATGTTGAATGGATTTACGCCCTCCATTCTAGCTTTGGTGATACGTAACCTTAAAACAAGTAGTTTTAGTTAAAAATTTATACTTTCGATCAATACCGCCAAGCATATTTAGCCTACTTGAATTGAGCCATGCTTCCGGACTTTCCGCCAAGCATTTAATTCTGTGTCGCCAAACAATCGCTTTTGGTCAATTCGCTAAGTGTTGCTTTCGACCTGAGCTACCATCCTTCTCACCCAAAGATAATAACCCAATGCAATGTGACTCACTTCGTGATATGCATGGATCAATTTATTTATGATATCATAGCATTGTTATTATCAAATTTAAGGTGATCATAGAATTTCATACAGATAAAGTGCTATACTAAAACAAACATTTAATCAATTCCGGCCTCGATATTCTTAGGATCTTTTCAACAAATTTTCTCGCATATATATCCAGTTATCTTTTCTTAATTCTAATGCGACTGGACTACAACCACAATCAAGTAAAGCATTTTAAGGAAATAAACTTACGATGCCATGCTGACACTTCTCTAAACGGATGAGTCATTCACGCACTCCACTTAGTCGAAATAATCATCGGGATATGGGTATCCTCCCTCGGAATCACCTAGTCAAGGAAAATACCCAAAATGAGTATTTCTTGATGACTTTCTTTAATTTTGACAAAACAATGTCATGAGAACGTCAAAGTTCGTATAAATAAAGACTCCAATTTAAAATGGCCATAACTTGGTCATTTTAACTCAGAATCGTGCATATAATATATCGATTTCTACCTAATCGAAAAGATCAATCCATTTCTAAAAGTATTTTTATCAAACTAGATCATCTAGGCTCCAAAACAGTGGTGATCAGATTCACCACGAATTTTCCCTTACCCTAAAAGCAATTTGTTTCAAACATTAAATCATTCAAAAATTATTTGATAAATACTTAGTTATCTATATAATTGAAAAATTCATTTTTCATAGTTACTTAGCTTATATTTTATCCATGACCAAATGTTTGTTGTCCAACCATATTTCTTGGTAAAACAATGTTAATTGAGAGTTTAGAAAAATATAGTTTACAAGAAATTCATTTTGTAAATCTTTTCAAAATGAATATTTTGATTTCCTTTGTTTTCAAGGAATTTTTGTTTGTCTTACTATTTTTCTAAATGATTTTTCGGATAAAAATGAATTTCTTCTTTCCTAATTTCTCAATATTAGTGCTACTTTTCCTTATTTGTTTTATTTGACTATTTATTTGAAAAATCTTGGCTTTGGAAACTCTTATTTTCATTTTAAGGGATTTCCTTATATTATGAAAATTATTCTAGTATCAAAGCCATCTTCTTTTTAAGAAACAAGAACTATAGAAAGGATTTAAAAAGCTTTTTCAAAACAAAAGTAGCTTTTAAAGTTGTAGTGAGTTCTTCCTAAAGCTTAGACAAGAATTTTACTTTGGTTTAACCATAGATTTTATATTTCATATAAAACTATTCTTTAGGTGATAAAATCTCATTTTTAATCAAATATAATTGGAGCTTTGAAAATTTGGACAACAATCTTAGTGGGCATGATTTATGAGAAATAATAACAAGCAAAAATAACATAAACAATAAATAAAGTCAAGTATTGGGAGTCCTAGCTTTTTCAAGGCTCTCAGGACTAAGAAGTAGACTAGTCCCAAAAGAAAAATAAAATAAAGAAAAATTTGTTTTGACTTGATGAGGACAAGTCTAAAACTAGAGACTAGTCTTAAAAGAACAAAAAATAAATAAATTGCAATAGAAGAAATAAATAAATTACTTTGCATGAAAATAAATATATTATAAGTGATCTTATATGCTCTAAAGAATATATATTTATATATATATAGATACATAATAATACTTAGATATAATAACAATAATAATATGAACAAAATAAAATAACAACATAAACATAAATAGATATTCATGAACAAGAACAATACATGAAGATAGTGTAGCTTCCATAACATTTAATTTTTTGGAGACTCACACTATGGTCATGTGACGTTACATGACATGAGAAAAAGAATATGTAAAGAAAAGTTTACTTAAAGAGGGTTTTTGAAGTATTATGTGGTTATGGGTTTTATGTACATAAAAGGTGGTTTGAGATTATTTTGAGAGAGTTTTGAGAGAGTATTTGGAGATAGTATGGAGAGAGTTGGTAGAATTTGTGTGTAGTAATTGTGTGAAAGAAGTGAAAGAGGAGAGGGTATTTATAGGAAATGAAAAGTGAATTTTTGTGTGATTTAAATAAAGATAAAATGAAACAAAATTGAGGGAGAGAGAGATGGTGTATGTGCTGGCCATCATGGAGAGAGGGGAGAGAAGAGATTTTATTTTTTATTTTTTGTTGATTAAAAGAAGTAATAAGTAAGTTAGAAGTGAAATAAAGTTATGGGAAAAGTAAAAAGTAAAGGTTGTAGGTTATGGTGTTGTAAGAGTAGGTGTTAGAAAAAGTAGAAAGAAAAGAATAGTATAGAATATTAATGAATAGTGTAATGTAAAGTAGATATGACTAATAAAGTACCGGTAGTAAGAAAATACGCATATAATTGCGATATCTACTATTTTTACTTACCGGAAAATTATAAAACTGATATTTTTGAAAACCTTATATTTTTACAAGTCTAACGGTATATTTGGAATATTTTTACTATTCCGAGCTCCGGATCACGTTTTTCAAGAACTGTATCCGTTCGGATTCAAAACGATTCGTGGTTTTACTAATATGATCTTTTTAAGCTTCCTTATGTAATTATGAACTTTTCTACATACTAACCTCCTAATTACTTTCTTAGGGTTGCTTATTCGGGATTGCCGGACTTAAATCATTTCGTCTAACTAGGGTTTTGTTGACTTTAGGGTTTCCGGTTGATTTTCCAATTAGGGTTTAAGCTAAACCGATTCCAAAACTTTGGGGGTTTGCACTAAGTACTCACTAACCTAACATCTTATTATTATTGCTCTTATTAGTCCTGCCAATACTTGACCTTATTATTATGATCATTTGTTTCTTATATCTCTCTCTATCTTATTATGTGATATTCTCATATTTCTCATAACTACATATGCTCATTTATGCATGAACATATTGATTTTGTCTCAACAAAAAGGAAAAGGGAGTTTTTCTTTAATAAAATGAGACTAAACTCTTTCTAAAATAAATTTTTGTCACTTAGCAAGGATTTTTCCATTAAAGGACTTGAATGTTATTTTTAATAAATTCTTTTCAAAAACTTAGACAAACTCCTCATGAAACTTTAAGGTATTAACAAAGAGGATTTCTTCAAAGATTTAACTGAGTAGATACACACTCTTCTTTCAAAATAATAACATGAAAATTTTGGTTTAAAACTTTAATGTTCATAATTCTTTATTATGAAAATTCTCCATAAAAAAACTTATTTATAAGGTTTTACCCACTTCATGATAAAACTAAGAACTAAATAAGTTTTCAAGATAAAATACAAATCAATTCACTAGTTTAGAAATCCACTTAGAGAAATGAAAATTTGCCAACAACCTAAAAGTAAGTTTCTGAATGGTAAACTCATTTTTTAAGAGATAAGAGAACATAGAGATGATAAACTCAAAACATTAGATATTATCAACAATTTAAGAAAATTTTGAAATTCTTTCTTTTAAAATAAAATTGGTAGGAAACTTAAAAGACCAAATTTTAAGGTTGAAATTATCTTTAAAGAGTTAGGAAATAAAATATAAAAGGAAAACACTTATTTATAATGTCTCAAGAAATTATAGTTTTCTTTCAAACCATTTAAGGAGAAAATTTTCAAAGTCCAACTTTTCAAACCTATTAAACAAGTTGTTTTATGAAAAATAATTATTGAGAAAACACCAATGAAGTGATTCATAAAATATGGGTCTATTTATGTATGGAAAAGATTTTTCAATCACATACATATCTATATAATTGTTTAAGGATTTTTGAAAAAAGAAAAGTTTGGGAAATTGTGTTTTCAAAGGTTGGGAAATTCATGATGAATCTGTACCCTACTATTCCGAGGCTTAATTTTCCTTTTATAATAAAAATAACCTTAGAAATAGATAGGTCTTTTCAACTAGGTAGAAAACGACATATTATATGTGAAATTCCGAGTTAAAATGAGCAAGTTATGGTATTTTAAGTCGGAATTTCCTTAAAACCGAATTTTGATGAATTTAATAAGATAGAATTAGAAAATTTAAGTAGAACTTGGATAAAATAATCATTTGGGTGTTTCCTTTATTTAGGTGATAAGGACCAAGATCTTCTCTTTCCTAAGGATTACTTCGACCTATAGAGATCGCCATAGCCAAGTTAGTTTTCATTTACATTTTATGTATTCGCATATGTGCTTGTAGAATAGAGTACTAGATGTTCGGAAAAGATAAAAATTGATATGCATATGGGTTATCATAGGAGCTATATATGTGATTCGTTATGTGTGATCAATAAATGATAAGTATATAGAAGCTCAATTGGTTGATTAGTATAAATTTTCTCTATGTATATTGCTGTGTGTGCAAATATTAATTGATTGCCTTAAATGAATTAATATTGGATCGGAAATCCCTTAAAACTAAATTGTTCATGCATATCACTTAAAACATCATCTTCGCATTTTTTCTACTACTCTTCAGCATAGGATCAGAAAGGTAATCTACCTAGCTACATCTTAAGGAATTAGGATGTTGACGGAATATGGCCTCATGGTGTAGCCAAGCTGAATTGATCACTTTGGATAAAGAAAGTTGGAAGACTACTAGTACGGTAGTCTAGAACCCTAAGATGCATGCAAATTTCAAGGAGATCGATTATGACCCATGCAAAGCATTTCCTAACCCACAATGGAGGAGTAAATCCATTCTACATACGGAACCGTATAGTTGTATGTATTATTTGATCATATGGTTGTTTGCATTTCATATGCTTGTTTAATGGACTTGTTTAAATATTTGTTATAAGTACTTTTGCGTAAGGATTATCTCACTAAGATTGTTATGCTTACTCCCCAATAGATTTCTAATATTGTAGGATCTTTGTTTTGCACCCGAGACCACCGAACTATCCGGATAGTACCTATGTTTTTTAGAAAGCTTTTGGAGGAATTCTATTTGATGATTTAGATTATATTTCCTTTAAAATCCTCTAAGTTTAGTTATTTATCTTAGTAAGACTATGTTATTATGGAGATTTATCAGGGGAATGCCCCATAGAAGTTGTATGACATTTTATGTTGATGAATCATAATAGTATTGCTTTAAATGTTCCGTTACTGTTATCTTAAACTGCATAACTCTACTGGCCTCTTTTTGTTGTGAACGTACGCCTTATACCAATATGAAAGCTTCCGAGTGACTAAGGTAGTCATTCTCAAGTTTTAATATTATGTATGGCAGACTGTCACAAAACTATCATAATCTTTTCTAGAGCAAACTCAACATAATGCTAAGAGATTTTAAAGGAAATCTATTTTATGGTCTTTAGGTAGAATTCCTCCAAAAGCACTTCAAAAGCTAAGTCTCACTTGAGTGAAAGAGGACCTAGGATACAAGTGCAAATGTACTTGCGATAGCAAAAATCTATTGAGGTATAAGCGCAATTAGCTTGTGAGTAAATTCTCGTAATGATGTACTCATATAAATAATCAAACAAGTTATTGTTAAGCAAGCATATTAAATGCAACATCCATACGAGCAAACAAACACATATGATCAACCATAATTCATATGTTGAATGGATTTACACCCTCTATATCAGGGATTAGGGAAGTTACAAGCCCATACAACCATCATAAAATTTTGTAGATTTTTAGGCTCATACATGCTATAAATTTTTATAGATTTACCAGATCCCACTTACCACCACTACTACTATTACTTTCTCGTCCCACATAAAGGAATAATAGCGATACTGATTTGACTTACTTTGTATCATGCATGATCAATTTATAATTTAACTCCCAATTGAGTTATTAACAAATTTTAGGAGTGATAATTGAGATGTACACAAACAGTACAACATCATATCAAATGCAAAGTTATTAATCAACAATTCAAGTTCCAATAAACTTATCTTTATTTCAATAAACACCAAGTATACAATCATATCCTATGATAATCCCCACTTGCATATTCCGTTTACCGTTTCCTATTTTCTAGCACTTCTATTCTATAAACACATACATGAATACGTAAAACAAGGAAACATACTCACTCAACCATTTATTGAAAGCTTTAATCGAAAAAATCTTTGGGAAAAGATGCATTAACTTCCTTGTCATCTAACAAAAGAAATACTTGGAATGAGTATTTCATATAGGTTCTTCTTAAATTTCTAATTTTATTAATTCTATTTGCAATATTTTTCCTAGTTATAAAGTTTCCAATTTAAAACGGTTATAACTTGTTTATTTTAACTCTAATTTTTGCGTATAAATAGTCAATTTCTACCTACTTTGAATGATCTACCTATTTCTAAGGTTATTTTAAACATTTAAGTCATCTAGGTCTCAAAAACATATGGTACACATTGCTTCCAAAAGTTCCAGACTTTGTTGTTTCTAATTTTTAAAATCTTAACTTTTATTGGACTCTCTATGTCAAGTGAAAAAAAAATCATATAATAATAATAATAGCTCGTATTACATGCATGATTGTGGGGATATTGCTTAGAATAGAAATTTTTATTGAAACAATTTCCATGAAGAGTAGAAAGTTTAAGTTTATGGAAAAATAACTTTTGGACTTTTAATAAAATCTCAATTCCTAGATTTTGTAAATATGAAACTTAACGAAAAATCATGATTTATATTTAGTTTGAATCCTTGAGTATCTCATACTTATAATAAAACTTTGTTTAACCAACTATTTTCAAGACATGAACTTTATGTGTTTATGAAGAAAATATTCTAAGTTGTATTTTCTTTTAAATCTTCTTAAGTTTTGATATTTAAGAAAAAATTAGGTAAATGACTTGTTTTAAATTTTCTTTCTTGATGACAAGGTTTTCTTTGTATTGAAAATGATTTTTTAAGTAAATATTTTACATAACAAGGAATCACTAACATCTATATTTTGAAAAATCTTATTCCGTCATAATAACATCACTATGAGCATATATGTGGATGAGCCTAAAAATTTATATTACAAACACATAACCAAGATTAAGATCATAATAATATTCAAGGGAATATAAGGATATATATATATATATATATATATAAGTTAGCAAGAACATAAAGTTGGTAAAATAAAAACATGGGAGTCTTAGCTTGTTTTTAAGACTCCCTAAGGACTTGAAATAATCCAACCACCATATATAATGAAGAAAGTGGGAGTCTTAGCTTTTTATCAAGGCTTTATGAGATTTGAATTATTCCAGTCTCTTTTGGACTTGATTTTAAAACAAGTCTAGGATTAGAATGGACTAGTCTTATGAAAGCACGAAATAAATAAATTGTAACAAATAAAGTGCAAGAAATAAGTAGGTTAAGTTAATGAGCAATAGGCTCTAAAGAATATATAACATATAAAAAGTTAGATTAAGAATAATAATATTCATTATCATAAATAACATGATTATGATATAAACATGAACATGAAAGTAGACATTGTATGTTATCTTATATATTTCCATTTCTAGCATGAAGCATCATTGGAATTTATTTTGGAAATTTCTAAGAACACATATATATGCTACACATTATAATCTATGGAGAGTGTTTTGAGTGTTTACCCGAATTGTTAGATGAAAGAAAAATGAGAGGCAAAGAGAGGAGAAGGGATGGCGACAAGGAAGAGGAGAGAAGAGAAAAAAGATTGAGAGAGAAATTTAAGAGAGTTTTGGTAGAGTATGGAGATGTAAGTGTAAAAAAGTAAAGGAGGGAGGTGGTATTTGTAGAGAAAAGCTGAGAGAATTAAATAATGAAAAAATAAAAATAAAAATGAGAGGGAGAGGGAAAGGGGGGAAGAGAGGTTTGGCACCTCATGAGAGAGAGACACACACATACACAAATGAGAGAGTAAAAAGGAAGTTAAGTAAAGAGTATAGTAAAAAGTTGTATTGGTAAAGTAAATGTAAAAACAAGCATGTAAGTTGTAAAAGTAGTTGTAAGAAAAAATAGAGAGTGAATAGTAATAAATAATAAACAAGATAAATTGTTTACTGGTAGAAGATAAAATATGCATATAAGTCACTATAACTGATATAAACCCTGGTATTCTTAGTAGTTAAGTAAACCCCGGGAGTTGATAAGCGAAACCCTAATCTAGTCCAGTTCAAGGCTAGTGAGAGAAGCTTAGAAACCCTAAATCCGGCTTTCCTTCAGTTTCATAATAAAAGAAGTTTTATAAAGTAAATGAATATGAATTATTGTTTTAAAGTATATTTTAAACCTTAGAAAGTCTTAAATTCGGGAACTTTTCAATTTCGGGCCTTCCCGAGCTCAATTACGGAAAAACGTGCCCCGAGACCAGAAACTCAGAAAAATATTCCGAAATATTCATTAGAACCGAAATTTTATAAGGATTTCAAAAATATAAATTTTATAATTTTCCGGGCTATAAAAATTACAGTTATAGCCTTTTGTCCCGTATTTTCTTTACAACCGGTAAAGTAGATGTCTTATCTACTATTCATAAGTATAACCTATACTACATACTACCCATATACTATTCTTACATCCTTACAACTATTTATTACAATTTTCTTTTCCAAGAAATTTTGTTTCCTAATTAATTATTACATTTATTACATTTTATTACATAAATGACAAATTTTATCAAATTTTCAATTCTCTCTCCCTCCCACACACCATGGCCGGCGCCCCCCTCCCCAATTTCCCCTTCCATTTGATTTATTTTACTCCTTTTTATTCAATTAAAACCCTAGTCCATGTAATATATAAGCTCTTGTTCTCTCTCTCTTCTCATTTTTCACTCTTTCAAAATTTTGCAAAAGGAGAAAACTCTCTCTTTCCCCTCTAGAGTTGTCGTGACCCACTCCTCCCCTCATACTCACACACACAAACTCATTTTCTCTTCTTTTCATCTCCAAATCTCCATTTAGGTGATGATTCTAAGCCTTATTCCTACATTATCTTGTAATGGCAAGACCATTCTTGTGTGTTTTCCACTTTTAATCCCAATGAGCATATGCTAGGGACATGAAAACACTAATACAAGAATATCAAGCCATCACAAAAAGTAGATCTTGTGTTTAAATGAGTTTTTGTTGGAATATCATCTTGTTCATGCATGTAAAGTAGAGATCTTGCATAGAAAGTTATGTTCATGCTATGAAACTCATGATTCATGCACTATATGTGGTAGATCTAGTGTTTAGACACTCATATTTTTATTTACATTTATGTTCATGTGGATATCTTAAGCTTTCATGCATTAATGATCATAAAAGCTTAGCCTTGCATGTGTATAGATGTGTTAGATGATAGATCTTCATGTATAGGAGGCAAGAAACTTGAAAAAGAAAAGATTTTGTTAGAAATACCTAGTGAAAAATTCGGATGGAATTTGAAACCTATTTTAAAAACCCTTGAAACCACCTTGAAACTCATATTTTTCATGAAAAATGAAAGGTTTAGGTAATAGGTATCTCTAAGGAATAATTTTTATAAGTTTGGATGAGTTTAGGCATGAGTAATATGAAAATCAAGTAGTGGAGTTAGAATGGAAAATCTTGAGTTAGTGATTAAATTGTTAAATTCGTAATTTAGAGTAATGCCTACATAAACACCTAGTATTCATGCTCAAATTGCAAGTTTTATGAGTTTAATGAAGTCCTTAGACAATAGATATCATAAAGCTTCAAATTTTGGTACATTAAACAAGTTTTCTCATAGGAAAAATGCAAGAAAAGAAAATTTCCAAAATTCGGATTTTTGTGAAAAGCTTGTTTAAAAACATATTTGTCAAGTGAAAAATGTGGATTTTTATGCATAAATGAAGGTCATGGATAGTATAGATGTTAAGGACTCATTTTTATTTAGATAGTAAATGAATTCTAAGAATAAGATCTTAAAACCCTAGGGAATGCAAAAATTGGAAAGATAGATTTTTAAGAAATGGCTATTGTGGAGTCTTATAATAATTAGGAGTTCTTAAGAGTTCATTATTAAAAATTGTCAAGATCATGCATATATTGGACTCAATACATGACATTCATACTAGGAATTCATTCATATTCCATCTATGCATGAGTTATCAACTAGAAACATTTTTACTAAATGCGAAACAATTTTTTGGAAAAGGGAAAGTTACAGAACAGATCTGATCCCACTGTTCCATGACCTTAATGTTTTCAAAACTTGAAAATAATATCAGAATTAGATAGATCTTTCGAAGTAGATAGAAATCGATATAAAATTTGCGAAATTTTGAGTTAAAATGACCAAGTTATGGCCGTTTTAAGTTGGAACTTCCGCAAATAGCGAGAATTCCGATTTTGTCTAGCTTAGATGCATAGCTTGAATTAGTTAAGTGATGAGATTCTTATTAGGTTGTTCTTATTTGGTAGGTGATCCCGAGCACGACGATACCCTACCACCCGACTACTACTATCAAGAGACCGGCATACCATAGCCGAGTGAATATTACTTCCGATTTCAATTATTGCTTGTGATTGTAATGATAGTGGCATTAGTTGTTTAGGCAAAGATAAAAATGAATATGCATGATGGGGTATACGGAATTATATACTTGCCTACTGTTGATATGTGAAGTTGAACGTAAGGAATATCAAAACCGGGTGTTAAGCTATTGTTTGTATAGCGAGGAGTTAAAATTGATTGTCTGTGAATGTTGGTTGGTCACCTAAAAGAATTGGATTAATCTATTATTGGACTTCAATTATAATTGAATTCATTCATATCACGACGGGGACGGAGCATTAGCATTTGTTGTTTTTCGTGATCCATAAAACGAATATGTTGGTTAATCGTGATCCATAAAACGAAATTATTGGTTAATCGTGATCCATAAAACGAAATATTGTTCAGTTGACCGTGAGCTTAAACGGCGTCGTACCATATGATTCGTTAATCTGCTAACCCAGGATGGAGGGCACAAGTCCATCCACATATGATTTCCGGCTGGTCATATGTTTGTTGAACTCATTTGTTTGATGCATATCATTTGCTTGAGTAACCACTTGCTTGAATGATTTGTCTTAATTGCGATATGGAAGTTTTCACTCACTAAGCTAGTTAGCTTACGCCCCTATAGTTTTTATTTGTTGCAGCATGAATTCATTTGGCTTAGGCCAAGGCAGGCTACAGCTCAGGTACCAGAGCTAGGAGTTTCCTTTAGAAGTTTATTTCGATTTTGTTTAGACTTTCGTTGGAAACTAAAGGACTCTGGATGACTGTAATGGACTTAATATTATTTTGCGGAGGAATGCCTCTTAGACTTTGTAATTTATATATGTGTTTTGGTTTATTATCTATGGCTAATGAATGCCACATTAAACTTCATAACTCCATTGATTGAGTATTCTATTGTCGTAAAGGGAAGCTTTACATCTATACAAGACTCCCGAAGGGCTCGGATAGAATTTCGAGAGTCTTATATAGTATGTGGCGGACTGTTACATTTAGGATACCCCTATGGGGCATGACAACTGGCATTTTTAGCAACGGAAAAAACTTACCAGTTACTGATATTGTTATCAAAATGGGTTTGGAATCTTCTAGTTTTGGAAACGATTATTTATTTAGGGTTTATGGCTTATGATTGACCTAAGTATAGGGATTACTTGCTTTACTCAACTTGTCTATGATTTCGGATTCTAGAATTCATCTCACAGATTCTAGGGTCTCTAAGGTCTAGAGTTACCTTGGTTTGATTTTAGGGTTTTATTTCGGCTCCAACTCTAAGACTTACTTATAAAACTACCATAAAAAACTAGGAACTTACAGATAAAGTAATTAATCTAAAAGTTTAGAACTCTTGGATGAAGTGTACTTTTGCAGTATATAGAAATTCAGTATTTGGAGCCAAGAGAGCAAATAGAATCGAATCAAAAGTTTTTGTAGTGACTTTGTCAACTTTTATAGAAGAAAGATCTTTTAAGGGGAGAGAATCAAATATCTTAAATAAATAAAATATAATCAAGGGTAGGAAAGTAGATTGGGAAATTAAATAGGAGAAAAAAAGTCTACTAACTTTTAAAATTTAGGGTTTATGTTACAAATGGTACTTGAACTTTGACAAAATATACAATTAGGTACCTGAAATTTGAAATAGATTAATTTAGTACCTAAATTTTGAAATTGAAAATTTTAGTATTTGAAAGAACTTTTCATATATATTAACAATACCTCTATCAAGTTTTTTTACATACTACATCTATCAATTTCAAAGTTTTTCAGGTATCAAATTAATCAATTTCAAAGTTTAGATACTAAATTGATCATTTTCAAAGTTTAGGTACCTAATTGCATATTTTGTCAAAGTTTAGGTACCATTTATGACATTATCTCTAAAATTTAAAAGGATATGTTAGAAAAACCAATGTATTTAATTGTAGATGGATAACCGCTTCTCATTATCCCTCTCAAGCTATTGCATAACTTTTCCCCATTTCCTGCCCATTTGACGTACATAATGCTTGAAGATTAAAAAAGGATTTACATGATAAGTGATTCCCCTTTATTTTTTTTCCTTATCGTTTTCAACAACGTAAAACACTTAGGCAATGAATTCTTAAAGTGTTAGCGTTAACAACAATCTTCTACTAAAAAGAATGTTGTTTTTAGGGGAGAGACATATGGAAGCTAACTCTAAAAGAAAGAATTAGGAATGGAGAGAGAGAAGAAGTGAAAGAAACATGTTAAAGGTAAAGTGGATTTGTACAAAATTCTAATCTTTTGAGCATTAGATTTGTTAAAATATGATGATTTGAGTACAAAGGGGTATTGAGGTGATAAAGCAAGACTAAAAGGGAATGTGCATGACATTTGTACAAGCCAATGCATCAGATCATGTACCTCTCTATAGAATGACAAAATTCGTGCTTTGGATGTGCACAACATTTGCATGAGCTCATGCATTGGCCAACGTATGTCTCTTTGACTTAAAATTTTATGTTTGAAAGTGCACAACCAAGTATATAAGCCCATGCACTTGCCCATACATACCAAAACCTCTCTAAAATCACCTTTTTGCATTACAAAAGTAATTAATATCTATTCATTATCTTTCTTTAAGAATTTCACTATATTATGAGTTCTCAAAACGTAGATTCTAGGTGGATAAAGGGTAAGAACTATATAAGGTAGGTTATAGGTGAGTGTAAAAGTATAGGTCTTCCTAATGACTTAATTAGTATGCAATCCAAGTTAGTGGATATTAGAGACGAGGCATATCGATATTTTAGGTACATGTATTATCTTATTTGATGGTTGTGCTTGTTAAGATAGACCAATAACCTGATTAATGAGATATCTAAATTTAAACATTATGTATTACATGTGTTTAGCTATGGTTGGTGGACTAAGAGTACTAGTGAGGTAAAAGTAGCAGCCCATGATCTTTGGGTGATGCTATCCTTGTGTGGAATCGCACATGAAGATGATTATGGGTAGATCTACATCTTGGAAATCCTTGGATGTTAGTGAGTACCCAATATCATATACGTATAAACTATATATATGTGTGTTGTCATGATGTTGAATTATCCTCATGTTGCTTGACAAACTTAAAAACAGAGATAACGACAAACTTAAAAACAGAGATATATGTATGCATGCAATTGAATTGTGTTTGCTCATTCACTTGTACTTATGGTAGTACCATACCTAGCTCCAACTCAATCCTTTATCTTTTTCAAGTATCAATGGTGCACAAGTAAATAGTGGTGTCATGGTTGCAACCCATTAGTGAGTTTTAGGAATATCGCTAGCATTGGAAACTTTCCAAAGGATTAATTGAGGACTTGCGATGATCTATGAAACAAGGATTATAGTTATGTGTTTTTGTTTGAATGGTAAAAGGAGTTTAGTACTTACTGTAGAGAAACATTTTAGACACAATGTACAACTCTTGTACCATTGGTATGGTGAACTCTTTTAGTATCTATCCAATAAACTAATGTTGATAGTGAGTTGAGATCATTTAGTTGTTTATGATAACAACTACGCAAGCTAACATAATTTGATATCATCAATATATAAGAATTTATAGTTATTTATGGAGTAAATTGTGGATTCTTAGTAGGTTTTGAGCCTTAATGTGTCTATACTTGTTATAAACACGTAAAAGGTTGGAAATAATCCTAAATTGAGGGCGTTACGATTTTAAATTTTATTTTTATTTAATAACATAAATTAGGCTGATTTATGGATAAGAACCAATAACTGAAACCGAAAATGGTTTCAATAGGTGAGCAACTAATATAACGTTACTATTACCTAATTCATATGTGACCTAAGGCATTTTTCATTTGTAAAATGGATGTGAGCTTCCGCCACCCCCCCAACTTTTTACATTTTTTTTTATTCCTTCATTTGTTTTTTCGGTGGGATTTTTTATTCTTTCATCTTGCCAGAATAATTTTTATGCCAGTACCAATAATTGGATAATGCCGATTCTCTATTATGGGAATGAAATGCCAGTTTTGTTTAACAACTGTTATGGCACATTAATATTCAATATTATGCTTTTCTTTCTTTTTCCCCCTCCATTTGCCTATTAGATATCTGTATTATTAAATAGGCAATAATATTGCTATTTTCACATTCTGCTACAATAATCCATATATTACTGAGAAAAAAATATGAAGCTAACAACTGACGTAGTAGGATGTAAGTTACAAATGAAGTATATAAAATTTATACTGAGCTCTTTTTTTAAAGATATATATATATATATATATATATATAAATGAATGGTACCATATAAATAAATTGTATTTTTTTTCATACAATCTTGTAAATGATTTATCTATTTAATTTATTATTATTTTTTAATCACTAAAGCACGAATGTGATATCCACTATTATTTTAGAAAGAATATAAATGAAAAATTATGTATATTTTATTTGAATGGAATATTAATGTTTATATTTTAAAAAAAGTGGAATCCATGCTATATAAAATGATACAAATAAAGAATTACCCCTTTTATTCATATGTCACGATTTAAAACATCGATCATTTTTAAACTACTTGATTATTTTATGAAATATTAACCTCTTATTTTTAGTCACTAATAAAAACTTTATTCAAATTTATTTCCATATATTAATCCTTTCGGACTTAATTTCCCTCATCAGGAAATCATTTTATGGTTAGTGGAGGAGTCCATCAACATTGTTGATCATGCAGTATATTAGCAATAATTGTATCTTTCCGTATGTTTGGCGAGGTCATGTTACGGTTAATGATGACAAAGTTTGCATTTGTCCTAATCTTTACGTTGGGAGAATAATCATAGTCTGTACTAATAAACTTTATGTATTTTTACAATATTTACCGTTTCACCATGTCAAGATTCCCAACGTGGCAAGTCAGGTGCCATTCTTAATCTAATGGACGCGTGAAGTTTTTTTTTTTTTTTTTTATTATTATTATATTTTTCTCTCCGGCGAAGACGTAAGGTATTCGCTGGGTAAAAATGTTTTGTTTCGCCGTCAGCGCTTGCTTTCTAGAAATTGAATCTATAGGACCAGCAGTTTCATGTTCAGTTTCAGAATCCTAAAACTGTTAAATTCTTTTTTTCTTTAAAGTAAAAAATAAAATTATAAACAAATAATAATTAAAAGGATAAGAGCGTAAACTTATCTTACTTTGTATTCATCCCATACTTTATTTGATCAGATAGGGTTTGAGTGAATATGGCAAATAGAATGATAGAACACAAATATAGTTTATATATATATATATATATATATATATATAATATGTTATCATAAGAGAGGGTATTGTATGAAGTCTTTAGACGTTATAGCCATCTTAGGATATGGTATGAAGTTTATATACTTATACTCATCCTAGAACGTGTGTCACGTCCTGAGATTACCCTAGTAGTAGTAAACAAGTTACACTTGATTACCATCTCTAGATTACCTTCAGAGAGCAATATATTTTTAAACAACATGATCTTTTAGTTACTTTGATAAGAAATGATAAATACATATAAGCCATAAATTAATAAATAACTGTCATCGCAATGCTTGAATATAATATTACAAACCATACTGTCTTTCTAAAAAGTCTCTAAACGCATAACTGATAATCTAAATACTAACTAACTTAGACTAAAAATAAAAGTAAATAACTTATTCCATAATCTTCCATGAACTTCTAGTCTTGAAGTTGTTACCAGAGCTAAATTCCTGGAAGTGACAAGCCATGGCCTAAGTGTAAACCTGAAATAAGTGTTGGAGTGTGAGCGAAGCCACAGGCTCAGTGAATAACTAGAACTTACCACATACCAAACAAGTTTATTAATAATCATATGAAATGCATTAATCAAACATATGGACAAATACAAGTCTGGATTACTTGGAATCCAATGCAGGATAAAGATTTACGCCTTCTCATCGAGGTTGAAGGAACACAATATTATAGCCTACCTACCCAGGAGAAACTAAGCATATAGGAAAACAGCAATACTCACTTTAATTATCACTTTACATTTATTATATCTTTAACACTCATTTCCTATTTTAACGTAGAAACTCCACTAAGGATTAGTCATTTCAAAGCGATGCCATAAGCGGCGTCTTTCATTTACCATTTACTTCCTATGGTACCGACAAAACAAATGTAATCTTGCATAGAACTAATAGCCTCTTTACCTAGAAAAATCAAGCATCACCAGAGATCCGAAACACTAACACGTAGTAGGCTGCCACTTACTCAAATGTTGTTTATGCAAATCGTGCAATGCATGTTCATTTTATTTATGGTACCAGTAGTTTTTAATAAGGTTTATGGTGATCAATCATTGCACAAAAAAACAACATACTATACAAGCAACACGTTCATACGGAATTCTATTATTACTATTAATAGAGTAGCTTAGCAATCAACAATTCATACAGCAACAATTCTCGTAAACTCATACAACAAATTCATGTTATTATTTTTCATTTAAGATCAGCTAAACTACAAGCACACATAATGTAATAAGTTTGAGTTACTCACCTGCTCATACTAGCTAATCATAATAATCAACGGGGAAATCCTCACGAGTATCAAGATCACCTATTGAGATAAATAAATATATTCATCAATACAATATAAATTATATAATTAAACTCCTATGAGTGTCTGAGTATCCTATGTTGATATTTGATTTTGTTTTTATTATTATATTGGTCGTTTAATGGCCTTATGGTAACAAAAATTATTATTTAATATTTTATTTGTATTTTTCTTTTCTTGATCTTGTTTGATATTTATATATTTTTTATTGGGTAATCATAGAATTTGTATTCAATAAATTGATATTTTTATCGTTACTATTATCACCACTTTTATATTATTTTTTAGTTAACCTATTATGGTAACTAATATTTATTTACTATTATTTAGTTTCGTCGTATTTTTCTTGATCTACTTGATATAATTATCTTGTCTTTTTTAGAAATCACATTATTCATAATTTTAATTCATTTAGATATCCATTCTTATATATTTATCTACATAAAACAAGTATTTAACAATTATATTACCTATAACAATAATATTTTCCTATAGTTTTAGGGTTTAATACTTCTTAAATATTAAACCTATTATTATTATTATTTATTTACTAAGTAAATCTGTTTTTATTTGTATATATTATGTAATATATGTTTATATATATAATAATCTATTTTTGTAAAATAGACTTCGCGCAGGGAGGATTATGCATTTACACCATCTCCAACGCCGCTGGCATTGAAACCCAGATGCTAGTGTTCGTATGTTTTATATGTAATTTTGTGTCATCGTATGCTGGCTCTAAGCCTTTAGCTTTACAACATACGTCGTCTTCTACATTGTCTAAGTTGCCAGTGTTTTTTCGTTTACCTAAAAATGAATTTTACATAGCTTCTTTTCCAATACACGCCATCTCAACACCACTGGCCTACCCTTGTGCGCCGCCGGCATTGAGCACTTACACTGCCAACGTAGGAGTAGTGTTGACACTGTTCATCATTTTCTACGATTTGAAACTCAATTTTCTTTTAATATATGTTTATTATACTTGCATTTAAACTACTCCTAAGTGTTTTTTCTACACCTTACATCTATTGGACGTGATATATCCGTACATATTACTTCTTTTAATTACCATTCAACCTAGTTTCTAGCTTCAACATATAACATAATACATTAATGGAGCTTTACGACTAGGTTTTACCTTGTTTGAGTAGATTTGGAGATGCTAAACTCTCCCCCAGAGCTGGATTCGAACCTAGAGTTAACAAATCATAGTTTAAGCTAATGTTTTGATTATTTAACTAACTTATAAACAAATTTAACTTACCTTGGTTATTCTTTTAAGCTTTGTTTGGTGCTCTAATGTTGTAGCTTGTCTATGGAGGTTATGTTTATATGTTTAGGTTGTTGTTCTTGGTGGAAAAGAAGGAAAATTTGGTTGTTCAAATGGGGCATTTATTGTTTTGTTTTCCTACTCTTTAATGTATCATCTATAGATATATAGAAGAGGAAGTTGCAGCTCTCTTCCTCCGAATCTTCTCTTGATTGTGAAGCAATTTGCTTCTCATTGGCTTCTGCATTTATTCTGAAGATTGTTTGGTGGATTTTGATTGGTTCTTTGTAATAGTTGCTTGACTTTGTTGTTATTAAATTGACTCATTTGTTTCATAGTTCGGCTGTGCACAATTTGAGAAGATATTGACCGCATGTTGATCCTCAATTTGCATCGAATTTTATCATTATTGTTAAAATATTATTTGTTCGGTAATTGTTTAAGTTTTAGGATAGTTTATTAAGTTAAACGGGTACAAATATGACAATTATTTAGGAGTTTTATCTTTTAAAATTTATATAAAGCTTCCACAATTTTCTAGGTTATTACCTAGTTCAACTTCAGGTTTAAAGTTTACGCGATTAATTATTTTTAGGATTTTATCTCACCCGATTAGGGTTTTCTAAACTCAATAGACCAATTTTTATTTTAGGCTCTAATAACTTAAAAAACTCTAATTAAAACAATGGTGTGATCCAAATATTTATTTAAAGTCTAGATTATTAGTTATAGATTTTTTTTATGTTTTTATTGTGTATTTATAACCCTAACGATTTATTTTAAAGTTATCGTTTTTTTAACTATAAATGTAATTGGTTATTTACTCTTTATTGCATTTAAAATCTTAACCAAGTTATTCTTATATCTTGAGTTTTTCATACCCACTATGAAATCTTATTAGTATGACTACTATCTAGAAAGCTTTGTTTTAAGGTTTGAAATTATATATAGGCTCATTATTATTTGTGGTTTTATTCTAAGGTCTTGGTTAAGTTCAATATTAACCATCTATTTTCTATATTTATATTACTGTCTATTTTTACTGGTATGAAAAATTCTCGAGGTTTACATTCTCCTTCCCCTTAAAATAAGTTTTGTCGTCAAAGCTTGCTTAGGTACCGGAATTTTCATACCGATGAGGATAGTTTCTCTTAGTCTCATCTTCTAGTTCCCATGTCATTTCTTCAGTTTCAGAATCCCATAGTGCTTTGACATAACAGATCTCTTTATTTCTGAGAGTTTGCACTTTTCTATCCAATATCCGAACATGATGCTTTCATATGTTAAGTTCTCATTTAAATCAGTTGGTTCCAACTCAACCACTTTATCCAGATCTGGTACATATTTTCTTAGTACTGATACATGGAAAACATTACGTATACCAGATAAGTTGGGTAGCAATGCAAGATAATATTGTAAACCCTCGTTTTCTTAGTAAACCTGAGTTCGATTTTGGGAAAGACTTAAAATCGGAAACCGAAATCCTAAAAGAATATCTCTGGACCAATCGGACCTAGAAATCTTATGTCTGGCAATACCAGAAGGAAACCCTAAAAGAATAAAAACGAGTTAACTCTGAAGTAAGACTCTAAAAAGTCAATCGGAAATCCTAATCAACAAGATCTTAGAAAACCCTAGCAGTTTAGATCCGGCAATCCCGGGTTCTCAAACCAAGGAGTCGAAATGTGAATGGAAAGTGTAGATTAGCTCGTATTAATATTAGAATGCTAAACAATATCCGATTAGTAAATTTTCGATCTATTTTGAGCCCGATTGAATACAAGTCTCGAAAAGTATATCCCGGGGCTTGAGATATTAAATATATGATATTAGTACCGTTAGATTCGTAATTTCATAATATTTCTAACTATTTCAGTTATATAATTTTTCAGGTTATAAAAGTTACAATTATAATTTTTTTATCTTCATTACTACCGGTAAATTAAAGTGTCTAGTCAACTTTTGTTTTTTTTTACACTATTCATCAAGTACAACTACCAATATCCTATTCTTACATCTTTACAACCTATTCTTACAATTTTACATTATTTCCTTACAAATTTACTTTTCCAATTTATTTTGTATACAAACTACTCATTAAGTTTGAAATTTATTACACAAAACAAATCAAAACACTCTCCTCTCCCGTCTCTCTCTTGGAACCGGCATGAAACACCCCCTCCCCCCAACCTAAAGGCCACATTTTGTTTTGATTTCCTTTTATTAAATAATCACACAAAACCTTAATTCATTTTCTTATATAATCTCTTTTTCACCTTTCACTTTTTCACTTTCTCTCATTTTCTCACAAAACCAACTTTGGAAGTTTCTTTTTCTCTCCCTCTCCTCTCTATACTTGCCGTGACCTATTGTGCACCCCCTTCCCCCCCTCCCCCACAAAAAAAAAAAAAAAAAAAATTACTTCAAGTTTCCTTCTCCAAAACATCTAAATAGGTAATAGATCTTAACCTTACCACTCTATAACTTATAATGGCAAAATCATACATGTGTGGTTCTACTAAAATCCCATAAGCTTTGAGCTAGGGATGTGGAAACACTTAAGCATGAGATCCTTACCATCACAATGTTATGGATCTTGAAATCTAAGTTATCTTACTATTATTTTGCTATATATTGTTGTGTTGTTATATAGACATTTTTGTGCATATATTTTCATTTTTACTCACATCTACATATTTGCATTGTTGCATTACACTCATAACAAGAGTAGTATAGTAGATCTATTATTTTAGTAGTTAAAATAACATAGCTGTCACGCCCCATAGGGTATTTTATACGTAACAGCCCGCCACATACTATATAAGACTCTCGAATTTCTACCCGAGCCCTTCGGGAGTCTTGTATAGATGTAAAGCGTCCCTTTACGACAATAGAATACTCGATCAATGGAGTTAAGAAGTTTAATGTGGCAATCATTAGCCATAGATAATAAACCAAAACACATATATATACTTTACAAAGTCTAAGGGGCATTCCCGCGCAAAATAATATTAAGTCCATTACAGTCATCCATATTCCTTTAGTTTCCAACGGAAGTCTAAACAAAATCAAATTAAACTTCTAAGGGAAACTCCTAGCTCCGGTACCTGAGCTGTGGCTTGCCTCGTCCTAAGCCAAATGAACTCGTGCTGCAACAAGTAAAAACTATAAGGGCATAAGCTAACTAGCTTAGTGAGCGGAAACTTCCATATCACAATTAACGCAAATCATGCAAACAAGTGATTATTCAAGTAAATGGTATGCATCAGACAAATGAGTTCAACAAACATATGACCAGCCGAAAATCATATGTGGATGGACTTGCGCCCTCCATCCCGGGTTAGCAGATTAACGAATCCTGCGGTACGACGCAGTTTAAGCTCACGGTCAACTGAACAATAATTCGTTTTATGGATCACGATTAACCAACAATTTTGTTTTATGGATCACGATTAACCAACATATTCGTTTTATGGGTCACGAAAAACCAACCAATGCTAATGCTCCATCCCCGTCGTGATATGAATGAGTCCAATTATAATTGAGGTCCAATATAGATTAATCCAATTCTTTTAGATGACCAACAATTATTCGTAGACAATCAATATGAATTCTAGCTAAACAAACAACAGTTTAGCACCCGGTTTCGATATTCCTTAAGTTCAACTTCACATATCAAATACAACAAGTATATAATTCCCATATACCCCATCATGCATAATCATTCTTATCTTTGCCTAGACAACTAATGCCACTATTATTACAATCACAAGCAATAATTGAGAGCGGAAGTAATACTCACTCGGCCATGGTACGCCGGTCTCTTAGTAATAATAGTCAGGCGGTAAAGTATCGTCTTGCTTGGGATCACCTATCAAATAAGAACAACCTAGTAAGAATCTCATCACTAAACTAATTCAAACTATGCATCTAAACTACACAAAATCGGAATTCTCGCTATTTGCGGAAGTTCTAACTTAAAACGGCCATAACTTGGTCATTTTAACTTGGAATTTCGCAAATTTTATATCGATCTCTATCTACTTCGAAAGATCTATCTATTTCTAATATTATTTTCAAGTTTTGAAAACATTAAGGTCACAGAACAGAGGGATCAGATCTGTTCTGTAACGTTTCCGATTCCGAAAAATTGTTTCGCATTTGGTAAAAATGTTCCTAGTTGATGATTCATGTATAGATGGTATATGAATGAATTCCTAGTATGAATGTCATGCAATGAGCTCAATATATGCATGGTCTTGATGATTTTTTATGATGAACTCTTATGAACTCCTAATTATTATAAAACTCCATAATAGTTACTTGTAAAAAGCTATTCTTTCCAACTTTACATTCTCTAGGGTTTTTAGGATTTATTCTTGGAATTTACTTGTTATCTAAATAAAAATGAGTTCTTAACATCTATACTATCCATGACCTTCATTGATGCATAAAAATCCACATTTTTCACTTGGTAAATATGTTTTTAAACAAGCTATTCACAAAAATCCGAATTTTGGGAAATTTTCTTTTCTTGCATTTTTCCTATGAGAAAACTTGTTTAATGCATCAAAAATTGAAGCTTTATTATATCTATTGCCTAAAGACTTCATTTAACTCATAAAACATGCAATTTAAGCTTGGATACTAGGTGTTTATGTAAGCATTATTCCAAAATACGAATTTAACAAACTAATCACTATCTCAAGATTTTTCATTCCAACTCCACTACTTGTTTTACATTTTACTCATGCTTAAACTCATCTAAACTTATGAAAATCATTCCTTAAGGGTATCTATTACATATACCTTCCATTTTTCATGAAAAATATGAGTTTTAAAGTGGTTTTAGTGGTTTTTAAAATAGGGTTCCAAGATCATCCGAATTTTCAACTAGGCATTTCTAACAAAATCTTTTCTTTTTCAAATTTCTTGTCTTCCATACATGAAGATCTACCATCTAACATATCTATACATAGGCAAGACTACATTTTTATGATCATCAATGCATGAAAATCAAAATAACCATATGAACATAAATGTAGATGAAGGTATGAATGTCTAAACACTAGATCTACCAAATATAATGCATGATTCATGAGTTTCATGGCATGCACATAAATTTCTATGCTAGATCTCTACTTTACATGCATGAACAAGATAATATCTCAACAAAAACTCTTTTAAACACTAGATCCACTTCTTGTGATGGCTTGATATTCTTGTATAAGTGTTTTCATGTCCCTAGCATATGATCATTGGGATTAAATGTGGAAACACACAAGAATAGCTTTACCATTACAAGATTTGGGAAGAACAAAGCTTGAAATCATCACTTTAATGGAGATTTATAGAGGAAAAGAAGAGAAAATAAATGTGTGAGTGTGTGTGTGCACATGTGTGGGTCACGGCAACAAGCTAGAGGGAAAAGAGAGGGTTTCAACCTTTGTAATTTTTTTGGAAGAGTGAAAATGAGAAGAGAGAGAGAAAAAGGAGCTTATATTAGGGGTGTTCATGATTCGGTTAACCGATCCGTGGCCCTATTTTTTGATCCTAACCGTAATAATCGGATTTTCAATATCCTGATCCTAAACCTATCCATTATGAATGGTTAACCGCCTTAACGGTTAACCGTTTTTTTCGGTTTTCGGTTTTTAACTGTTTGACATAATGGTTATGCAAATTTTGCAATTAACCATACTTTTCAATATGTCCGTAAAAATAATTAGAGTATTTTTTTGTATAATTATATTAAAAACTATAAATTAAGAATGCAAGACATGTAAAATAGTTATTAACATATATCGGTGTCATCAAGATAATAATTATAATAGCTTTTTACTCATGTGTTCTTATCAACCTCGATCAATTAAGCTCAATACAAAATCTCAATCAAATACCACCATTTTAATTTTCAAACATACATGCATTTGTTTATTTTTATCTGAATTATTCACTTTAACATAATTCATATTAATAATACTAAAAAAAATAATTATATGGGTATATTATAAATTATATATATATATATATATAATTACGGATCGGTTAACCGAATCCATCAGTTTCTAGAATCTAAAAACCGAAACTGAAACCGAAAACTGAAAAAATTAAAAATGCTAATCCTAAACCGAAACCAATGGATCGGTTAACCGCTTTTTTCGGATTGGTTTCTCGGTTTCGGTTCGATTATCCTAAACATTCGGTTTTTTTGCACACCCCTAGCTTATATATGAATAGATTAGGGTTTTAGTTGTAATAAAATGAGTAAAATAAAATAAAAATGAGGGAAATTGGGAGGGGGGTGCGCCGGCCTTGCATAGGGGAGGGAGAGAGAAAATTGAATTTTTGATAAAATTTGTAATTTATGTAATAAAATGTAATAATTTATTAAGAAACAAAATTTCTTGGAAAAGAAAATTATAATGAGTAGTTATAAGGATGTAAGAATAGGGTATGGGTAGTGTGTAGTGTAGGTTGTACTTGTGAATAGTAGACAAGACATCTACTTTACCGATTGTAACGAAAACACGGGAAAAGGCTATAACTGTAATTTTTATAGCCCGGAAAATTATAAAATTGATATTTTTGGAATCCTTATAAAATTTCATTTTTAATGAATATTCCGGAATATTTTTCTGAGTTTGTGGTCCCGGGTCACGTTTTTCAGTAATTGAGCTCGGGAAGGCCCGGAATTGAAAAATTCCCGAATTTAAAACTTCTTAAGGTTTAAAATATACTTTAAAACAATAATTCATTTTCATTTACTTTATAAAACTTCTTTTATTATGAAACCGAAGGAAAGCCGGATTTAGGGTTCCTAAACTTCTCTCACTAGGCTCAAACGGGACTGGATTAGGGTTTCGCTTTTCAACTCCCGGGGTTTACTTAACTACTGAGAATACCGGGGTTTATATCAGTTATAGTGACTTATATGCATATTTTATCTTCTGCCAGTAAACAATTTATCTTGTTTATTATTTATTACTATTCACTCTACTCTATTTTTTCTTACAACTACTCTTACAACTTACATGCTTGTTTTTACATTTACTTTACCAATACAACTTTTTACTATACTCTTTACTTAACTTCCTTTTTACTCTCTCTATTTGTGTATGTGTGTGTCTCTCTCTCATGAGGTGCCAAACCTCTCTTCCCCCCTTTCCTCTCTCCATTTTTCATTTTTATTTTTTTCATTATTTAATTCTCTCAGCTTTTCTCTATAAATACCACCTCCCTCCTTTGCTTTTTTACACTTACATCTCCATACTCTACCAAAACTCTCTTAAATTTCTCTCTCAATCTTTTTTCTCTTCTCTCCTCTTCCTTATCGCCATCCCTTCTCCTCTCTTTGCCTCTCATTTTCTTTCATCTAACAATTCGGGTAAACACTCAAAACACTCTCCATAGATTATAATGTGTAGCATATATATGTGTCCTTAGAAATTTCCAAAATAAATTCCAATGATGCTTCATGCTAGAAATGGAAATATATAAGATAGCATACAATGTCTACTTTTATGTTCATGTTTATATCATAATCATGTTATTTATGATAATGAATATTATTATTCTTAATCTAACTTTTTATATGTTATATATTCTTTAGAGCCTATTGCTCATTAACTTAACCTACTTATTTCTTGCACTTTATTTGTTACAATTTATTTATTTCGTGCTTTCATAAGACTAGTCCATTTTAATCCTAGACTTGTTTTAAAATCAAGTCCAAAAGAGACTGGAATAATTCAAGTCTCATAAAGCCTTGATAAAAAGCTAAGACTCCCACTTTCTTCATTATATATGATGGTTGGATTACTTCAAGTCCTTAAGGAGTCTTGTAAAATGAAGGGCTTAGGTGATGAGTATCATAAAATAGTGATTTTTATAAGTTGTTCATGGTTTTACTAAGAGAAATTTTCAAAACAAGAAAATGATTTCAAAAGTTAAGTTAGATCTATAATTCGACTCCAAAAAAAAATGTTAAAATTCGTAACTCGGGAGAAATGCCAAGAAAACACCTATTTTTCAACTTTAAAACAAAAGTTTTATTAAAAAAATGAAAGCCTTAGGAAGTAGTTTTGATTAGGACTTAATTTTAGAAAGAATAAAAGAGTTTTTCACAAGAAACAATCTCAAAAACAATTTTTCCAAATTCGGATCTAAAAATGATCCCCATTTAAACACCTATTTCCAAATGCCAAAATGAGTATTTTAATAGAAAAATAGAAGTCTTAGGAATTGATATAATAAAGACTTGATTTTTATAAGAGCAAATGTGTTTTATCAAAGTAGAAACATAAAACAAAAGAAAAGTTTTCCAACTAAGATCAAACCATATTTTCCTTTCCGAAAACTTTGCAAAATTAGTCACTAGGCAAAACTCACCTTTAACCATCTATTTTTCCAACCTTTAAATGAGGAAATTCATTAAGATAATGAAGGTATTAGGTATATAGGTTATCAAGGCTTCATCATAATAAGAATATGCATGATTTTTAAAGGAATAGAGTAGTTTTCCCAAATGAGTGTTCATGACACTATTACGAGGTGTAAGTCTTTGCAAAATTCTTTTTAATAAAAAATCATTAAGGAATTGCATGTAGATAGCTCATATCATGACATTCATGTTCATAACTTGTAGATACTACATGTACATATAATATACTTGATAGAAATGATGCAAATTTCACAAAACAATTTTGGAAATTCAACTTGTAGTTACTGATCAGATTTGATCCGAATGTTCCGAGACCTAAATGTTTTCATTATTTAGTAATAACATAAAAAATAGATAGATCTTTTGAAGTAGATAGAAATCGATAGCTTATTTGCGAAATTCCAAGTTAAAATGACCAAATTATGGCTGTTTTAAGTTGGAATTTCCAATTACTATGAAAATTACGAATTCAAAGAGGTTTATTTGAAAACTTTGGATTTAGTTATGGTATGAAATACTCATAAGGGTATTTCTTTCGTTTAGCTAATTTTGGATTCAGGGGAAAATTCTTGTTTCTAAATCGCTCCCATTAGAGACTGGAGACCATGGCTGAGTGAGTTTACTATCTTTAAATTTTGTGGTTGTACTTGTGCTTATAATATTAGTAGCATTAGAATAATATAAAATTGACTATATGTATATGATTTCTACATGTGTAAATTGATGATAAGAATATCAAAATGAGCTTGCTGTAATTATTTGTATGACCTAGTATAGAATTGATCTATCTGAAATCTCTATGATTACCCATAAATTGTTAAATTAATATGTCATGATCTTATAATCAAATTGACCATGCATACCATATGTCAGTCACATTGCATAGGTTATTATACATTTGTGGGAAGAAAGCATAATAGCTAGGCAACGAGGGGCCTGTAAACTCGAATGTTGGCGTAATGGCCGAAAATTAAATTTGGTGTATAGGCCGGAATTAGAAATGTGTGTAAGTGGACACCTGTATCAACTACAGTATAAATAAAAAAAAAATGTGTGTGGGTGGGCGCCTGTATCAACCATAATAAAAAGTGAGAAAAATTGAAATCGTTCGTCGTATGGGCCTGAAACACCTAATCTCGAATGGAGGGTGTAAATCCATTCAACATGAGACTATCGGTTAGTCTTTTGTATTGTATGCTCATGTGTTTGTGCATTCATATGATTGTTAATAACTTCTCTGTTATATTACTGTTAAGCATTTAATTTGGAAGTGGAACTCACTAAGCTAGCATAGCTTACACCCCCACAGTTTCTTTCTAATGCAGTTCCCGTACTTATGGCTGCGTCCCTGGACCTGGCCAAATCAGGTAATGAGAGACTAGGAGTTATCTCCTGATGCGCTCAAAACAGATCGTATCAAACTTTAAAATTTATAAATCTAGAATTAATCCTACAATTGTGCAAAGGCAAGTATACCTATTCGAAATAGTGTATGATTAAAACCAGGTATCGTCCTCAGGAATCTAAGAAACAATTACTAGTGTTACCCTTTCTCCACTATTTAGTCTAGTTCTTAAATTAATATGTATTATCATCAAATACTAATTAACTAATTTAATTAACCCCAAGATCCTTATGACAGCTTTTAAGAATTATAATCAATCACAAGATATGCAACATACCCCTCATCTTATTCTATCTTAAACCCTCACTTTTCATATAAAGATATATTGATTAATGACTCATTCACACCTTGCACTGCATGAACTTTCTATCAAACTGATTACTCCCTCGAGCTAATCAATTTCTAATCTTGCATGAATTAATAGAAGCCTCTACCTAACTAATATTAACACAAGATTGCATTAAAGATCCTAGTTCATAAACAAAGATCAAATCTTTATTGCAGCAAATCAAAGTCTCTCTATCTCTAGATGAAACATGTGACTTTCCTATTCATGAAGATCTAACTTACTAGATAAAACCTCTTCCATCTAATAAGGATCATGTATGTAATTAACTTTGCGCATAAATCAATCATAAAACAATTATAATACATGAATAGATGCAAAAGTACAACTTCTCATTAATAAATGCAATTCAATTCAAATTGGGTTAGGGCTTTACAAGATTTAGGGTTAGGAATCTACTCCTTCATGGAGTTTACAAGAAAAACACAATATCTAGAGAAGTAGAATGGAAACATGATGTAAAAATACAACCCTTGAATGATATTGTGATAATTTATGATGTCCAAACAATCTTTCTCGCCCAAGTGCATATTTTCTCTCCTAGAGTTCCCAATGTACGGCCCAAGATCCAAAATAAATCAACAAGGCGGCTATTTATAGTATAAGGAAAAGTCATGTGTGCATGGGGGTCTACACGGCCGTGCTTGGGGCCGTGTACAATGAGAAAAAATGAATTTTTGACATGTTACGAGGTTGTGCATAACTCCAAATCTTCTTTTTCTTCTCGGATCGAGTTATTTGCTTTTGCACTACCTTGTACACTCCTTGTGCAGCTGCTAGGGCATGAATTAAGATACTTGCTGGTCACCTTTTTACCCTCTGCACAAGCATTTGAATGGCCATGCATGAACGTTGTACACACTTGAAAATCATCAATTTGTAGCTTTTGTTAAATCTTTCCTTGTTTTTGCTCAAATCATCCATAAATCTTCCAAATGAGTACTTGAACCCTGAAAAACAAATATTCAACACTTAAGTATCTTTCTCTTAAGAGTTTCACATAAAATTAATGCAAAATTATATCAATTGAGTATAGAAAATATGGGTCTTTTAACACTTATCAAACTTCCCCACACTTAACCATTTGCTTGTCCTCAAGCAAACAACTAAGAATAATGAAGATCTATCATCAAATATACTCAAATAATTTTTTTTAAACATTCAATAATTTCTTCAGATTATAGCGACTCACTTTGTATCTATAGCTCAAACCCATTATATAAATGTAATTAGCATACTAAAATCAAAATTCTAAGATTAACCTAGGTAAGTTAAACTTTACCCCTACAAATTAGTAATAGCTTCCAAAGTCACAAAATAAACGCGAAGTCAAACAATAGTAAAAGTGACCTAGTTACACTTTTCACCACTCATTAATGAATATATAAACTCTTTAACAACTTCTCTAAGCACAACAATCTAGAGTGAAAGTAATTGCATCAGTCCTTCCCTTAGATTTCCTCATTTTAGTTTAAATCTCTTCATAATTTATTAGAGCCTTCAGAGGGACGAGTCTTAGCCCATATCTTTTCTTTTCTTTTCTTTTCCTCTGGACGGGTTTTCGCCTGCATCTTTTCAGCTCAATTTTTTTTTTAAGTTCAAAAATTGAACTTATGCCATTCCTTCCTTCTCGTTATAATGAGTTCATTGAGTCGGCACATCCCGGGCTCATCACCCAAGTGACCAGGTTTTAAAGGGACCCTAGAGAACTCTCTCTCACTTTAACATTCAAGGTTGGATACTCATAACTCAATACTCGAGTCATTGGAGTAAAGATTTTTTTTTTTAGATGCAAAAGTATTTAATTCTAAGAAGGATCACCAAGTGATGAATTTCATATGCTCTTTCACTAAAGATTAGGAGGGCTCTCAAAATTTTTGAAAAGAAAATATATAAATCAACAAGTTTAGAAACATAACCATTTAACTTTCAACCAAGGAGTTTGATTCACTTTTAGACTCTAAATTCCATTACTAATTAGCAAGTAAGTTTACCCCACCAAGATTTTGTCCTACAGTTTCAATTAATTATATTGATCACAAAATAGGTGAGTAAGGTACTATATAAGCCACTTTCATCTTAATTCAACTTAGCTTGAATGCCTTTTTTGTCTATTTTTGTTTTCGAATATATTTTCAAGATCTATCAATTCATAATTAGCTTTTAAGCACAATTGCAAATGTGAATATATGGGATTTTTTTTATCAAGATCAAAATAAATTTCAATTTTAAACACAATTAATATGATCTAATGCATGAAGAAATGTATACTTAAGACCCAAATTTTCTTTCTTAAATTTCCCAATCCCCATACTAATGCGGACATTGTCCTCAATGTCATTTCAATAAAGAACAAATAAGGAAAATGGAAAAAAAAAAAAAAGAAAATTTATACAAGTTAGCAGGGGTTTTATCATGCGAGAGCAAATAAGGAAAGATAAAGAACACTAGAACTTCCCCGGTTCATGTAGAGGTTGGATCATGAGTTTATCGCAACTAGTAGGAGAAAAGAGAAAAGCCATATGAAAATGTGGCAGCAGCATTAATCTTGTGAATCCAAAATAGATCATGCCTAAAGATAAAACCAAAAATAAAAAACAAAAAGCAAATCTAGAAAGAAGTTAGCCCATCCTAAAGTCTAACCAGGAATTCCGAAAGGATGCCGTCAAAATTATGAGTTGTCCCACAAGTAGGGCACTCATTAGTACAAATCACAGATAAGTGCAAAAAATCAGAAAATAAGATCATTTATCTCCATCATTATCCTCATCATTAGAGTCATTGGGGGACTCCTCAGCATTACCATCTGCTACATCATCTCCATCATCACTATCATTCTCCTCTTCTTTACCCTCATCCTCCTCCTCTTGTTCAGCTTCCTCATCGTCATCTTCTTTTAAAGGTGAATCAAATTCATATTCAGATACAAACTTCGGTGCTTTTCCCTTTCGCTTGACTGGTTCAAGCTCAGAAGAATCCGGTTCAGGTAAAGTCTCGTAAGTAGGTAGATCAGTAGGGGGAGGAGAAAAACAACCAGCAATTTTCTCTAAAAATGCCCAAATTGAAGCTCGAAACCGTTTATTCTTCTTCCTCTCTTTTCTATTCGGCTTCCATTCTTCATAGAAGTCTCTTTGTAACCATTGATAATCACTTTCAAGATGTGGGGCCTGGGAGCTAGATGCAGATAAAGGAGTGAAAACTCCTTTAGAAGGGGTAGGGACTCCTTTAGAAGGAGTGGAAAGATCGACAAGCTTAATTGAGCCCCATCTAAGAAATGGACCATCCAAAAATTTCTTGGCAGGTACTCCAAAGTTAGTGGTGATGGTTCTTTAAAAATCCGAAAACCCTTGAGGAACTTTGTAACATAACCACCACAGTAAAGTCTCTTAGTTCTCGGGTCTGTTGCTTGCCTAAATAGAAACTTAGCCACTTCTAAACCCACATTAATCTTTGTTTTAGTAGCAATACTGTACAAACGAAACAGTTCAAAGTTGTTTACCACACCGTGACTACTCTTGCAACCTCCAATGGTATGTGCCAACAAGTGGTGAACCACCTTCAAGTTAAGATCAGTCATTGATGTGGCTTTGGAACGAGATGGTTGATATCGAATAATAGTTCCACATAGCTGCTCCCAATACTGCTGTGCAGTGAGATCAGATGGCCAAGTTTTGGGCAGTTTTGTGAAGCTGGCCTCATTCCATTCTTCAATTCATATAAACCCAGATATATGCCAAACTTATGAGCATAGACATGTTGTTGTTTGCCATATACTTGAAAATACATGTCATACTTGTCTAACTAGAGAGTGGATAGGAATTCCAGAGTAACTTCCCTATAAGCTGGCTCGTTTATCTCAAAGAATGAGGTCCATGGTCCTACACTCAACATTTCCTGGATTTCTTGCTCAAGGCCATATTCCCGGAGTAATTTCTAATCCAAATATTCACTATTCATGAAGGCTTTCGCCTCAAGCTTTTCTCTCCTTTGCTTGCTCCACTCTTGCTCAGAGTATTTGACAAAGTGAGTTGGCCCTACATCTTCTTTCTTGTTGAGGCCACTTCTTTTTCTTGGCTTGGGAAGTTGAAGCCTATTGTTTTGATTGTGGCATTTTGGACTTGTGCGCTACTCGTTTGGTTCTCACCATTTCTACATAAAGGACAAGCATATATCAAGGACATTGTAAAAGCAATGTTCATAGATGTGAGTAAGTGTTAAACACAACTCAGTATAAGTAGAGCACAATTCATAGATGTGCTTGGCTTCTATAACAATGATACAACAACTTAGTAGGAACAACTAAACAAGATTGAGTGAAAATCAAGCCTAATAATAATAAAAACAGAGTAGCTCAATCACTTGCAAGGCCGTGCAGAGGGTAGTGTAGACTATAGCTATAGGGAAAAACATATTAAGGGAACCACATTCATTATGAAATCATCAAGAATATACCCATTTAATCTTAGGTTTGTGAAAACCCTAATATCTTATACATGAAACCCTAAAATTCTGAATTGAGCCATATAAGCATGAATGGTGGAAACTAATTGTACACAATTATAGTAAAACAACTTAATTGCAAGGAAAAAGCAAAAGCCCTAAAAGTTTTTCGCATCCACAAATCTCATGAACCCTAGCATTCAAGACCGATCGGACTAATAAGGAGTGTTTCGCGCAAATAATCATGGAAACTATGATAACCACAAGTAAATACTTCATTCATAGTATCTACAGCTCATGACTTCAACAATATTCTCAAAACTAAACACATGCAACCATAGTTTACTTAAGCCCACTCACCATGACAAAAAAATTGGAGTTCCAAATTGCATGTGCGCTAAAGAAAGAGAGGGGAGGAAACTTACTTGAGTGTGAAGCACAAGTTAAATGATACACGAGTTGATGATCTTGATGGGAGAGTGGTGGGGTGGTGTGTCGTAGCATAAGAGGAGAGAGGGGATTTGTTTGTTAAAAGTGATGGTAATGAAAGAGTAAGAGAGAGGAGAATGTTTATATATATATATATATATATTTTAAGTGTGTGCTCGGTCTCCTGTACGGCCATGCTCGAGATGCAGGGTGGAAAAACGTGACCTAAGAGCAAATGAAGATGTGCAGGTGCGTGTGCAAGGGGGGGCCTGCACGGCCATGCTCGGGGCCGTGCAAGGTGTGAAAAAGTGCACCGAGACCTCCTTAGTAGGACTTAAAGTGTGCACAGGTAACTACACAGCCGTGCTCGAGGCTGTGCAGGGTGTGAAAAAGTGCACCGAGACTTTGTTATCTTGATTTCAAGTGTTGCTTAGCTTCTGCATGGCCATGCTCGAAGACGTGCAGGATGTGAAAAGGTGTCCAGTAGCTCTCTTAAGTTGTGCTCTGTCTCAAGTATTGCCTGGGCTCAACTTTGTGCAAGTATTGACAAGTCTTACGAGTTTTGTGCACCTCGTTATCAGTGAATAGGGCTAAAAAGAACTTACGAGGTACGCTGGAGATTAAAACTTGAGAATTCTTACTTGAAGTTTTGTGTTCCCACACTAAGAAATCAATTCTTACTTCCTTCAATTAAGTTGAGGAACCTTCCAAAATGTGCAATTTTGACAACAATAGAACATCTTGGGATAGTGAAACGAAAGAAAAGCTAAGGAAACTAAACTTACCAAAGTTAGACATGGGTTGCCTCCCAAGAAGCGCACTTGTTTAACGTCGTTGGCTCGACGTGCTTCACTTTCGTCAGCTAATTGTTTGGTAATTTGAGTCGAAAGTGCTCTTGATTCTCACGTTCTGTTCTGTCACTCAAATAAAGTTTCAAGCGATGGGCATTGACTTTAAAATTGTCATGATCCTGGTGTTTAAGCTCTACCACATCATGTAGGAATACCTTCTTAACCACAAAAGGACCGGACCATCTTGACCTCAATTTTCCTAGAAAAAGTTTTAACCAGGAATTAAATAGTAGAACTTGGTCTCCTTCCTTGAACTCCCTTGACTGGTGGATGTGTGAATCATGATATTTCTTGACTTTCTCTTTGTAAATCCTCATATTTTCATAAGCTTGCCTTCTCCACTCATCAAGTTCATTCAATTGCAGCTTTCTTTTTACTCCAGCATCTCCAAAAATTAAAGTTAACCAATTTGATTGCCCAATGTGCTTTGTGTTCAATCTCCACTGGAAGGTGGCATGATTTCCCATAAACCAGCTTATAGGGAGTAGTCCCTAAAGGTGTTTTGTAGGCTGCTCTATATGCCCACAAAGCATCGTAAGCTTCTTGGACCAATCTTTTCTATTATGCTGCACCTTCTTCGAGAATTCTCTTTAACTCACGATTGGAAACTTCCACTTGACCACTTGTCTGGGGGAGGTAAGGTGTAGCAATTCGATGTGTGACTCCATATCTTCTCAACACCTTCTCCATTTGGACATTGCAGAAATGTGTTCCCCTTTTGCTTATGATAGCTCTAGGGGCTTCAAATCATGAAAATAGCTTCTTAAGGAATTTTACAACAACTCGTGTATTGTTTGTAGACAATGCTTGGGCTTCAACCCACTTGGACACATAGTCCACTGCTACTAAAATATATTTTTTCCCATAAGAACTGGGGAATGGTCCCACAAATTCGATGCCCTATAAGTCAAAAACTTCACATTCAAGAACAAAATTTTGAGGCATCTTATTTCTTCTCGAGATATTTCCAATACGTTGGCAACTATCACATATGGCACAAAAGTGTTGGGCATCCTTAAATATTGTAGGCTAATAGAAACCGGCCTCTGAAACCTTATGTGCAGTCGGTTAGCAGGAATAGTGACCTCCAACAGGTCCAGAGTGACACTCACTCAAAATCTTCCAGCCTTCTTCATGGGAGACACGCCTCCTAACCATTTGATCACCACAAACTCGGAATAGGAAAGGATCCTCCCAATAGTAGTATTTAAGTTCTGAAAAGAACTTCCTTTTTGCATGAGAATTAAGGCCATCAGGAAGAGCTCTAGCCACTAAATAATTTGCAAAATCTGCAAACCAAGGTGTTTCCACATTCATGAGCTGATATATGGCATATAGCTTCTCTTCCGGAAAAGAGTCATTGATATCTTCCTCCTTGAACTCCTCTAAATAGGGGTTCTCAAGTCTTGAGATGTGATCAGCAGCTAGATTTTCCGCCCCTTTCTTATCACGAATTTCCACATCGAATTCTTGTAGGAGCAGTATCCAGCGGATTAATCTAGGTTTCGCATCTATTTTAGTTAGCAAAAATCTCAAGGCCGAGTGATCCGTATATACGATCACCTTGGAAAGAATGAGATACATCCTAAAATTGTCAAATGCGAACACCACAGCCAGTATCTCTTTCTCAGTAGTGGTATAATTAGCTTGAGCACTTGTAAGAGTCTCGCTTGCATAGTATATAGGTTAAAAATTTTTATCACGCCTCTAACTAAGATCAACTCCAAGGGCATAATCGTTGGCATCGCACATGAGTTCGAAAGGCAAACTCCAATCCAAAGCTATCATGATGGATGCATTGGTCAACTTCGCCTTGAGGACATCAAAGGCATGGTGGCATTCGGATGTAAAGAGAAAAGGCACATCTTTCTCCAATAGCTTAGTTAGAGACGGGTATTTTGGAGAAGTCATGAATGAAGCGTCTATAGAAGCCAGCATGGCCTAGAAACCTTCTGATGGCCTTAACTGAATTTGGGGGAGGAAGTTTAGAAATCACCTCCACTTTCACTTGATCGACTTCGATGCCTTTGGGGAAACTTATGGCCAAGCACAATGCCCTCCTTACACATGAAGTGGCATTTTTCCCAGTTTAATACTAGATTTGTCCTCACAACGAATTAGTACCTTTTCTAAGTTCTCCAAACAATCCGAGAATGAATCCCCAAAAACTGAGAAGTCATCCATGAAGACCTCCATGATTTTTTCTACCAAGTCGCCAAAAATAGCTAACATACATCGCTGAAATGTAGCCGATGCATTGCATAAGCCAAATGGCATTCGTCTATAGGCATATGTGCCATAAGGGCAAGTGAAGGTAGTCTTCTCCTAGTCCTCTAGAGCAATTGGTATTGGAAGTATCTGAACATCCCATCTAGGTAGCAATAGTACATATGCCCAGCTAATCTCTCCAACATCTGATCTGCAAAGGGAAGAGGGAAATGGTCCTTCTGATTTGCATCATTCAGTCTCCGATAATCTATGAAAACTTGCCATCCAGTTACAGTGCGCATTGGAATAAGTTCATTCTTATCATTAGGGAACAATCATCCCTCCCTTCTTTGGTACAACCTGTGTTGGACTAACCCACTTGCTATCAGAAATAGGGTATAAAGTCTAGCATCTAAAAGCTTAATGACTTCGTTTTTAACCACCTCTTTCTTATTGGGGTTTAGCCTTCTCTGTGGCTGCACTACCGGTTTCAATCCTTCTACCAAAAGAATTTTGTGAGTACAAAAAGAGGGGTTGATACCTTTTGTGTCTGAAATTTGCCATGCGATTGCTTGCTTATGAGCTCTCAAAACTGTAAGTAATCGATCTTTTTGTTCTTGTGATAAATTTGAAGCAATGATAACCGGAAGCTTGGAATCTGCTGTAAGGAAAGCATAATCCAGATACTCTGGTAACTGCTTTAATTCCAAAACAGGCAGTTTTTCAATAGAGCTCCTAAGCCTTGCTTCATTGCCCGCTTTTAAGTTTTCAAACCCACCAAGAGGTGTAATCTCTTTTACAGCATCAAGTTGTTCTTTGCAAGCTTCTACTTTTGGTTTACTCACACTTTCCTCCTCTCCTTTTGTCAAGCTCAGCTCTAATTCATCTTTACATAATAATTCTGTATAGTGTTCATTGACAGAGGAATCAACAATATCGACCGAATAGCATGAATCATCTGTACTCATCGGATACTTCAAGGCTGGAGCAATAGTAACCACCAGCTCTTCATCACCTAGCCTTAATGTGAGTTTACCTCCCTCTACATCAATTAATGCTCTGGCGGTAACAAGGAAGGGTCTTCCCAAAATGAGAGGTACATCTCCGTCTTCATCCATATCAAGAACCACAAAATCGATTGGATAGATGAACTTTTCCACTTTCACCAAAACATCTTCAATTATCCCTTGAGGGAATTTAATAGACCAATCAGCAAGCTGTAAGCTCATCCTAGTGGGTTTAGGTTCAGCAAGTCCTATCTTCTTAAAGAATGAGTAGGGCACAAGTTAATACTTGCTCTCTGATCTGCTAAAGCTTTTTCAACATTAATATCGCCAACCACATAGGGGATTGTAGAACTGTCAAGGTCTTTCAGCTTTGGAGGAAGCCTATTTTGAATGATAGATGAGCAATTTGCCCTAACTTCCACTGTGGAAACATCCTCCAATTTTTGCTTGTTAGATAAAATTTCTTTCAAGAACTTTGTATACTTCGGCATCTATGAAAGTGCCTCAACATAAAGGATGTTAATGTGTAACTGCTTAAATAAGTCCAAGAATTTACCAAATTGTTCCATGTCCTTTGTCTAATTGAGGTGAGCTAGATATGGAATCCGTGGCTTGTACTCTTTCACAGCTAGTGGTGGTGATTTTTGTTCCTTCTTTGATCTCTCGGGTTCCACTTCTTCACTAATACGATTTTGATTCTCTTCTCCATCCTACTCCTTTGGTAAGTCGGGATGTAACTCCTTCCTGCTTCTCAAATTAATGACCTTTACATGCTCCCTAGGATTTGGTTCAATATTGCTTGGGAGTGAACCTTAAGGTCTCTCAGACATCAACTTAGCCAATTGGACAATTTACTTCTCAAGGTATGAATAGAAGCCTCTTGATTTCTGTGACGAGCATCAAAATTATGAATAAACTATGCCAGCACATCTTCAACATTCGGCTTTTTCTCAGGTGGTGGTAAAGTAGGGGGTTGTTGAGGTGCTGGTAATTGTTGCGGTTGATGCCCCTGAAATCCTGGTGGATTGTTTGATCTTTGAGCATTTTGGTTGCTCCATGAAAAATTAGGGTGATTCCTCCAGCCAGGGTTATAGGTATTACTATAGGGATTATAATTCCCTGAAGTTCTATCAAACATATTCATAAAATTGACATCCTCGATTCTAGAAGCAACACTAGAAACATCATAATCCCCTATTGAACTCATAAGAGCCCCATTCTGAGACAAAATTTCTACATTCGGTATATAGCTTGATCATGCACTTGATATAGGTTGCATTCTACTCATTTGAGCTATAAGTGATGCCACTTGTGCTTGAAGTTTAGCAATCTCATCTGACTCATGCATCGCAGCAACATGTCTTGGTTTAGTCCTCTTACTGTGCTAGTGGAATGTATTACGTGCCATATCATCAATTAAATCATAAGCTTCGGGAGAACTCTTTTTCATCAAACCTCCACCAGCCACAACGTCAATCATTGTCTTCAATTGATCACCAAGAGAAGTATAAAATATCCGAATTAAATCATGAAAGGAAATCTGAAATACCCTAAACCTTCACATATATTAGAAATTGGGTTTAGATAGATGATTAAATAGACAAGTTGGCAAAGTTAGATTAGTAATTAATTAAATAAAATTTGAGATTTGAAATCTAAATTCTCTAAACAAGTCATTGAAATGTTTAGAGGATTCCTAAACTCTTGATTCTTAACTTAAACACTAATTCCTAAATCTCAGTAAAATTTGAGTTCATTTGCTTGAATAAAAATATCAGTTCTTAAACCCGAACTCAAATTAAATATCTTTGCATCCTAATCAAATCCCTAAATTAAGTTCCTATTTTAAGATCTTAATTTATAACCTATTAGTTCTAAAATCATCTTCTAAATACTTCTGGAACTATAGATATTGATATGAAAGTTCTAAATTCGATACCCTTATTTTAAAATATCCTTTTGATTTTATTTTTCCTCACCTGCTCTCTCTCTCTTCCTTTCACTTTTCTTTCCTTACTCTCCCTTTTCCCAACCGATGCTTTCTTTTCTCTCTTCCTTTCTTCTTCTTTTCTCTTCTTTTCTTCTTATTTCTTCCACAAATCCCAAGATTAAAGCTATCTAGAAGATTAATCAAAGCTAGGAGAGAAGCTAGATGAAGGAAAACAAGTTAGAAGTGTAAAGAAAGATCAAGTGTGCAAGTGTTCTAAAAAAGATAAGTTGTTATTTCCTTGTTATCTTTTTTGTTTATTTATCTAATTGATGAATTGATGTTGAATTGAGTTGGAAGTGTTGTTTACATTTGTATTTTTTGGTTTAATGGTTGATAAGAGTTGGGAGTTGAGTTTGAGGAAGAAGATAGTGAATAGTAGTTTGTGGTGGTTTGATTGTTGTTTGAAGTTGTTGGAGGAAGATTGAAGTGTTAGGAGTTTTTATTAGAGTTTATTTGATGTTAGAATCGATGTAGGAGATGTATAAGTTGATGAAAAAGTGTAAAAATGGATTTTAAAAACAGAACAAATTCGTAACATGTATCAAGGGATCAATCACGGGCGAGCAAAAGGGAGTGAAATGAACTGATTATGTGTTTTTCAAACATCACGGGCAACCAAAGGGGCGTGATATGCTCTGGTGATGATTTTTTTAAAAATCATGAGCAACCGCTGGGGCGTGATCCTTCCCCTGCAGCTTAACATGTTTTCGTAATTTGATCATAACTTTTTCATACGATATAGGCTTGAGGTGATTCAAGTTGTGTTGGAAATATTAAAAAGAGATCTACAACTTTCATGTTTTGAGTTTTTTCAAATTCTAAAAGTATCAGTGCTTAAATTTCATTTCTTTCCAACTGATACATTTTCCAAGCAAAGTTAAAAACTTGTTTTTGTTTTTTTATGTGTTTTGCTTAGGAAATGGATCTTTTTGAGCTAAAATGAGATAGATAAGTGATATTTGATGTGTTAAGTGAATTAATTCATGTAATAAAACATGGGTTAAGTAGATTTATAGATTTAACAAATAATTAGATTAAATCTAGAAGTTAGTTATAAAATGAACTTAGTTAACAAACCTAGGTTCAACTTGACTAAATGAACTTGAATGAACTAAATGGATTAGATTGTTTAACTTTGATGAATTTGGCTAGGTTTAAGCTAACTTGGGATTAAGTGACTAGATCTTAGATATATAATGAATTAGTAATTAATTTAGGTCCAACCTGGCTTAATGAACTTTACCAAGCTAAAATGAATTAGATTGTCTAAGTTTAATCAACTTGACTTAGAAAATGAATCAAATAACTAATTCTAATCAATTTGGCTAAGGTTAAGCTATAATGGGTTAATAGCTATTTGTTGATTTCTCTCAAGAGATGATTTTGATGATAACAAAAAGAGTTAAATGTTTCTCATATAATTTGTTTAAGTGTACAGAATTAAATGTTAGCAATATAGAATCATATCAGAAAGTTTATCAGAAGGATAAATATTTTTTATATAAGCAAGATTATACATCAGAAGGTAACTCAGAGACTTGGAGAGAATAACTTTTCAGAAGGTTACTCAGAAGGTATATATATAAGACCTGCAGTGATGAGTTTAATACTCAGAAGGAAACTCAAAAGGTTCATGAACTACACAAAATCAAATGTTTTCAAACACGATTCAGTTTTTGAAGACCTAGTTCCAAATGTTGAGTATAAATTGGGTGTTATACTCAATGTGTTCGACAAAGTTGGATTAAATCCACAGGGTATATTTTAGAATTCTTAAATTGATTGAAGGAACACGAAAATACTTTTGAAATACAAGTTCAATTCGAAAAGTTCAAACCAATTTTTTTTCAAAAGTAATAATTATTTTTAAGGAGAAAGTTAGTTTGAAGAATTTACAAGGACAGAAATTTGTGGATTGTGTCCAAATCATTTCACGTGAAGATTGAAGATAAACATGAACAGTGGATAACGTGCAGTGAATCAACACGATCAAGATTAAGTCCGATTTTTCAGTTTTTGGATAAACATATCAGTTGCAAGATATTTATATTATCATCAGAAGCTGGATTATGAAGATGAATTCAAATATTCAAATTCAAATTGAGTCAATCGAAGATAACTGGAAGCAGATTTTTTGGAAATGACTGAGCTAATTCAACGCGCAAAAAATCTGGGAGAATTGAGCCGATTGAGCTTCTAACCGTTGCAATATTTCAAATTAAAGAAGGAGGATGAAGCAGAAAAAAGTAGAACAATTTTTGAGATCAAATTAGAGACAACACGAGAAACTTAGAAAATCCAAGCATTCGAAATCTGTCAATTTTATTTTTTACTGTTCATTGAGCGAAAAATTGAGGAAACTTAAATTTTATATTCCTCTTGATTTGATTTTACTCTTTGTGAGTTGAGAGTTACAAGTAGGCTTAGTTGATTGATTGTTTGTGAGAATCAAGCTAAGTGAATTGTAGCCAAAAGATTGGCAAATACTTCTTGTAACTTCTTTGATTTGATTGGATAGTAGAACACACCGGTGAGGAGTACCGGGACCCTGGCTTGGAGCTGGAAGAGAGGATTGACGCACAAGGCGGAACCTCTATACATCGATTTGCAATTTCTTCTCCTTATCTCTCTTTATTTTCGAATTTAATTGTTTATGTTTTATATATGTGTTATTTACTCAGAAAGTTAATCAGAGAGTAAATTGTTAACATTTTTATTACTCAGAGAGTTAGGCAGAAGGTTTACAATTTTGAAAGTGTTGTTTCATTTTTAATCCGAATTTTTCCTTAAAGCTTTTATTTTTTAAGATTATTGTGTTAAGAAAGTTTTAAAGCCATTTTAATTGAATAACCAAGTGGAGTGAAATTTGTTTTAAATTTTGAAAAGTAAATTTTATAACCAATTCACCCCCCTTCTTGGTTATCTTTTCGGGACCAACACTATTAATTAGCTTAGATGAATGAATTAGGATGATCTTTGAATAATATGGGGAATATGTTGTTTCAAATGTGTGTTTACTTGGAAAATGAATGTTTTTGGTTTATGAATTCTTTGTTAATGCTTTTGTGATAAAACAATATAAATAAAGAGAAAAGAAATTCTTTGACAGACAAAGGAGAATTGTCCATATTTTGGCGGGGCGATCTTCGCAGCCATAGTAGGGTTCCTATTTAGTGTCTGATCAAATAGGGTTTAATAAAATGAGTTTGAGATGAATGGATAAATAGCTTAAGTTCTTATATGATTTTGATGAAGTGGATGTTTAGTTTAGTTTAGTTTCTTATACGAGTTCTTTCCTTAACAGAAGTGGATATCTGATTGATCTTTTGGATTATCTTCTGAAATTTCCTTTCGAGGCTATGTTTAGATTTCATATTCAAGGTATGCAGTAACTTGCGTGATGATTGATAGGATAGGCATCCTAAATGGATTAAGAACTTACAGACGGCTTAATAATTGATGAGTGTTGGTTGTGCTTTACATCGTTGAATCTGGAACCGGGGAGCGATAGCCTTGTCATGATGCAATGGCATGGTAGTTTAGGCACTTAGCCCAATCCTTTGTCATGATGCAATGACTCAAATCCATGATGCAATGGTTCACCATGATGCAATGGTGGTTTCTTTTATTGGCTAAGTGGGTAGCTAATAGGGTTAACTATATCGATATATTCTCTACTTAGGCTCGAGAGGAAATAATATGTTTTAGTTCACGGGTATGGGACCATTGAACTAATTGATGTTATAGATCGGGATAAGTGGTGTATAAAGGAGTGTGAACCTAGATGATGCTATTAATATTCTTTATCGGTTAGATATAGGAGATATAGATATCCTCTATCTATATCAACTCCTGAGTAGCTGCTGTTACTCAGGACTCCCAGATTCCCATTGGCTTGTTCGGAGTGTGAGTGCTCCATTGTTGATTTGTTTATTTTAATGAAAGATAATAACTTGTGGATTGATGCATTGCATTTAGTTAAGCTCGCGTGCCACTCTCGTGTGTGTTGTGTTACTGTGTACTGAGCTCCAGCTCATTCCTGTTTATGTTTATCTTTTTACAGGTTGTTGATGAAGTTGTTATTGTTGATGATGAAAATGAGTAATGAGATGATGATTTGATGATGATGTGGATGCTGTTGATGTTGTTGTTCTTATTATTGTTGTTATTGTTGATGTGATGATGTTTGTCTCGAGCATCAGGTGAATTTGAAGATTTGGGAGATGAGTGAAGTGAGCAGGAGTATGGATGTAGTTAATTATTTTATTTCTTTTTGTTTTGTATTAGTGAGAGCTGGATTTACGATTTAAACTTGTTATATTCTTTAAAGGGCATAGTAGAGCCCATGTTTGTAATTTAACTTTTGCAAAACTTTGTTTAATCTAATAATTCTTCCACTTGAGAAGAGTGGAAGTTTTGAAATGTCTTTATTTCTAAATTATTTTTATAAAATTCATTTCTGCTACTAAATCCAGTTGTTGCCAGAATCTAACTAAACGATTTCACAATCTAAAATCGGATAGCAATGTTCAACATAATACCTTCTTTTAAGACAACCTTACGTATAATTCGTAAGAGTTATACGTGGCTGGGGACTTGGTGTGCTTAATTTGAGAATTGAGCATGTCGGGTCTTTACAAAATCACATGGTGAGGACAACGCCGAAGGAGTTCCTTGAATCTTTCCCAGACTTCATACAGTGACTCTCCCTCAAATTGGCGGAAAGAAAATATCTCATTCCTCAAATGGATTGTCTTGTTAGGCGAAAAGAATTGCTCTAGAAATTTTTGTGCCACTTGAGCCTAATTGGTCAAAGAATGAGGAGGTAAGGAATTTAACCAACTACTTGCCTTATCCCTAAGAGAGAAAGGGAATAGTCTAAGGCGTATAGCATCCTCGGAAACTCCATTGCTTTTAATAGTACTACAAATCTATAGGAAACTTTTTAAGTGAGCATGTGGATTTTCTGTAATTCCCCCACCAAATTGGTTTACTTGCACCATCTGGATTAGGCTTCAACTCAAAATTGTTTGCCTGAATTGTAGGCATTGCAATAGGTGGTGCAACTCCATCGATCGTAGGCATAAACAACTCACACATAGGTCGATGAAGATCATTTGCAACGACTTGAATTGGATTATTTCTGTTCCCATGAACCTGATTTAGAGCATCCTCATTCCTATCTCCATCCATGGTGCTTGGTCTTTCTAGGTTGGTTCTCCTAGCTCTCAACCTTCTATGAAGTGTTCGTTCAATCTCAAGATCAAGGTCGATATATTCCGATGAGGAACTTCTTGGCATAAACTACAAAAGATGAAAGCAGATTAGAGTGTATGAAGTATCCAAGAAGAAAGAGAATTAAATTGCAAAAGAAGATAAATGACTAAATTAGTAGCTAATCAGGTTATCTTAATATTATTAGATTCCCCGACAATGGCGCCAAAAACTTGATGCACTCAAAACTGATCGTATCAAACTTTAAAATTTATCTAGAATTAATCCAATGATCGAGCAAAGGCAAGTATACTTATTCGAAATAGTATATGATTAAAATCAGGTACCGTCCTCAGGAATCTAAGAAACAATTACTAGTGTTACCCTTTCTCCATTATTTAGTCTAGTTCTTAAATTAATATGTATTATCATCAACTACTAATTAACTAACTTAATTAACCATAAGAGCCTTATGAAAGCTTTTAAGAATTATAATCAATCACAAGATATGCAACATACCCCTCATCTTGCTCCACCCTAAACCCTCACTTTTCATATAAAGATATATTGATTAATGACTCATTCACACCTTGCACTGCATGAACTTTCTATTAAACTAATTACTCCCTCGAGCTAATCAATTTCTAATCTCGCATGAATTAATAGAAACCTCTTCCTAACTAATATCAATACAAGATTGCATTGAAGATCCTAGTTCATAAACAAAGATCAAATCTTTATTGCAGCAAACCAAAGTCTCTCTATCTCTAGATGAAACATGTGACTTTCCTATTCATTAAGATCTAAACTTACTAGATAAAACCTTTTCCATATAATAAGGATCATGTATGTAATTAACTTTGCGCATAAACCAATCACAAAACAATTATAATACCGAATAGATGCAAAAGTACAACTTCTTATTAATCAATGCAATTCAATTCAAATTGGGTTAGGGTTTCACAATATTTAGGGTTAGGAATCTACTCCTCCATGGAGTTTACTAGAAAAACACAATATCTAAAGAAAGTAGAATGGAAACATGATGTAGAAATACAACCCTTGAATAATCTTGTGATAATCTATGATGTCCAAACAATCTTTCTCTTCCAAGTGTGTCTTTTCTCTCCTAAGGTTCTTAATGTACGGCTCAAGATCCCAAATAAATCAACAAGGCAGCTATTTATAGTATAAGGAAAAGTCATATGTGCATGGGGGGTTTGCACGGCCGTGCTCTGGGCCATGCACAATGAGAAAAAATGGATTTTTGACATGTTACAGGGTTGTGCATAACTCCAAATCTTCTTTTTCTTCTCGAATCGAGTTATTTGCTTTTGCACTACCTTATGCACTCCTTGTGCAGCTGCTAGGGCATGAATTAAGATACATGCTGGTCACCTTCTTACCCTCTGCATAAGCATCTGAATGGCCATGCATGAACGTTGTGCACACTTGAAAATCATCACTTTGTAGCCCTTATTAAATCTTTCCTTGTTTTTGCTCAAATTCCATAAATTGTCCAAATGAGTACTTGAACCCTGAAAAACAAATATTCAACACTTAAGTATCTTTCTCTTAATTATTTCACATAAAATTAATGCAAAATTATATCAATTGAGTATAGAAAATATGGGTCTTTTAACACTTATCATCTCTCTGGAAGTTCACAATTGGTTTGTATAGTTTTTAGTAGTGAACTTAGAAGGATCAATGGTTACAAAAAAGGATAATACTTAACCTTATGTGCAGTAGGGGAAATGCCCCTTAATGCTTTGTAACTGATCTTGAGATATCTGTGATTTATATTTTTATGCTTATCCTACCAAATTAAACTATTTGTCTCCAATTAATGGCTTGCATACTAACAGAAGACTTATGAATGACTGTGGTAGTGATTCTTAAGCCTTGATTAGCATGCGGCAGACTGTTCCGTTTTAGGGTACCCTTTGGGGCGTAACAAATATGTCAGATTTCCAACTCGTTCCAATATCTTAAATGGTCCTATATATCTAAGACTTAGCTTTCCTTCTATTTGTCCACTATGAACACTTTAGATCGAACTTATCTTCAAATAGACGTGATCTTCTTCAATAAATTCCAATTCTCTCCTTTTTAGATCTGCCCAGCTCTTTTTTCTATCTTGAGCTTCTTTCATTTTTTGCTTTATCACAGTAACCTTGTCAATTGTTTCCTGTACTAATTCATGTCCTATCATTACTTTCTCCAGATTATCCTAGAATAACGGTGATCGAAACTTTCTACCATATAGTGCTTTATATGGTGGCATCCCAATACTTGAGTGGTAACTGTTATTGTACGTGAATTCTACCAATGATAAATGTTGATCCCAATTTCATTTAAATTCTAGAATACAAGATCCTAGCATATCCTCTAATTTCTGTATGGTCCTTTCTGTCTATCCATTAGTTTGAGGATGATAAGCTGTACTAAACTTCAAGTGTGTTCCCAAAGCTTTTGGCAATCCTTGCCAAAATTTGGAAACAAACCATGGATCTCGATCTGACACTATACCAGTAGGTACACCATGTAATCTCACAATCTCCTTTAAGTATATTCGTGCCAAAGTTTCCAATGGATATGTCATGTTGATTGGCAAGAAATGAGCTGATTTGGTGAGTCTATCCATAGTGTCCCAAACAACATCATAACCTACATTCATCTCAGGTAATGAACATATAAAATCCATGGAAATTTGATCCCATTTCCATTCTAGAATTATTATTTCTCTTTGGTTACATATTTAGAGCATGCCTATTTCTAACAATTCACCTTGAACAAGTCCTTCAACATCAACATCGTTACAATCTTCTAGTGATGGCATCTCATCATCATCAAAACTAACATTCTCCATGTCTCCATTTTTCAAAACAATCATAGCTCATGTATTTGGACATTGGGAAGCAATATGCCTAAATTCCTAAACTTGAAACACTTGATATCATGTGACCTATAAGAAAATTTTTCAAGGTTACCTTTAGAAACAATAGTAGAATCTTTGGTTTTTGCATCTTCTTTAGGTTTTGAGTCAGGTTTGTCTTCCTTCCAATTTGTCTTCCATGAAGAACTAGAAGTTGAGTCATACTTTGAATTGCCCCTAGACTTCAATTGTGTTTCCACCTTGATAGCCTGGTGTAGCAATTCCTCTATCTCCACATAATGATATAATTCCACCACATCAGCTATCTCTCTATTTAACCCATTAATAAATGTTGCCATTATTACCTCACGGTTTTCCTTTACATTGGCCCTTATCATTGCTATCTCCATCTCTTTACAGTAGTATTCTACACTTATGAAGCCTTGAGTCAACCCTTAAAATTTTCTACATAAATCCCTATAGTAATGACTAGGAATAAACCTCTTTCTTATCACAACTTTCATCTCCACCAATATCCTAATAGATCTTTCTCCATATCTATGACTGTTAAGCACAAAATGATCCCACCAACTAATAGCATAATCTGTAAATTCAACTGCTACTAGTTTAATCTTTTTCTCCTTAGAATAATTGTGGCAATCAAATACATGTTTTACTTTCCTTTCCTACTCTAGATACAATTTCGGGTCATTCTTTCCCTGAAAGGTAGGGATTTTCATCTTAATGCTACCTAAATTACTATCTTGCTTATGAACAACCTTTTTACCTTTCCAAGCACCACTCACACCATAATCAAACTCTCATCCTCCTCCTCCTCAATCTAAAATTTTATTTACTAAAAAATGTTTGATTTTTGAAAAATTCCTTTATTAGGAAAGAAACAACTCCACATTTTAAAAAAATTTGGTGGACTTTTTGAAATTTTTTATTTTTGAAAAAAAAAATTTGGAAGAAAATACAACTCCATTTTTTGAAAAGTTTGGTCAAAATCCCATGTTGAAATGCATGATTTTGTAGGGTTCTATAGGTCCCCGATTTAGTGGTACTAAACCGAGTGGGAGGACATTTCTTGATCTAAGGGTGGAAAGCCACAGCCCGGACCTTACTTCGTCCTCCTCGCTTAGGCTCTTAAGACGGCCCTGGTACGACCGTATCTAACACACAATTATGATAATGCAATGCAAGTGCAAATCTTAAAACAAACTTCTTTTTTTTTTATATTTGTAAGGTTAGTATATATTTACAAAAACAATTATTCAATATAATATACAAATAATCACATATTCACAAAAAATGAGCAAGGATAAATTCAAAATTTAAAATTCCTAAGTGGCTAGCCTCTCTTTTTTTTTAAAAAAAATTTAGGCGTCCCCAGTGGAGTCGCCAAGCTGTCGAGCCTGGATTTTTCCACTTATCTTATCTGGTTCATTTCTCCTAACCCGATTCACATTAAACCCGAACCCATTTAACATGAATCCTCGACTAGGCGTTAAAAGAAATTTTCATTTTTGAAAACTTTTTAGAGTCGCAACATATAAATCGGGAAAAATAAAAGCTAGGATCAATGGGTCGGTTGATCCTAACTTAGCTACTAGTCTGCGAAAATTGATTTGAAAAATCAACTTTTAAAACCAGATATCATGGATTCGGGGGCTAACCTATTAAAACCAAATCGGTTATCACTTTCGGAATTTTAAATTTATAATCTATCCTTTTCATGCTAAAAAAAAACTCTAATAATATATTACAACAGAAATATTTACAAGTCAAATAATTCATTTTTATTTTTTTATGTGCTTTTCTTCATTTTTATTTTTTATTATTTTTTTTAGAACATGAATAACAACAAATATATTTCTTTTTTTTAAAAAAAAAACTTATATTTACAAAAGAATTATTCACAATATTAAAAAAAACAAAACATTTTTTTTATTTTTTAATGTCGCCCCGCAGGTGTCTACGTACTCGCTAATCGAGATCAGACAAAACGTAGTTCTTTTAAAAAAATTTTAATTTGTTGGTCAATTTTTAATTTTTGAACTATTCTCAATTTAAGTTCATTAAATTTTATATTTTTATGAAAATCATTTTTGATGGTCCTATGATCTAATCAATTGATTTTCATTTCATGAAAACATATTTTTCTAAGTCCAAAAATCATTTTTTATTATTTTATTTATTTTTTTAATTTTGGTTTTGCAAATCCAATTTTATCGTTTTTATTTATTTTTTTATTTATTATTATTTTTTTTTTAAAAAAAATCATCACATAAATTCACAACATATTCAGAAATTTCACAATATATTAAAATTATTTTTCATGCATTAAATACACATTTCTAAAAGCAATTTATGTATAAATAACATACTAAAAATATTCAAAAAATATCAAAAATATAAAAAAAAAATTTATAATATAAAAATATTATTTTGATTTTTCTGGATTTTTCTGTATTTTTTTGAATTTTTTATGAATTTTTTACTATTTTTTGCTATTTTTTATTATTTCTGAAATTAATTATATAATAAACTATTAATAAATAAATGCGAATTGACCTGGACCGTTGGATGAAGCGGACGAGATCTGGAGCGTCGATCGCGTTTGACTGATCCTGACGCGTCCGAATGGAATTGACCAAATCTGGGGCGTTGATCGAGATGATTAAATCTGGGCCGTCTGATCTGTCTTGATGAAATCTAGGCCGTCTGATCTGCTTGATCAAATCTGGGCCGTCTGATCTGCTTGATCAAATCTGGGACCGTCTGATCTGCTCGATTGAATCTGAGCCGCTGATCTGCTTGATCAAATCTGAGCCGCTGATCTGCTTGATCAAATCTGGACCGTCTGATCTGCTTGATTCAATCTGGGCGTTCTGATCTGTTTGACCGTTGACCGATGACCGTTGACTGATGACCGACCGGGTTGGATTCGGATCTTCGGGTCGGATCTCGGAGCTCCAGCGGGTGAAGAAGACGACTACGCGATCTTTCGGGGCGGATTCCGGCGGCTCCGGTGGTCCTCGGTGGCTGGAAGCTTGTCGGCCCGACTCCTATGGTGGTTACGCGTCTTCTGAAGGTGGTGGTTCGCGCTCAGAACCACCGTGGGCGGCGGTTCGAGGAGGTGGTTGCCGGCGGTACAATTCGAAAAATAAAAAAAATTTGCAGAGAGAAATCCGATCAATTCGAACAAATCTAAGCACACTAAATCATCCAAATCAAGTTTCTAACATTCTTATAACACTCAATTTGGATCAAATCTGATCCAAGAACTTCGAATTTAAAAAATTCGAATTTTAACCCTAAACTTGAAAACTTCGAATTGATCCTATTGTGTATGTTGTTTCTTCGAAATTGACTTATGCCTTTTGCTCCTAGGACCCCCTATTTATAGGTTGCAAGCTCAATTTTACGTTTCGTTCAGTTTCAAAAACGAATCGATTTTTGCCTCTTGATTTTTCACGAATTTAATTCGAAAATTCGTGATTAATTTGTTTGAAACTGATGAATTGATGATTGATTTCTCATATCCTTCAAATCATTTAATTTGGGTAGATAAATCATCCAATTTTCATTCAATTCTTGTAACTCTCATTTAAGTGCAATTGAATGCTTTTACAAATTGAATTTTTTCCAAATTTTTTTAGCACGAATTTTGTGACTTTTGGGTTGTTTTTTTCATGAATTGTGCACTAATCTTTCATATTCCATAACCACTTTGCAATTGCTTCATCAATTTCAATAATTAATGTTGTTTTGTCAGTTAAAACTGATGCAAAGTAAGGCAAAAAGTCACTTTGAGAAAGATGAAAAGGCAACAATAAGATGATAAAAAGGCAAAAAATTGCCTTTGCTAGGGTTTGAACCTGTGTCCTTGAGCTTGGGCATGTTTTGGGTCAATGTATTTAACCAACAGGCCATTTGGCCTGTGCCTTGATCACTTAGCCAACTTCATCAATACTTAAGGCTTTTGGAAAAAATGAGTTTAATTAAATTTAAGCCTTAATTAATTAGGCAAAAATTGGGTGTCTACAGCTGCCCCTCTTTGTGGTAAAGTTTGAACAAAACTTTTGCCACAAAGATAAAAGATAACCAATTTTTGCTTAGCTTCTCCTTCCAAATTATTTTCAACAAGGAGATTTTTATCTTGTGCTAAACCATCTGTCGAGTTTAGACTTTGAGATTCGCTAGGTCAACTGTCGGACCTAGACTTAGAAAACTGATAGACCATCTGTCGGGTCTAGATTTTGAGATTTGCTAGGTCAACTGTCGGACCTAGACTTAGAAAACTGGTAGACCATCTGTCGGGTCTAGATTTTGAGATTTGCTCGGTCAACTGTCGGACCTAGACTTAGAAAACTGGTAGACCATCTGTCGGGTCTAGATTTTGAGATTTGCTCGGTCAACTGTCGGACTTAGACTTAGAAAACTGGTAGACCATCTGTCGGTCTAGATTTTGAGATTTGCTAGCTCAACTGTCGGACCTAGACTTAGAAAACTGATAGACCATCTGTCGGGTCTAGATTTTGAGATTTGCTAGGTCAACTGTCGGACCTAGACTTAGAAAACTGGTAGACCATCTGTCAGGTCTAGATTTTGAGATTTGCTAGGTCAACTGTCGGACCTAGACTTAGAAAACTGGTAGACCATCTGTCGGGTCTAGAAAATGATAGGCCATCTGTCGGGCCTAGACTAAAAAACTGATAGACCATCTGTCGGGTCTAGAAAATAATAGGCCATCTGTCGGGCCTAGACTAAAAAACTGATAGACCATCTGTCAGGCCTATGGGCTTTAATTTGGTCATTTGCCAGACCTATGGGCTTTAATTTGGTCATTTGCCGGACCTATGGGCTTTAATTGGGTCATTTGCCGACCTATGGGCTTTAATTGGGTCATTTGCCGGACCTATGGGCTTTAATTTGGTCATTTGCCGGACCTATGGGCTTTGGTTTTTTGTTTGAATTGGTGCTGCTTGAACTGATTCTTGGCTGGACTGGTAACTATAATTCTTAAAGGCAGGATGACGCTCCTTTGAGCAAGTGACCCTAGATATTAGAAGAATAATGACAACTGATTTTTTTTTAAATCTTATAATTCGAAAACTGTGCTAACTTGAAAACTTTTCTTGAGTCAAGACTTCTTCTTTTTCATTTTTGTTAAGGCCAAATGCCATTTTTCAAAACTTTTGAGTTTAAAACTCTTCTCTCTTTTTTCTCAAAATTATATCTCTTTAAAAATTTAGAGATTCCTTTATTCTTTCTTGTTCTTTTTCTTTTTGAAAAACAAACTTTTGAAAAAAACTTCTCTCTCTTTTTTTTTTCACTTATTTCATCATTTTTCAATTTTGCTAACAAGCAAAGAATTTTATTGATTTCAAAATTGCTAATGAGCGACAACTTCTCCCTTACTTATTTTCTTTGAAGGTCAATCCTTGGTAGCCTTCTTTTCTCCTCCTTGATTAAGGGGCAACAATCTCCAATTTGACTTTCTTGCCTTTGGGGCAAACTAATTCTCATTTTTTCTTGTCATTCCCATGAACTTGGATTGGTTATCTTATGCTTGAAATACTAAGTTAAAGAGGACTTCCTCCCACACTCTTTGGCTTATTTTCACACATGACTCGAATTCCAAAAATTACAGTCCGTTTTGTAAATGATACATTTTGGTTAATCTATCAGGACTTTTCTTGGGTAAAAAAATTTGAGCTTTTGGTCATTGGCTTTAATCAAAAGGATATTTCATAAAGGCTTTTTATTTTTGAAAAAAAAAATTCAATACATCCCGGGTTTACAAGTCAAGAACCCTTAAGGAAAACTTGATAATGCACTTGTTCCTAGTTTCAAGGGTATTAATAAATCAACTCCTTTGATCCAAAGAGTCTCCAGAGGGTGGAATTTGTGGGTGGGACTTGATGAATTTTGAATTTTAATGATCTTGAGCTATGTATTTTCAAATCATTGATTTTTATCACCTTGTTTGTTTTTTTTTTCTTTCTTTTTTTTTTCTTTCTCTTTTTTTTTTTTTCTTCTTTTCATTGTCCTTTTGGGAGACGAATTCAAGGTGATTCGTTCTTTTATAGCTCAAAGTGTATGTGCTGTGTATGGTTTGAAATGAAGACTCTTTTTCCTTTCATAGGAAATGATTTATTTGTGTCAATTGACTACTCTTGAATTGATGCGACTAGGTCAAGTGCATATAAGTTATTCCTTTTCTCCTTATTAATGACCCTAACCTCCAAATTGCCCCCCATGTGGGGTGGTTCTTGACAGGGTTTATTTTTAAGAATTCCTTCTTTTTAGGCCCAACGGGTTAACAAGGGATATATTTTGGTTATTGAAATGAATGCCTGGTATCATCTTAACCTATGTATCAAGTGCAAAATAGACTTCTTTTAAGGAATGAGCCTTATAAATTTCCTCACAATCACTCAACTCTCAAGTGTTTAGTGGTTAGTGTTTGGTATTTGGTTGCCTCTTTTTTGTCAAAACATTTTCAAGCAATAAAATATCCATAGACAAACATCCATTCAAATTGCCCCAAATATCAATAGAAGATTTCATTATCATTCTTATTACAAAGATAGGCATCAATGTCGATCTTCTTTCTTAAGCTACCTGCCCCTATTGGTGTTGACCGGCACATTCAACTTTTGCATATGATAGGCTACTTTATCAGATGGTAACAACAAACTCTCAATTCTTGATGAAGTGACGCTTGGAAACCCTGTCGGAGTTGGGATAGGATCATTATCATCAATTGGCTTCATAGATTTCAGGAGCTCGGGTTGGATAAGCTTAGCATCGATCAAATCTTGGATTTTTGCTTTAATCTCCAACAATTCTCTGTAGAGTGGCCCGTTTGAGTGTTGACATGTGTACTCACATTGGACATTAGGATCATATTTCCTCGGCTTGTACCCTTCTTTTGGGATTTCAAATGTTATCAGATTCTGTTCTCTCAACCGGTTAAGAACTTGAATCATCGGAATCTCAAATTGTGTGAGACGCCTTTGCTGTGTCAAACAATCCTGTTTCTTTTGCCCCATGCTTTTGAATTCAAAGGCTTCTTTTCTTGCCTCATATTCTTTGGCTTGCAGCTTGATGATCCTTCTTGAGTCTCACAAGATGGCACCTTGTTAGCATCAAGGCCTAAATGTTGGAGTTTATCTAGCACGTGCTTCATAACCTGCTCTAGGGTTTCAATCCTTTCTGTCATTGCTGCAAGTCTTTGCTCAAGATTTCATGCTCTTTTTGATCTTTCTCTTGTGAATTACCTCTTTGATTTGATGGAGCATGTTAATTGTGGGTTCTTCATCATTAGCCACTAGCTCATCAACAAATTGCAATTGGACCATTTCTGAGTCAATCAAATCCTGAATTTTATTCTTTAATTCCCAACAAACATCAGTAGCATGCCCCTGTTGACCCATATGGTATTCACAATGTGCATTAGGGTCATATTTTCGTGTTTATACCCTGGTACTGGCTCACTAGGGTATAATAAATGATCCTCTTTCAGCTTCTGGTAAATTTGAGATAGAGGGACTGGGATTTGAGTGAATTTCCTCCTAGATTTCTGTGTAGGATTGTTGTAACTCACTACATTGGCTGTGTCCTCTTCTGCTTCTGGTTCTTCATTGCTTTGCAATTTACCAGAATTGAGGGCATTTTCAACTCTGCACCCTGCCACTACTACTTTTGAGAAACTTGCTGATGCATGTCCCACAAGATGTGAAAAGAAAGGTTCATCCAGAGCATTGATGAAAGTGATTGTCAGATCCTTTTCAGGCATCGGGGTGGTGATTCTTGCAGCTAAAGCTCTCCATCGTTGGGCATACTCCTTGAATGTTTCTTCTGTCTTCTTTTTCATATTGTTCAGGTCCCAAACTGAGGGTACCATTTCGATGTTGAACTTATATTGGTTGAAAAATGCTCTGGCTAACTTATCCCAAGTATCAACTTCTTGGTGATCTAATTGGGCATACCAGGCTAAGGCTGGACCAGTAAGACTATCTTGAAAAGTTTGTACCATCAGTTTGTCAAATTTGGCATATTGCCCCATACGTCGTATGTATAGTCTTGTATGCATATTGGGACAACCGGTTCCATTGTATTTCTCAAATTCAGGTGCCGTAAATTTTCCAGGAAAGGCACCTTCCTCAACTGTGGTAGGCTTAAGATTGCAGATTGGTCAAAGCCATCAAATGTCTTCATTTTTTCAACCAATTTTTTCTCTATCTCCCTAGCTTGAGCTTCTAGTTCTTTCTTTAGCTCAGTACATTAAACTCATTTTGTATGTCATCCTGATCAATGAGTTGCCCCTCAATTCCTTTCCCTTTCTGTGCCCCTAAGGATCCTTCAGATGTTGTAGGGGTCTTAAGCTGAGCAAGACTTTGTGTTAAAGTCTGCATTTGTTCAGCAATTCTAAACAGGGTTTGTTCCATGGTGTTGGGTCTCTGTTCAGTAGTCTGATTGGGAGTATTGTTGTTGTTAGCCATCTTGACTTAGTGTGTAAGGGATTAGCTGAACCTGCTCAAAAGCAATTTTAAAATCTTATTATGTTCTTGCTAGCAAAATATCTCCTATTTATTTTTTCTTTTTTTTATTATTTTTTTATTGTTTGTTTTTTCATTTTTTTTTTTTTTTTTAAAAGAAAGTTTGGAACATTTTTATTTACAACTTTTATTCTTTTTTTTTTTTTTTCAAGTTTATCAAAGAATTAATTGTTTGAAAGAATAATGGATATTTACAAAAAATTTACAAATGATTATTTAAAACCTAAATAAAACAAAAACTATTTCTCTTGAATAATGGTAAAAAAACAATGACTCTCTCAAAAATTTCGAATAGGGGCTAATATTGTACAAAAACGACAGACTTGATGACAACGAAATGGAATACCTATGACAAAAGTAACTGTGGTTGGAAAGAACCTATATCTATAGGTGGACAATATATACTCTATGGATATATACAAGTCTAACTTTGGTTAGAAAGAATCTATAACTATAGGTGAATAATATACATTCTATGGATATATACAAGTCCAACTTTGGTTGGAAAGACCCTATAACTATATATATCTATGGATATATACAAGTCTACTACACATTTTTTAAGAAAATATATACAAATGCAAGGATGCAAATGTGCACATATGCTAGCACACGGATGCAAATGGGGATAATGACCTTGAAAATTTGATGAAAAAATTTTGCTGGAGTTGATGAAAAATTATTTTTTTTGAAAACCCTTTTTTTTTTTAAAAAAATTTTGGTCACTATCCATATAAATGGAGATAAGGACCCTGAAAGTTCTGGTGAAAAAGTTTTGTTGGAATTGATGAAAGATCATTTTTTTGAAAATCTTCTTTTTTAAAAAAAAATAACAAAATTAATTAAGACTCCATTTGAGAAAAAAAGAAATTAGTCACTATCCATGCCAATGGGGATAATGACAAAAAAAACTTTACTTGAAGTGGTATTAATTTTTTTTTTAAATAAAGGTTTAAAAACCATCTCAATCTAAAATTTTATTTACTAAAAAATGTTTGATTTTTGAAAAATTCCTTTTTTAGGAAAGAAACAACTCCACATTTTTAAAAAAATTTGGTGGACTTTTTTGAAATTTTTTATTTTTGAAAAAAAAATTTTTGGAAGAAAATACAACTCCATTTTTTTGAAAAGTTTGGTCAAAATCCCATGTTGAATGCATGATTTGGTAGGGTTCTATAGGTCCCCCTTTAGTGGTACTAAACCGGAGTGGGAGGACATTTCTTGATCTAGAGGGTGGAAAGCCACAGCCCCCGGATCTTACTTCGTCCTCCTCGCTTAGGCTCTTAAGACGGCCCTGGTACGACCGTATCTAACACACAATTATGATAATGCAAATGCAAGTGCAAATCTTAAAACAAACTTCTTTTTTTTTTTATATTTGTAAGGTTAGTATATATTTACAAAAACAATTATTCAATATAATATACAAATCACATATTCACAAAAATTGAGCAAGGATAAATTCAAAATTTAAAAATCCTAAGTCGCTAGCCCTCTCTTTTTTTTAAAAAAAAAAAAATTTAGGCGTCCCCAGTGGAGTCGCCAAGCTGTCGAGCCTGAATTTTTCCACTTATCTTATCTGGTTCATTTCTCCTAACCCGATTCACATTAAACCCGAACCCATTTAACATGAATCCTCGACTAGGTTAAAAGAAATTTTCATTTTTGAAAACTTTTTAGAGTCGCCACCCGATATAAATCGGGAAAAAATAAAAGCTAGGATCAATGGGTCGGTTGATCCTAACTTAGCTACTAGTCTGCGAAAATTTGATTTGAAAAATCAACTTTTAAAACCAGATATCATGGATTCGGGGGCTAACCTATTAAAACCAAATCGGTTACCACTTTCGGAATTTTAAATTTATAATCTATCCTTTTCATGCTAAAAAAAAACTCTAATAATATATTACAACAGAAATATTTACAAGTCAAATAATTCATTTTTATTTTTTTTGTGCTTTTCTTCATTTTATTTTTTATTATTTTTTTTTAGAACATGAATAACAACAAATATATTTCTTTTTTTTTTAAAAAAAAAAACTTATATTTACAAAAGAATTATTCACAATATTAAAAAAACAAAACATTTTTTTTTATTTTTTAATGTCGCCCGCAGGTGCCTACGTACTCCCTAATCGAGATCAGACAAAACGTAGTTCTTTTAAAAAAATTTTAATTTGTTGGTCAATTTTTAATTTTTGAACTATTCTCAATTTAAGTTCATTAAATTTTATATTTTTATGAAAATCATTTTTGATGGTTCTATGATCTAATCAATTGATTTTCATTTCATGAAAACATATTTTTCTAAGTCCAAAAATCATTTTTTATTATTTTATTTTTTTTTTAAATTTTGGTTTTGGAAAATCCAATTTTATCGTTTTTATTTATTTTGTTTATTTATTATTATTATTTTTTTATTTATTATTATTTTTTTTTTAAAAAATCATCACATAAATTCACAACATATTCAGAATATTTCACAATATATTAAAATTATTTTTCATGCATTAAATACACATTTCTAAAAGCAATTTATGTATAAATACATACTAAAAATATTCAAAAATATCAAAATATAAAAAAATAAATTTATATAAAAAATAATTATTTTGATTTTTCTGGATTTTTCTGTATTTTTTTGAATTTTTTATGAATTTTTTACTATTTTTTGCTATTTTTTATTATTTTCTGAAATTAATTATATAATAAACTATTAATAAAATAATGCGAATTGACCTGGACCGTTGGATGAAGCGAACGAGATCTGGAGCGTCGATCGCGTTGACTGATCCTGACCGTCCGATGGAATTGACCAAATCTGGGGCGTTGATCGAGATGATTAAATCTGGGCCGTCTGATCTGTCTTGATGAAATCTGGGCCGTCTGATCTGCTTGATCAAATCTGGGCCGTCTGATCTGCTTGATCAAATCTGGACCGTCTGATCTGCTCGATTGAATCTGAGCCGCTGATCTGCTTGATCAAATCTGAGCCGCTGATCTGCTTGATCAAATCTGGACCGTCTGATCTGCTTGATTCAATCTGGGCCGTCTGATCTGTTTGACCGTTGACCGATGACCAATCGGGTTGGATTCGGATCTTCGGGTCGGATCTCGGAGCTCCGGCGGGTGAAGAAGACGACTACGCGATCTTTCGGGGTGGATTCCGGCGGCTCCGGTGGTCCTCGGTGGCTGGAAGCTTGTCGGCCCGACTCCTATGGTGGTTGCGCGTCTTCTGAAGGTGGTGGTTCGCGCTCAGAACCACCGTGGCGGCGGTTCGCGGAGGTGGTTGCCGGCGGTACAATTCGAAAAATAAAAAAAATTTGCAGAGAGAAATCCGATCAATTCGAACAAATCTAAGCACACTAAATCATCCAAATCAAGTTTCTAACATTCTTACAACACTCAATTTGGATCAAATCTGATCCAAGAACTTCGAATTTAAAAAAATTTGAATTTTAACCCTAAACTTGAAAACTTCGAATTGATCCTATTGTGTATGTGTTTCTTCGAAATTGACTTGTGCCTTTTGCTCCTAGAACCCCCTATTTATAGGTTGCAAGCTCATTTTCGTTTCGTTCGTTGTTTCAAAAACGAATCGATTTTTGCCTCTTGATTTTTCACGAATTTAATTCGAAAATTCGTGATTAATTTGTTTGAAACTGATGAATTGATGATTGATTTCTCATATCCTTCATCAAATCATTTAATTTGGGTAGATAAATCATCCAATTTTCATTTAATTCTTGTAACTCTTCATTTAAGTGCAATTGAATGCTTTTACAAATTGAATTTTTTCCAAATTTTTTTAGCACGAATTTTGTGACTTTTGGGTTGTTTTTGTTCATGAATTGTGCACTAATCTTTCATATTCCATAACCACTTTGCAATTGCTTCATCAATTTCAATAATTAATGTTGTTTTGTCAGTTAAAAACTGATGCAAAGTAAGGCAAAAAGTCACTTTGAGAAAGATGAAAAGGCAACAATAAGATGATAAAAAGGCAAAAATTTGCCTTTGCTAGGGTTTGAACCTGTGTCCTTGAGCTTGGGTGTGTGTTTGGGTCAATGTATTTAACCAACAGGCCATTTGGCCTGTGCCTTGATCACTTAGCCAACTTCATCAATACTTAAGGTTTTTGGAAAAAATGAGTTTAATTAAATTTAAGCCTTAATTAATTAGGCAAAAATTGGGTGTCTACACCAAGTAATGCGAAAACACAAACCCATACAAACCTGAGACCCAAATGTTTGCTGATGGCATATAAATGCCTATGATCATCTTGAAACAAGCCAATAGGAACTCAACCCCAACTGAACTCATCAATTGAAACCAAAGTAATCAAATCATAGCAATCGGAACTTAACTCCAACTAAACTTGTGGATTGGAACCACATTTATCAAGAATGGAACTTGACCTTAATTAAACCTGTTAGTTAGAACTAGATTTATCAAGATAGAGTTCTTATAACAAGAACCAAAAGAAAGTTCTCACAACTAGAGGAAACTCTCTCAAGAAAATATATTCATCATCAGTTATGTTCATAGATTACATCCAATAGGTATATAAGCTTAAACATGGAATCCTAAAAGACATAAAGAAATAAAACTATCGGCTAAAAGAAAGCTAGCAGCCTACAATTATAAGTTGGCGGTCTATATCAACTAAAATGGCAGCGTTGAAGGTGGCTTTTTAAAAAAATGATTCTGTGGGTGCTCAAGGTTACTATCTAAAATTTTATCTGCTCGTTTATTACATGATCATCCCATGTTGACTTTGCAATGTTTTGATCCCCTACAATGACGTCCTTTGATTCCTATCACAAAGTCAAGTGAACTAGGATGAATATATAATGAATATTAGTTATAAAGCACAGGTCAAAGGTTTAAAAGATTATCCAAACTACAATGGTGTTTAGATCTTGAATCCCTACTAAGTGTTATGCGATTTCGCTAAAGATAATTATAATATTATGACTAGTATTCTTGAACGGGAGGGATTTCTAATATAATTCAACATCTTTCTGAAGATTATTGAATCATTATCCTTGATTAATTAACTGAAATCTCTTTCTAGTTAAAACCATTAAGATAATATTATCGTTTCAAATTCTTATAAAGGATTTATCCTAATCTTGAAGAATTATGTTGTCCTATTTAGGATTACATGCAACTCTTTCTAATTGTGTAGATCTATTCACACAAGAAATTTCTCAATTAATTTGCACGAAAATCAAATTAAAAACTAATATTCTAGACTATAAATTCAAATAAACAAACAAAACAACACAATAGAATTCAAGAGTTCAGTCAATATATTAAAAGCAATGAAGAATAAATCACATAAGCGTCCTAAGGTTAATCAAATCTAAACTAAGGTTTTAGTCCTCCATATGAGAAAAAAAGTCACACAAATAATAACGAAGCATATCCTTGTTACGATTTGAATGCCAAAGCATATGTAACTATTAATCTAAGTATAATAATACTCTAAGCTACTCTATTAGGTATATGTTACTGGGGTTTTCAGGGCCAAAAAATGGGCAAAAGGTACCAAGATGATGAACAAAGAGGTACTACAACAAAATATACTCTAAATGACCAGGGTTTAGATTTTAGAATGTTAGGGTTAGGGATTAGAGATTGGGGTTAGGGTAACATAGGATATTGAAAAAAGGTAGTAGTGAATGAAAAGTATGTTGGCTTAAGTGGTCCAAAAACAAGCAATACCAAAGTACTGAAAAAGGTGGTATTGAATGATAATATGTTCAAATGACTAGGGTTTAGGGTTTACGGTGTGCTAGAATGCTGAAAAGTGATACTTAATAAAAATATACTCAAACGGAACTAAATCAAACAAAGTGGTCAAAAAATGGACAAAATATACCATGATGCTTGAAAAGATAGTATTGATTGAATATATGATCAAAATGATTAGGCTTTAGGGAATAAGACTTTTGTGGTTAGGTTCAAGGTTTAAGGGGTACCAGAATGCTAAAAAATGAGTGTTGAATGAAAATATGCTCAAATAGACTAAATTGGATCAAGTAGTGAAAAATTGGACAAAATTTACTATGGTGTCTAATGACTACGATTTTGTTTTTTTTAAAAAAAAATTCGTGGCATTGTCCCATACATCATTAGGTTAAGGAAGCGGATCTTGGCCTTACCCCTAAAAAATTACAGCACACTTATTTTTTTTTATGCAAAAACATTGATAAGGGAATATTACTCCCTTGAAAAAGTAGGCCTATAATAAATCCTACAAAACTATCTAGCTTATCGAAAAGCAAAGGCAAAAAGATAAAAGTATATAGCCTTTAATATAAACAAAAGAATGCTAAGGCATGTTGACTGGATGTAATATGAAAGTTGGGCAACTCATGTTGATCTTGCCAAAGTATTCACTTGAAAGTTCTGTGCCTTTTTTATCCCTACACATGGAGAACCAAATAAAATTTGGTGTCCCTTGCTCTTTTGGTGAGCCATTCAACAACTCCTTTCCTCTCTCTCTCTATAGATATGATTGACTTGACATTGGTTTCTTACGAGAGACTTTGAGCCTGGTGGATATCACGCCACATGTCTCATCTTGCTTTATTGGATGTGAGCCATTTAGATACCACTAGCGAGTCTGACTCAATGAATACCTACATGATATTATAAGACTTGTAGTATTCTAGGCCCTTAATGAAGACAATTAGCTCAATACATTCTATAAATTTATGGGAAGAAGGAAAACCAAAAGACTAAAGCATTTGACAGTTGTTATCCTTAAGTATCCCTTGAAAATACACTAGGAATACTCAAGAGGAGGAGCGGATTGAGTATTTGCCTAAAAATTTCAAAATAATTAATTTTAATTTCATCATATCAAAAAACAAATAAACTTGAAACAGAAAAAGAAACAATAGATATAAAAGCTTGAATTAAAGACAAAGAGTTAGAGAAAATAAAGCAAGATTTAACGTGGAGTTTGACCCATTTCCTACTCTCCATGGTCTACAAATTGCCTCTATTGAAGTCTTCACCACCATTTCAATTAATATCAAAAGTTATCTCTAGATGGGCAGTTACACAACTTAAGAAATAAAATGTTTCCTTTCTCTCTAAGTGCTCTTAAATGAGTAGCAATAACTTAAACTGAGTACTAGAGTATATTTCTCTCTCTTAATAATTTGTATATATTATGTACAAGAGAACAAGGAAAAGAAACTTTTTCGATCAATTAATTAGCTCATAAATGATTTTAGCACTTCTCTTCTTGTTGGTCTTATGAACTTTGTATATAAATAGCATTTGAAATTCAATGGTTCGTTAGACACAACGTTTATAATCCACTAAACATTAAATGCATTCTAACGGCTCTTTTCTTTCCCCATTAGCCTCATATTTTAAGCCGTCATATCTCAAAAACTTTGTCGCACCTCAAGCATCGCGCTAAACTTGACCCTTGATAGACTCTCCACATGTTCGATCCTTCAAGCCTCAACTTTGAACTATCATGCCCTAAACTTGAATATGTCGAGGCCTCAAATTAAACCTCAACCAATACTATGTTGTCTTTAGATTTGTCAAGCCTTGGTTCTACACTAGTTGAGCCTTAGCTTTTTGGCACATCGAGCCCTAAACTTAACCTTTGACAGTTCTTACTTCTACTAAAACCTGTTGAAAACACACACAAACATGCACAAAGCACACACATATATATTTGATTAATTAAGTATCATTTACAACAAATGAATAGTTGATTGTGTATTAAATTGTCTAATAAAAATTCACTTTGAACTCTCAAGTTTGACAATTCCCCTTTTTTTGATAGGGACAATTTATGGACAATTAACTCATATTCACTATAGCATGCTCCTCCTCAATTAAGCATCTAGGTTTCAAAATAGATTTCTAATACTTAATCTTAAGAAAATACAAACTACACTTACTATATCATTTTCTCCCCCTATCAAAATATCCTTTATGCATACTGTTAACTATGCATCCCACATTCTCTCTCCTTTTATACTCATAAAAAACAAGACTATAACAGATTTAATATTAACAAACAAGGAGAAATGCACAGATAACTAACAAAAATAGCTCGAGCAAATGCCTCAATCACAGAGGACTTCATATATTACCTACATCCATGTAGGACTTTACACCACTTGCCTATACTCGGATAGGACTTCACCACATTTGCCTCATCACATAAGACTTCATGCACATACCTATAAACGAATAGGACTTTACACATATGACTATACTCATATAGGACTTCACCACATGCCTATACACTAATAGGACTTCACATATATGCCTATGCTCACATAGGACTTCACTTCTTACCTACATCCATGTAGGACTTCACCACTTTGTCTATGCATAGATAGGACTTCACCATAAATACCTCAACACTTGAGGACTTCACACCACAATGTCTATGCTCATATAGGACTTTACTACTTGCCTACATCCATGTAGGACTTCACCACTTTGCCTATTCACAGATAGGAATTCACCATAAATGCCTTAATACTTGAGGACTTCACACCGTAATGCCTACACACAGTAAGACTTTACCACATTTGCCTCATCATATATCTCAGATACGCCAATGCATCAAAGCACTTATCTTTACAACTATGCAGCAATTAAATCGGATTGTCATAGATTAACACACAAACAGATCCAATACAAGCACAGACAAGATTTTTAGGCATTTAATATAAATAACAGCTTGTTAAGCCTAAAATCCTATTTTATGTCAACTTGGTTTAATAATACTTAGCACTCATCTTGCTTGATCATTCCCAATTCTCTTCTTAAAGTGTAGAAACGATATTCACTCAAGGGTTTTGTAAAAATATCAGTGATATGATTGTTTATATCAATGAATCTCAAGTTGATATCTTTGTTCTTAGCATGATCTCGAATGAAATGATGTCTAATCTCAATATGCTTTATCCTTGAGTATTGGATTAGATTTTTTTTTTCAAATTTATAGCAATTGTATTATCACAAAGAATGGGAACATTTTCAAAAATTAAACCATAATCAAGCAATGTTTATTTTATCCATAAAATTTGTACACAACAACTATCACCTGCTATATACTTAGCTTCAGCAGTTGAGAGTGAAACCAATTTTTTACTTTTTAGAGTGCCAAGATATTAAAGAATTTTCAAGAAAATGGCATGTGCCGCTTGTGCTTTTCCTATCTACTTTTCATCTAACAAAATTAAAATCAAAGTATCCAATTAGATCAAAAGAGGTAAACTTGAGATAGAGGTCATCATGGGGTGGTTATGAACCGCGAACCATCCCGAACCATCCCCGGTGGTTCCATACCCGGGAACCGCCCTGTCAGGGATGATTAAGAACCATTTAAGGACTAGTAGGAACAGGCGGGTCCTAGCGGTTCCTCCGTAAATAACCGATGGTTCTATCAGGTCGGGAACCACCATTCCAGACCCGAAAACTGGCGGTTTTGACCCGGCTCATATAGAAAATAAAAAAAAATAAAATAAAATACATACATAACAAATTGGGCTAACTTTGTTTAGCAAGTGACTCCAGAAAAGTTCATCTTTAGATGCAAGGAAGAAAGTCCATGTGTATCTAATAAAATTATCAAAAATAACCGAACTGTATTTCTTTCCTCCTAAACTTAAGGTTTTGGTAAGATCGAATAAATCCACATACAATAGTTCTAATGGCAATGTGGAGATAGCATCCTTAGACTTAAAAGAAGTTTTAGTTTGCTTTCCCTTTTGATAGGCTTGGCAGATCTTGTCCTTTTGAAATTTTAACTTTCATTAGTACACCTTTGACAAGATCCTTTTTAACAAGATTTGAAATGATGTCCATGCTAACATGTCTTGGTTTTCTATGCCATAGCCAACTATTGTCATTTTCAAAATTTAGATAAGTTTCATTTAAAGATTTAAAATCATCAATTGTGTAAATATTTCTTTGTCTATATCCTTCGAAACATGCTTAGTTATTATCAATTCTTTCATTAGAACACTTCTTAGCAGAAAATATTACTTTAAACCCATTGTCACACAATTGGCTAATACTCAACAAATTATGTCTTAAATTATCAACAAGAAAAATATTTTTAATAATTAAATCTTGGTTAATGAGAATATTACCTTCACTTAGGACTATAGATTTTTTGTTATCCCTAAAGATAACACTCCCATGATCCTTCAAGTCAAGTGATGTGAACTCAGACACATCTGTTGTCCTATGTCTAGAGCAGCCATTGTCCAAGTATGAGGATTTGTAATTATTGTGGCAAAACAGATTATTTTAGTTTGGGTCCTTTTTGGTTAAGAGGCACAAAAACTTCTCTTTTTGGAACCCAAACAACCTTGCTTCGTTGATTCAAATTCACGGATTTTCTTATTACACAGTTATGTGCAATATGATCTGTTTTGCGATAATAATTACAAATCCCATAAGTAGCTTTAACAAATTTTGTTTTGAGGGACTTGTAATTATTTTTTCCACTATAGCTAATTCCAAATCTGTTTGAATCACACTTTTGGCTCCCAAGAAGTGTGTTCAAATTTTTTCTTTCCATTTGTGAACTCGGCTGTTGTCGCCTTTGAATCATCCAAGCTGGTTTTCAAAATTTCCAGCTCTTTATTTATCTCATTACTACAACTATCAAAATATGTAATATTGTTATCTTTTATGGTTTTAATTTTAATATCAAGCAGATCATTTTTAATCTTTAATTTCTCATTTACTTCCTTTAACTCATTATTTTTACTTTTCAAAATTTTGCACTTAATAATTATCCTTTCATTTTCTATATTTAGACTGTTTATCTCACCATTAACCTTTCATTTTTAGTTTTAATTTCTTCATGCTTAGTCTAAAAACTTTCTGACCGTTCTCTAATTTCTGTCATTAAAGTTTTTAGCAAGTTATTCTTTTTTTTTTTTTTTCTGCTATCATCCATTTACAACACACTTTTTCATACATATCATGCAATTTATTATATGAAGTAGAATATGAAGATGTTACCTCATTGTTCAATGCCATGAAGCATATACTCTCATCATCTAAATCTGATGAGTCCTCATTGCTCCATGTAGCCATGTAGGCCTTGTTCTTCTCTTCTTTTGATATCTTTTTAAGTAGCTGGCAATACTACTGGATGTGTCCTAACTTTTGGCAGTTGTAGCACGTGATCACATCCTTTCTCTTATGCTTCGATGAGCTACTATCATCCTCCATCTTCTTTTATTTTGGCCTCATAAATTTTCTCAGCTTTTTAGCCATTAAGACAAGATCCTCTTGTTCATCTTCATCTTCTTTATCACTTGAGTCTTGTCTAGTAGCTTTCAAGGCAATAGCCTTCTTGTTGCCTTCTTCGCCTTGTTTTTTGATGAGCTCATGAGCTTTGAGTGCACCAAGAAGCTCTTCTTTACTTAAGGTGCAGAGATCTCTAACTTCCTCTATAGCTGTCCACTTAGCTTCCCAATCTTTTAAAATTGACCTAAGAAGTTTAGAATTAATTTCCAAATTAGTAAAGTTCTTTCCAAGCACACTTGGAGGATTTATAATATTAATGAATTTATTATGCATTTCGTCAATAGATTCATTAGGAAGCATTTTAAAAAATTCAAATTCATCGCATAAAAGACTTATTTTGGTGTCTCTAACTCTAGATGTTCTCTTATAAGTCTTTTCTAGCTCATCCTAAATTTCTTTTGTAGAAGAACATGTACGAATTCTATTAGAATCACTTTCATTTAATTCACAGTGTAAAATATTCATTGCAATTTCGTTTAAATCAAGCCTTTTCCAATTATCTTTTGTAAATCAGCTTCTAATTTTTCTTCAATTTTAAAAAGCCCATTTTTAATAATATTCCATATCGATCTATTTTGGGATTTTAAAAAAATTTTCATCCTACACTTCTAGTAAGGTAATTACCTAAAGTGGAGGTTCGTTTATAGCTTGCCCTTTAAAAAACCCTAGTGTATTAGCTGTAATGATTTTTACTCTATTTCACAGTTGGGTGTAGAAATAATAGACAGCTCTGATACCAATTGAAAATGTACTAGGAATACTCAAGAGGGAGGGTGTAAACCCCCAAATTTTATTTTTGCAATCGGTTTTGTTTAAAACCCTAATCTGGAAGTCAACCGGAACCCTAAAGTCAACAAAACCCTAGTTAGACGTAATAGCTTAAATCCGGTAATCCCGAATAAGCAACCCCAAGAAAGTAAGTAAGAGTCTAGTATGTAGAATAGTACGTAATTATATAAGAAAGCTTAAAAAGGTCATATTAGTAAAACCGCGATTCGTTCTGAATTCGAATGGACACAGTTCTTGAAAAACGTGTTATAGGGCTCGAAATAGTAAAAATATTCCGAATATACCGTTAGACTCGTAAAAATATAAGGTTTTTAAAAATATCAATTTCATAATTTTTCGGTAACTAAAAATATCAGAAATCGCAATTATACGCGTATTTTCTCACTACCGGTACTTTATTAGTTATATCTACTTTACATTATACTATTCATTACTATTCTACACTATTCTTTTATCTCTACTTTTTCTTACACCTACTCTTACAAACACCATAACCTATAACCTTTACTTTTTACCTTTCCTATAACTTTATTTCACATCTACCTTACTTAATATTACAATTATTTAACAAAAATGCAAAACAAAACTCTCTCTCTCCCCCTCTGAAAGCATGGCCGGCGCCCCCACCCCTAAAACAACACCACCACCCTCCCCCCCAAAAAATAATTCATCCATCTCAATTTTGTTTCAATTTTCTTTTATTTAAATCCAACAAAAATTCACTCCATATTTTCCTATAAATACCCCTCTCCTCTTTCACTTCTTTCACATCATTACTACTCACAAATTCTCTACAAAAACTCTCTCAAATTCTCCTCTCAAAATTCTCTCCAAATATCCTCCCAAAACTCTCTCAAAATAATCCCAAAACCACTTTCTACCTACATAAAACTCATAACCACATAACACTCTAAAAACCTTCTTTAGGTAAACTCTTCTTATTATTTTCTTCTCCTCATGCCATGTAACTTTACATGACCATGGTGTGAGTTTCTAAAAACTAAATGTTATGGAAGCTACACTATGTTCATGTATTGTTCTTGTTCATGGAAATCTATTTATGTTTATGTTGTTATTTTGTTCATATTATTGTTATTATATCTAAGTATTATTATGTGTGTGTGTATATATATATTCTTTAGAGGATATAAGCTCACTTGTAATTTATTTATTTCCATGCAAAGTAATTTATTTATTTCTTTCATTGCAATTTATTTATTTCTTGCTATTTTAAGACTAGTCTCTAGTCTTAGACTTGTCCTCATCAAGTCAAAACAAGTTTTTTTTCTTTTATTTCATTTTTCTTTGGGGACTAGTCTACTTCTTAGTTCCGGGAGCCTTGAAGAAGCTAAGACTCCCAATACTTGACTTATTAATGTTATTTTTGCTTGTTATTATTTCTCATAAATCATGCCATTAAGATTGTTGTTCAAATTTTTCAAAGCTCTAAAAATATTTGATAAAAAGAGAGATTTTGTCACTTAAGAATAAGTTTATATGAAATATGAAATCTATGGTTTAACAAAAGTAAAAGTTATTCCTTCCTAAGTTTTAAGAAGAACTCACTACAATTTTCTAAACTACTTTTTTTGAAAAGCTTTTTAAATCATTTCTATATCACTTTGTTTTTCAAAAAGAAAATTATTTTTTATACGAAAATGATTTCTACGGAAACATAAAGGAAACCTTATGAGAAAGGAATGAGAATTTTCAAATTAAGATCTTTTCAAACAAATGGGCAAAGAAAAATTATAGAAAATAAATAGGAAAAATAGCACTAATGTAGAGAATTTAGAAAAGAAGAAAATTACTTTTCGAAAGAGGTAATCTAGGAAAAATAATAAGTCAAACATAAAATAATTCTTTGAAAATAAAAAGAATCAAAATATTCATTTAAAAAGATTTACAAATGGATTCTTGTAAACTATATTTTTCTAAACTCCTAATTGACATTGTTTTACTCAAGAAACATGATTGGACAACAAACACTTGAGCATGAATAAATATGAGCTAAGTAGCTATAAAAAGAGAATTTTTCAACTATATAGATAACTAAGTATTTGTCAAACAAATTTTGAATGATTTAAAGTTTGAAACAAAATTATTTTTGGGATAGAAAAAGTCGTGGTGAATCTGATCACCACTGTTTTGAGGCCTAGATAGTTTAGTTTGATAAAAATAGTTTTAGAAATGGATAGATCTTTTTAAATAGGTAGAAATCGGTATATTATATTCGCGATTCCAAGTTAAAATGACCAAGTTATGGCCATTTTAAATTGAAATTCTCTTTTATACGAACTTTGACGTTCTCATGACATTGTTTTGTCAAAATTCAGGAAAATAATCAAGAAATACTCATTTGGGGTATTCTCTTTGACTAAGTGACTCTGAGGAAGGATACCTATACCCCAATGACTATTTCGATTAAGAGGATTGTGTGAGCGACTCATCCGTGTAGAAAAATTATCGTCATGGCCTCGTGAGTTTATTTCCTTAAAATGTTTTACTTGTTTGTGCTTGTAATCTAGTTGCATTAGAATTAAGAAAAGACAAATGGATATGTATGTAAGATAATTCTTTGAAAGAATCCTAAGAATATCGAGGCCGGAATTGATTTAATGTTTGTTTTAGTATAACACTTGTTTTGTATGAGATTCTATGATCACCTTAAATTTGATTATAATGATGCTATGATATCACAAATAAATGGATTCATGCATACCATGAAGTGAGTCACATTGCATTGGGTTATTATCCTTGGATGAGAAGGATTGTAGCTCAGGTCGAAAGCAACATTTGGCGGAGTGACCGAAAGTGATTGCTTAGCGACATGAAGGAAATGCTTAGTGGAAAGTCCGAAAGCAAGGCTCAATTCAAGTAGACTTAATATGCTTGGCGATATTAGTCGAAAGCATAAATCTTTTTAGCTGAAACTACTTGTTTTGAGGTTACGTATCACTAAACCCCGAATAGAGGGCATAAATCCATTCAATATATAGTTCCCGAAAAACTATATGCCTTGTTTGCCCACGTGTATGTTGCATTTCATTTGTCTGCTTAAATAACTTGTTTAAATTCCTTTACACAAGAAATTATTTATGGAAATAGTTCTCACTAAGCCTATTAGCCTATACTCTTATAGATATCTTTTGCAGTTCACTTATTTGTGGTTGAGGCCATGTGAACCTTGCAGCTAGGTATTTTCCATTTGGATTAAGAAATTTTCTAGATGAAGTTTAGTATTGGATAAGACGTAGAAATATTATTGTAATAGATTTGTGACTGGGGAACCCCTAAGTTTTCTAAGATCATTGTTATGAATAAATGAATATTATGGATCCTCTTTTCTTAATCTATTATTATATCTTCTTAAACTTCATAATTTCATAGATGGTCCTCTAAATTTGTGAGAGCACGCCTTGTACTTAATATCAAAGCTTTTGGGAATGGCTAAGGTTGTCATACTTAAGCTTTAATGTTGAGTGTGACGGACTGTTACGTTTAGGGTACTCCTTGGGACGTCACAAAAGGTGAATTGAGTATTTGCCCAAAAAATTTTGCAATAATTAATTTTAATTTCAGTAGATCCAAAAATAGATAAACTTGTAGCAAAAAAATAAACGATAGATATAAAGTGTAAATTAAAGAGATAGAGTTAAAGAAAATAAAGCTAGATTTAATGTGGAGTTCGACCCACTTCCTACTCTACATGATCCACAAATTGCTTCTATTAAGGTCTTCACCGTTACTTCAATTAATATCAAAAGTTAGCTCAAGATAAGAGGTTACACAACTTGGGAAATAAAATATTTCCTCTCTATCTAAGTGCTCTTAAATGAATAGCAATAACTTTGAACTAAGCACTAAAATGTATTTTCTCTCTCTTAATAATTTGAAAAATATTATGTACAAGAGAATAAGGAAAAGAAATTCATTCGATCGTAGTTAATGAACTGGTAAATGATTTTGACACTTCTTTTCTTATTCGTCTTCTGGACTTTGTATATAAATAGCCTTTGAAATCCAATAGTCTGCTAGACACAACGTCTATAATCTAACAAACATTAAAGGCACTCCAATAGCTCTTTTCATTCACATCAATCTCATATTTCAAGCTGTCATGCCACAAAAACTTTGTCACGCCTCAAGTGTCGTGCCCAAACTTAACCCTCGATAGCCTCTCCACATGCTCGCTCATTCAAGCCTCAACTTTGAACTATCGTGTAAATCCCCGAAATTTTCGATCCAAAATTAAAGACCTAAACCCTAAACGGAAGTCAAACGGATTCTTAGGTCAAACAGAACCCTAGTTTACCGTAACCGTTTAACTCTGGCATTGCCGTTTTCTCAAGTCATAGAAAACGAAGTTGGAAAAATTAGCTCGAATAGTTCGTAATAACCATAGGTTTTATAAAAGTTTCAGTTTCGCGAAATTCGGATGTCCTTCGAACCCGAACGGACACAGTTCTTGAAAAATGTGTCCGGAAGCCCGGAATAGGAAAAATATTCCGAATATACCGTTAGACTCGTAAAAATATAAGATTTCCAAAAATATCAATTTCGTAATTTTTCGATAGCTAAAAATATCAGATATCGCTTTTATCGTATTTTCTTACTACCGGTATATTAAATTGTCATGTCTACTTTTACATTACACTATTTTCTACTATTCTACACTATTCATCTATCTCTACTTTTTCTTACAACCTATTCTTACAACCATACACCTATTTCTTACACATTTTCATTTCCAATACAATTTCACATCTTTCATTTCTTACTTTAATTAATCAAAAGACAAAAAAATTAATTTTTCTCTTCCCCATCCCCAAAATAGCCCGGCCCCCTCTCTCTATGCTCAAATTGTTTTATTTTTCAATTATTTAATTAACACAAATTATCTCCCACATTTTCCTATAAATACCCCTCATACCTTCACTTCTTTCACACCACTTCTATACTAAAGTTACTCTCTCAAAATCTCTCTCAAATTCTTTCAAGAGTTCTCTCAAGAAGTCTTCTTAAGTTTAGTTTCCTTTAGGTAAGAAATTCTCAAGAATTCTTCATGTTCATCTACTTAGTATGAGCTTAGTGTATGTTTTCTAAAACCATGAAGGTTAAGAAAGCAACATTAGATTCATACTTTGTTTTTGTTCATAATATCAATCTCTTTATGTTCCTTTATGTTCCTTATATTTCCTTTATGTTCTTTATATTTCCTTTATGTTACTACTATCTAATATATCTATATAACTATATATATTATTTAGAGCATATAAGCTCATTGTCTTACAATTTATTTATCTTTCATGCAATTTATTTACTTCATTCAAGTTATTTAATTTCAAGTTGATTTTAAGACTAGTCATTCTAGTCTTAGACTTGTCCTCATCAAGTCAAAACAATTTCTTTTCTTTTCTTTTCGGGACTAGTCTTTTCTTAGTCCCGGGGTACCTTGATGAAGCTAAGGTCCCAATACTTATTATTTACTTAAAGCTTTCAAGTTATTATTTTACATTTCTATAGCTTATGATTCATATTCATGCATGAACATAATGTTTTTGTCTCAACAAAAATCAATGAGAAAGTGTTTTCTTGAAATTAAAGATTCTTTCTAAAAGAAATAAATAAAAAATGGATTTCTTAAAAACCCATGAACATATATGGGAATGATTTTTCTTACAAAAGGTTTTATGAAAACTTATCTTTTATCAAGAAGTAGAAATTCTTTTGGAAACATTAAAATGTCATTTTGCTACTTTTGAAATCCAAGTTTAGAAAATAAAACCACACTTTAGGAAATTAAAGTAATTACAAGAGATTTCAGAAATTCATCTTAATGACTAAAAGATCTTTCAAAAGTAAAATAGAATCTCAAATTCAAAGACTTTTAAAACCTTACTTTTTAAGTTGAGACAACTTCATTTACTTCATACATTTGTTATGAGTCATTACAAATATATATATACCTTTCAAAAGTTTACAAAATAATTGAAATGTTATCTTTTCAAAATGAGCTTTGTTTACAAGAAGGAAAACAAGTGTTTACAAATTCGTGGCAAATCTGATCGCTACCTTTTCGGAACCCAAACGACTTAGTTTTATGGAAATAAGCTTAGAAATGCGTAGATCGTTTCGAGTAGGTAGAAAACGGTATATTATACGCGAAATTCCGAGTTAAAATGAGCAAGTTATGACCATTTTAAGTTGGAATTTCCCTTTATACGATTTTACTACGATTTTTAAGAAAAGATTAGAATCTTCAAGGATAGAATTTCATGAAATACTCATTTTGGGTATTCTTCTTGATTAGATAATCACGAGGAGGATTGTCCGTATCCCGAGGATTACTACGATTAAGTGGAATTTCCGAACGACCCATCCAATTCAAGAACGGTGTCATCATGGCCGAGTGAGTTACTTCCCGTTAATTTTCTCATACTCTTGATTGTGCTTGTAAAGTTAGTTGCACTAGAATCTAAGTCAAAAATCAAAATGAAGTGTATGAAAATATGTTGAAGGGATACTAAGTATATCGAAACTCAATTTGTTTGTAATAAAGTTGTATGTGCATTAATATCTTGAATTGTTTGAAATTGGTTGATCACTTGAAAGAAGCTAAATGTAATTACTAGACTTTAATTAAAGAAATTATTCATGCACTTCATATGTTGAGTCACATTGCATTCACTACTATACAATTGGTGGGACAAGTGTATAATAGTGGTGGTAGACATAACCGGTATATCATGTAAGTGGCGAGTAGGAGCCGGTAAGAACTACTTAAATTGATGGCTAGTAGGAGCCTGTAATAACTACAAGTTTTTGGTGGCTAGTAGGAGCCTGTAATAACTACAAATTTTTGATGGCGTATAGGAGCCGGTAAGATCTATAAAAGTGTTTTTAAAAGTTGTGGCTGTAATTGGCCTGAATCCCCAACCCCGAATGAAGGGCGTAAATTCATTCAACATATGATTCCCGGAAAGTCATATGTCTTGTATGCTCACGTGGTTGTTGCATTTCATATGTTTGAATAATAAACTGGATTGATAATTTACTTCGAGTATGAATTTTGGGATCTACTCACTAAGCCTATAAGCTTACACCCCTATAGATATTTGTATTCTCAGGAACACCTAATTTTGTGCCCGGGGTCTTCCAGTATCCGTATACGTTTTATGTTGAAGCTTTTGGAGGAAATCTACTCGAAGACTTAGATTAGAATTCCTTTGAAATCTTTAATTTTGGATGTTATGAAGTTTATCTCGATCCTTGGATTTATCGGGGGTATGCCCCTAAGAATTATGTAACAGACCTTTGGTTATTTATTATATGATGTACTTTATTTCTGAATTCTTTTATGTTTATCTTTACTTGCTTAAACTATGCTTCCCAAAAGCGTCTCCTATTACCGTGTTAGACGCCTTACATATAATACTAAGGCTTTCGCATGACTAAGGTAGCTATTCTTAAGCCTTGATATTATATGTGGCGGACTGCCACGTTTAGGGTACCCTTTCGGGGCGTGACATATCGTGTCTTAAACTTGAATACATCGAGGCCTCGACTTAACCCTCAACCAACACTGTGTTGTCTTTAGCTTTGTCAAGCCTTAGTTCTATACTAGTCGAGCCTCAACTTCTTGGCGCATCGAGCCCTACACTTGATCCTCGACAAGTCTATTCTCTTCTTTAGCTTGTTCAGCATCGGACTTAACTTATTTAAGACTCGACCAACCCTTCAACCTCTTGCTATGGCTTGCCCTCGATAGTTCTTGCTTCTGCTAAAACCTGTAGAAAACACACACAAACACACACAAAGTACACACACACACACACATATATATATATATATTACTAATTAAGTATAATTTAAAACAAATAAATAATTGATTATGCATTAAATTATCTCATCGAAATTCACATTGAAATCTCACGTTCAACATCCCTCCCCTACCACCTTTTCCTTCACTGAGAAACTCATCCACATTTAACTTTAGTTGACCTTTAGTAGAAATTTCTAAGAAATAGATTGAATTTTCTTCTCTTACGGAGTTTTAATACAATCTTTAAAAAGCTCTTCATTAATAAAAACATGATTCTTAAAAAGAAGAGAAGCTTTGCTAAGATTCTTAAGATCATTAATAATAATAATAATAATAATAATAATAATATAATAATGACAGATGTTTTGGTCATTTTAACTTCTAGAAATCATGTATGAAGATACACACACAAAGGAAAGGAAGCTGGTAGATTGAGCCAAATCAACATTGTTTTGATTTGTTTTCATCAAACTTGACATGAATATGATGCAAACAGCGTATAGATTCATAATACATAACAGATTTATCGTATAAAGATAAAAACAAATTAAAAGAACAAGAAGAGATCAGATTTGTGATAACAGTTGATCTATATCTATCTAAAATCCTCGTTGAAATCAGAATTGGATATGCATATACGAGGATTGAGCTTTATCAACAGTGCTTTGAATGATTTCATACTTATCTTTTATTTATTCTATAAAGGGAAGAGCAGGGGCACTTCGTCTTCAACCTTTCTCCCTCTACAATCCCCTCTCTCTAGAGGAACCAAACTTCATTAGTAACCTCCCTCTGTAAATAACCATTTTTCTCTATCAGATATCAATCCTAAGTCTAGGATTGACGACAACTACTTCACTAAAAGCTCTTTTACGTATCGTGGAGCTTTGTCATTTCCAAGGGAATTTGACCACCGCCATAGCCATCACCGGAGCAACCATCGACGTCCGCCACTTGAACAACACAAATTATTACCTTCTATTGGGCTTTCATCTATGACTCGGATTTGTGGAAAAGAAATAACTCGTGCCGCTCTTGTCCGAAACTGGACCCACGTACACTCCATTCATAATTGAACATCTTCTTTTTGGTATATTCTTTTGCTCTTGTTTATTTTATAGTATTTACTATTTTGGACAAAAAAAAGTAATGATAATAACAATAAAAAGGAGACATTCAAAAGTCTAAAAATGGATATACATTAATAATTTGTTTAGTTTTCATGTGCAGTCTTTATTAGTTTTCTCACGCTATGTTACAGTATATGTAAATTTTGAAAACAAAAGTTATTGATAAGTTCACATTGCACGTTAAATCCTTTATGATCACAAGTACTGTTTGGTTAATTTTTATGGGGCGTTCAATAAGTCAACATCATGGAATATTCATGGCATTATTTCACTGGTTGTGTATACCTTGCATAATCTCACAAAAATTCACATTTTTATAAAATTAAAGGGATTAGGCATAAACAGACATGCACAACATTTGTATCGCACGACAATCATTTCACCACTTAGATTTTATTTTTATGTGTTATGATAATAAATATAGCAAATAGTTTCTTATATCTATATATATATATATGAATGATATAGATTTTTTTCTTTAATGCATGATTATGTGGTGATATGGTTATGTGTTAATGTCTCTTGTCTTATTAAATTAACATGTTTAATGTAATTTGTTTTTATTATAATAACACTTTGATAATTGATCTTGAGATAATGTAATGTATCAATGTTTGTCATATCATGTTATATTGTTGGATTTAAAAATTTTGTCACTTAGAAATATCTATTTTCATGAAGTAATGAAATTTAAATTGATAAATCTTAGATCCATTTATCACAAAACCTTTTTTTTTAAAACAAAAGAATTCAAAATTCTAGAACCACCCAAAAAATTAATTTTTTTTTAAAAAGAACTACAGGGTTCGACATAGTGGATACATAAGCACCTGTGGGGCAATCACATAAAAAATGTAAAAAAATTATTTTTTCATACATTTGCTTTTTTCATATGATAACATATGGTTCATAATTTATGAATGTTTTGTATTTTTGTTCTTTTATATGCTTTAATAATATTTACTAACTTATTTTCTTTTTGTATTTTCACAGGAATTTATTTATTTTGTTGTTTTGACTAACTATAAAAATTTAAGGTTTTAAGAACTCTAGTAGACTTTAGGTATTTGCCATCCTCTCTTCAATATTGTTCTTTATTGTCAATATATATTCATACATGTATTGAAAAAATGCAATTTATTTAGTTAACACCTATTGAATTATCAAAGCCTAAATTGATATTATGTTGTAATTACTGATTGCATGTAAATTAGTTCCCTTCTTTGTAAAATAATAAAATTGACTGATTTATAAATATTGATGAAATTGGTTTTTTTTTTAAATATCATATAGGAATATAATTTTGTGATATTTTAGGGAACAATTTATAATTAAAAAGTTAAAGGTGGTAACCGTTAGGTTTTAATAGGATTGCACTCAGACTCTTGAATTTTTTGTTATTGTTTTTTTTTAAAACAATTTTTAGCAGGTCATTAGCTAAATTAGGCTTCAACCTACCACATGGTCTTAATTTAATTTTTCTTAACTTTAGTCGGGTGGTGACTCCAAAACATATTTCAAAATTATAAATTTTTTAATTTTTAGTCAAGGGTTCGCATTAAGCGGTTAGGGTTTAGTACAAATCGAGTTAAAGGAAATTGAATCAGAAATAAAAAACCAGGCTCGACAGCTTGGCGACTCCACTAGGGACATTTTAAGAGGGCTAGCTACCTTACACTTTTTAATTATAAATTGTTCCCTTAATATTTTTTTTGTAAATTAATTATATAGTTTGTTTGATTTTTATTTGTAAATAGTTGTACTAATTTTTGTTTTAAAGTGATGCGGATATTCGAAAAAATAATGTATAGGAGTTTCTAGGGGATTTTATTTTAAGTATTATATGATGTGTACTAGATGTGGTCAACCAAACCACCTTAGGAACCTAAGATGGGGCCTCACCACTCAGTTTAATGTAGCCCATGGCCCATTAAGCCGGGGAACCTTTAAAACCCACCTAATTTTCCATTCACTAAATGACGGGTAATGATCAAGCGTTGTGGCACATGAAAAATGTTTTTGATAAATTTTAGAGAAAATAAAGTTGAATTTGTTCCAAGAGTTTGGAATTTCCCTTATAAAAGCCTCTTGTAAAAAAAAAGAATTTATTTATATCTTTTGTAGTACATATAAAGATATAGTAGATAAATGTATAGTTTCCTTACAAATTTAGTCATGTAGATTTCCTTGTAACGCTCTTGCTTTGTAATAAACAAATTAAGAAATGGCAAGCAATCATGCAGTAGCACTTTGTGGGCAAGACTTGTCCCTGTGATCTACGTCCAAGAACCAACCAATCCAATGCCTATGTTGAACCAATGGTTGGAAACTTTCAAGCTAGACCAAAAGGAGTTTATCAAGAGTCATTTGGGCCTAATACTTTCATTGCCTGAGGTCCAAATCAACCTCAATCTCTTTAGGGTGGAGCATCATTGGAACCTCAAGGAAACCGCCTTTTGTCTTGGCGAACATACTCTAAGCCCTACCATTGAAGAATACACCAAGCTCCTACTGGCTCCCTGACCTATGTAGGCTCGTACCATCCCGAACTCAATAAAGGCCCAATTCACTTGTTCAAGGATACTTTGTGTGTTAAGAAGAAGGAAGTATCCAAAGCCTTTTTGGACTCTAATTCGTATTTAATCAATTTCAACTTTAGCCGTCTGGTTTAGGGACCCAAAGAATTACACAGAGAAGAGAGACCTTTTCTGTGGAGACATGGAAATATGGAAGCAAAACCACATCACTACCTTCTTGGTTGCGGTGTTTGGTACCATCCTCTTTCCAAATGGCAACTTGCTCATCCATTGTCGAGTTGTGGAAGTAGTACTCCAATTCATGAAAGGAAAATTTTACATCCCAGCCTTGTTCGTGGAGCAAATCCAATCTCTGAATCACTTGAAGGCCCAAGGTTATGGGAGGTTTAAAGCCAGCATGGCCCTTTTGATAGTTTGGTTGCTAGCCACACTATTGATTATGGGAACCGTTTAAACTTGGCTCATTACGCCAACAATGACTATGGTTTGATAGAATGCTTCATCGAAAGAGTCCATATTTAGATTCGGCATCAACAAACCAATGGGTCCATATCCTTGAGGACATTCCAACTGACAAGATCCTTTGGGTAGCTAAATGGTTCTGTTGCGAAGCCGCAATTATGGGATGTCAAGCATATGTTGCAGTTCCCCTTATAGACATAATCAACTATATAGGATATTATCCAGCTCGTGTGTTAAGGAAATTGGGACCGCTACAAGATATAACCAGCAAACCCCTACTAAATGAAGTTACTTTGAATTACAATGATCCAGACATGTCATATGCTGAAAAGAAGGAAGGCTCAAGTATATTTTGTCCAAGTGGAGGACCTAAGAGATAAGAAAGATATATGAAGTGGAGCCCAATGACCCCTAGACCAGGAGATATCGAGCCACTAGGGAATGCATTATTGACCAATTAAGGAAGCAAGGGGAGATCCAGTTTCAAGCTCTAGATATGCTGAGCCCAGCACCTATCAATCTTGACCTAGAGATGAAGGCTTACATGGAGTTAACACGGGCTTGAATGGAAGTCCATTTCTAAGACATGAAGAAGAAGGAACAAGAGATGTGGGAGAAAATGGAGTGCTCTCAATACAAGGTCCAAGCCTTGGAAGCAGAATTGAAGATGGCAACAAAAACAATTAGAGAATTAAAGGACCAGCTCGTATGCCCCTAAAAGATTAGAAGACTAGTTTAGGATATTAGAAATTTGATAGTTTGAAATCTAGTTTATGTTACAAACCTCTTGGAATAAATTTATCTTTAATGAAATAAATTAGTTTTTGCCACAACTTTTCCTCATTTACCCCGATTTGCATGTGTTTGTGCATTCCTTTTATTACTCTCTTTCTTGTATATGTGTTTCTTTTTATATACGCTTCTAACCTTTATAATTTTTGTGGTCACTAACCCCAATTGTCATAAATAGGGAATTTACTAAAATGTTGAGGTTTTGGTTTTTCAATTAGGTTACAAAAATATAGCACTTAAATGATCTAGCTCGGTTAGAAGTCTAATCATCACTGGGTCAAAGTCCAAAATGGCAAACAACAATTACAACAACATCAGTGATCCTAATGTGGCCACTAAACAAAGGGTCCTTACATTGGAACAAATAGTGCTTAGGATGGCCAAAGAGATGCAACTTCTCACTCAAAACTTCAGGCTTCAAAAAACCCTCAACCACCAATTGAAGGTCATTCGGGAACCAAGAAAGGGATTGATGGCCAATCGATTGAAGAGCAGAGGTCAACCTTATGCCTTAACCCACTACTGATCCTCTACCATGCTAAAAAAAGAACTCGAGACCTAAAGTAAGGAGATGGAGAAAAGGATTTTTACCCAATTCTATGAGAAGTTGATAGCCTTTGAAAAAGTAGACGGATTTGATCAAGCATGAATCATTAACCTGCCCACAATTGAAGCTAATATTCCCTAAGAAGTTTAAGATTCTCGACATTGAAAAGTATGATGGCACCGATTGTCCCAAACTCCATACGAGACTTTATGTAAGAAAAATGAGCCAGTATACTCAATATGAGCAGTTCATGAACCAAACTTTCCAATACAACCTTATTGGCCCAACCTTAAGCCGATATACTCAACTGGACCTTGATGAGATAAACACTTGGGAGAAATTAGCCAGGGCTTTCTATAATCAATACAACTTAAGGAAAAAGAATGAGGAATACTTCAAAGAACATGCTCAACGATGGAGGGCCATGGTAGCCATGGTAGCTACCCCTACTCTAAAAAAGGACTTAACCTTTACCTTCATAAACACTTTGGAAGAGCTTTTCTTCACCTATCTCATCGGACATACTACCGCTACCTTTTCTGAGATAGTGATGGTCGGGTGCAGAATCGAGAGTGCTATCACCACTGAAAAACTCCAAGTAGATAAAAAGCCCTTAATCTCCAAATTCAACGACAAAGGGAAAGACACCACTGTTAGTGTAGTTAACTCATCTTTCTATTCTAAGCCCATTCAAGCTTTCACTATTCAACCAACCCCTAATACCAACTAACCATTTGTTCAGCAACAACAACAGCAGCAACCTCAATAAACCAATTGGTTAACCAAAAGACAATTCACCAGAATTCCAGTACCCCTAAGCCAAGTGCTAGCCCAGCTTAGAGCAGATAACCTGATCAACTTTGAGACTCTTAAGGAAGACTACAGGCCGAGGAACTACAACCCTGAGCTCAAGTGTGACTATCATTTGGGACAAATAGGTCACTCTACTAATCATTGTTGGAGGCTCAAGAACAAAATTCAAGACCTCATTTATGCAAAAATAGTTCAACTAGATTTTGTGGAAGCACCAACTCCCAATGTCAACACAATCCTCTCCTAAATCATGGGCCTACAATTAACAAGATCACGGTCAAAGAGCCTAAACTACCCATTAACTTAGACGAGTTACCTTTTCTTATTGATCAAGTTGCATGGCTCCTTCGCCAAAAGGGATACTTGGCCTACATGAACCTAGGTGATTAGACCAAAACGAGGCCTACCATATATAACCTGCTCAAAGCTGAGCAAATCACCAAGGAGGATATTGAAAATGCTAATTCCAAAGCCCTAAAAATCCAGCACTTAATCGGAATTACGGGCTAAGCGTTGAGCGAGAGACCCTACCATTGGCATTATTGAATCACCAGGAGGATATCAATACTTGGTGGATTTATGGGTTGAGCCCAAGGTTTACAGTGATGCCCTAGCCATCGATTGCGGCCTGGAATTTGAAGAGGAAGGCAAAGCCCAACAACAGCAAACACCCAATCACCTCATAGGAATGATTATGTCCGATTCGAAGAGGATAGTTATGCAATATCAAGGAGTATCAAATGAGGTACATTAAGGTGAAGTAAAAAAAAAATTACACTTTCCATGTGCCTATCGCACCATCCGACTATAAGGATGCCTCGTTTAACTGTCAGGCCATCAATCAAGCTGCCAAATCTATGATAGGAAAACTTGGGAAAACCTAAGATCAAGAAAAGGAGAAGACGTTAGCTAAGGAGTTTTTCCTACAAAAGAAGGAAAATAAGGAGGAAGAGCCCAAAAGAAAAGACACATTCGCTAAAGTCATGAAAGCAAGCCAGTATAAGATTGTTGATCAACTCGCCAAAGTCCCGAGTCAAATCTCTTTTATGGGCCTACTACTAACTTCTGAAACCCATTAAGAGGCCCTCTTCAAAATACTTCAACAAATCAAAGTTCCTGAAAGTATTGCTACTTAGACCCTAGGCCATGTTGTCAACTCGATGTTCCCTTTAGATCATATCTCATTCTTGCCTGAAGAATTGGGAGAAGAAGGTACTTAGCATACGAAGCCCTGATAAGATCATATTCTATACAAATCTTGATGATCAAAAGAGCTAGAATGGATATTTGTTTTGATTAATTTTTATGCTTCAAGACTAATTTGGATAAAGAAATCAAAACAAAAGAATTTGAATCAAAAATAGGAAAAATTGAAGTCAAGGCCGACAATTCACCATTCAAAGCCGCCGGCCTTTAGACGGCTTACATCCAAGGCCGTTGCAGCATTGCCAGCTTTGCCCAGCTTAAGTTCAAACAACATTCAAAGCCGCCTCAAAGCTGCCGGCGTAGAAGATGAAGCAACCAGCGTACATGAAGGCCGGCAGCCCAGAAATGAAACATCACCAGCTTTGAAGGAGTTACATTATAAGCCGGCACTAAAGCCGCCGGCCTTAAAGCAGCGTACAACACAGATCTGAAGCAACATAAAGATGTCCAACGCTTGAAGGAAATTGAAGAGACAAATCTGTTGGAGTGTTAACGCCGGCTTTGGGACGGCGTTCGTTTTAAATCAACCCAACGCTTCATTTCTGACCATATACGCCGGCTAGATCTATATCTAAGCCGCCGGCGTAGAAGCGGCCTACATGTGTAACTGATATTGAAGGCTGCCAGTGCACTGCCTGCGCAAAGAAGAATTCGAAGATACGCCGCCTGTAAGCCGCCGGCGTAGGATCCATAACGGCCGGCATACAATGTGAAACAGCAAAATTCATTTAATGTTTTGCACAAAATTTTTCCTATAAATAGGGGGTCTTCCCCTCACTTTCAGAATCATCTAAGTATCCAATAATCCAATCATCCATTCCACATTCCAAGTAGCTCTAGAATACTTAGAACTAGGCATTTCATAGAGATTTTTGAAGAGATATTTGAAGTTATTCAAGAAGTTGCAAGTGAAGCTTTGGTATTTTGAATTGGTGATATCTAATCTTATTTCTTTTATGCAATTCATATATCTGAATAGGTTGATTATAATGAAATCATTTGCAATTTCTTATCTGATTTTTGAATCATCATCCATGAGTAACTAAATTCTTTTTGTGGGAAGTTGATGAAGCTTTAAACATGCTAAAATGATTTTTGAATTCATGTTATAAGATAGTTAGAATCATGAAATATTCATATTGAATTCTAATTATTCATCATACTTTTGGTGTATAAGAATTCTAGTAACTCGGAGGGAAATTAGGGTTCATATGAATTCATAAATTGGGATTAAATTGCAATTGCGGAAGTGGCGTAGTTTAATCTAATTTAGAAATTGTCCATGAATATTAATGCAATGTTTTATGTTGATTTCTCACTGAGGAATTAGGAGATGTTAATATAAAGTATTAGTCAATTATAGAATCGGAAGATTTATAATTGTAATTTTGATTCCACTAATAATTTATTTAGCGGAAGTTATTGAATTGTTTTGTGGTTTAAAAGATTTTTAAACTCTGTTTTTAAATCTTGACAATTTCTTATGAATGTTCATGAATCTAATTATCATTATAACATGAGTTCAAGTTGATTGGCAATAGTTTAAAGTGGATTCTGCTCCTTCCCACATTTTTCCACCATACCCCTCTCTTTAAAAAGCTCATTGCATTCATATAAATAATTAATTAGATAATCTAGTTTAATCTAATCATCTTAAAAAGATCAATTGCCTAGATATTAGTATTAGTTGATAATTATCTAGTAGTTAGTAAATCTCCGTAGGATCGACGCTTTATTCATGCTATATTACAATAGAAGGCCTAGTACGCTTGCTAGAAAGATGCTTTAAAATTCACTACTAATCATAGCACATCAAGCCCTTATTTATAGTAATCTAATTCAATGGACTGATCGTAGCTTAGGTCCTTATCAATAACGGATCTTCCCTGAATGTTTGCCCATTAGCTACTCTAAACTTGCTAGGCATTAACACATTCAACATCAAGCTCAGTTCTACAGTTGTTAAAGCTTTTGATGGATCCAAAAGAAGCATAGTGGGAGAGATAGACCTTAATTTTACCACGGTCCACAAGACTTCATTATTCTATTCCAAGTCTTAGACATACCTAGGTCCTTTAATTTGTTACTCGAGAGACCTTGGATCCACTCAGCTAGGGTAATACCATATAGCCTACACCAGATGGTCAAATTTATCGCTAAAGAGCATATCATCACTGTATTAGGTGAGCAAGATCATGCTATCTTCAAAAATATAGCCATACCCTACATAGGAGATGAAAGGTCTGAAGATCTTCGCTTATAGATGTTTCAAGAGGTCAATATGATGAACGAGAATGCAAGGAAGGACAATTAGGGACATTCAGGTTAGGATATGTCCCTAGCATGGTTGAGAAGCAAGAAATGAAGAAAAAAGCTAGGAAGAAGGGAGGAAGAATGGTATGATCGGCCCATTGAATCTCCAGACATCAAGGTGATATTTCCAAAGCTAAGTCATATCCATATGTCGGATGCTACAGCAATGATCAAAGAGAGAGAACCATTGGAGCCATCTTGTGGCTCCCAGTTAACTCAACAACTTAATAATTGGTTTTCAATTCCCCTTCGTAACTCAAGGATCACCTTTGAGTAAGGTTGAATTAACAAAGTGTTTTTATGTTTTATTCCCTTTATAAGTTTTGTTTAATTAGGAATAAAATGTACTTAATGAGTTACATCAATCAATGAAATAAGCTTTCTCTCTTTCAATCATTTCTTATCTTTGCAACATCTATTACTCTTTCCCTTACATTTTCTTTCTTTCTCTTACTTCATTCAGATTCGATGATAATGATGAAAGTGATGGATATCTTACGTCGCTAGATAATGAAAATATCGATATCACTTTCGACCTTACTGGGTTAGTCGTTAAGGGTGATGTTAGCGATCATGCAAGGATAGAGGAAATTTGGCAAAGATATGAACAAGATAGGATTAAAATCGATGAACCCACTAAGGTAGTTAATTTTGGACTAAAGATAGTCCTAAAAGTTTAAAAATAGGAACCACCCTATCCAATAAACAAAAAAAGAAACTGATAAGTTTGCTAGCTGACTACTTAAATGTCTTTGCATGGTCTTACAAAGACATGCCCAGATTAGATACCTCTATAATGGTTCATAAGCTACCCACTAAGGCAGATATCAAACCAAAGAAACAAAAGTTGAGACAGTTTAGACCAGATATTTTGCTGAAAATCAAAGAGGAAGTGAAGAAGTAGTTTCAGGTTGGTTTTATTGAGGTATTAGATTATTTTGAGTGGATTGTCAATATAGTTCCCGTACTTGAGAAAAATGGGAAGGTCAAGGTATGCATGGATTTTCATGATCTGAACCAAGCTACACCTAAAGATACTTTCCCTTTTCCTCATATAGACGTCTTAATAGATAACACGGCTGGGAATCATCTTTTCTCATTCATGAATGGTTTCTCAAGGTATAACCAAATCAAAATGGTGAAAGAAGACAAGACCAAGATGACTTTCATCACGACTTGGGGTACCTTTTGCTATAAGGTCATGCCATTTGGTCTGCCGGAGCAACATATCAAAAGGCAATGGTCACATTACTACACGACATGATGCACCGCGAAGTTGAGGTACATGTTCACGATATGATTGCCAAGTCAAAAGAAAAGGATGATCATGTCGAGGTTGTGAAAAAACTATTTGATAGGTTACGAAAGTTCCAACTGAAGTTGAATCCCGAAAAATGCACATTCAGAGTAACTTCAGGAAAATTGTTAGGATTTTTGGCCAGTCAACGAGGTATAGAAGTCGATCCAAACAAAGTCAAGGCCATACTTAAGTTACTTCCCCCTAAGACACCTAAGGAAGTCAAGGGCATTTTGGGCATCTAAACTACATTGCTCGATTTATATCTCAGATGACCAACAAGTGCCGTCCTCTATTCAAATTATTGAAGAGAAATGCCTCCATCTAGTGGGATGATGAATGTCAATAAGCCTTTGATCCGATTAAACAGTATTTGATGAATCCACCAATACTAGTGGATCCAACACCTGGTCGCCATTTGTTTTTATATCTTACTATGCTCTCAGTATCAATGGGATGCATGTTAGGGCAAAAAGATGAAGGTAGGAGAGAAAGAGCCGTCTATTATCTTAGTAAAAAATTTATTGAAGGCGAACAAAAATATACAGAGGTCGAAAAAACTTGTTATGCCTTAGTTTAGATCATGCATCGACTCAAGCAGTATACTTTATACTACTCCATCAAGCTCTACATAAAGCATGACCCTTTAAACTATCTGGCCAGCAAACCAGCATTAATGGGAAGAATCTCTAAGTGGCAAATGTTGCTGTCAGAGTTTGATATCACATATGTGAATCAAAGCTCGATCAAAGGTCAAGCACTTACAGAGCAACTCATAAGAAGCCTAACTGATGACAATGTGGCTAAAGAACAAGCTCAATTTTTGGATGAGAACATACTCCTAGCAGATTCAGATGGAGAATTAGAACCATCCACCCCTAAGTGGAAGCTTTACTTTGATGGGGCAGCTAATGTGTCTGGATGTGGGATTGGGGTAGCCTTAATATCCCTAGATGGTAACCAGTACCCTGCTTCATCAAGGTTAACATTCCCATATACATATAATGTGGCAGAATACGAGGCTTGCATCATGGGTCTCAATATGGCCCTTGACATGGAAATAAAAGATTTAGAGATGTATGGAGACTCCTCCTTTATTATCTTTCAAACCCAAGGAGAATACAAAACCAAAGATGCAAAAATCATGCCTTACCATCAACACTTGACTGAATTGGCTCGCAAATTCAAAGAAATCTTATTCACATATCCACCAAGGACTCAAAACTAGTTTGCTGATGCATTATCCACCTTGGCATCCATGATCCAAATCACTAACAAGGTAGAGATCCAACCTTTGAAAATCCGGATTGAAGATGAGCCGGCATTTTGTCTAAATACTGAAACAATACCAAAAGGAGAACCATGGTATAAGAAGATCAAAGAGTAACTCTAAGAAGGTAAATACCCTGAAAAACACCTCAACAAAGGAGCAAAGGACACTAAAACGATTAGCAGCCCACTTCGTGCTTAGTGGTAACACATTATACAAAAAGTCATTTGACACTACTCTCTTGAGATGCGTAGATGAAACAGAAGCCGATATGTTAATGAAGGAAGTTCATGAAGGAATATGTGGACCGCACCTGAATGGATACATGTTTTCCAAAAAGATCACGAGGTTAGGTTACTTCTGGATGACAATGGAATCATGTTACATCAAATATGTAAGGCATTGCTACTTATGTCAAATATATTCCAACAAGAAAACGCACCTCCCAAAGACTTACAACTATTAGCCTCACATTGGCCTTTCTCGGTGTAGGCTATGGACATGATAAGGCCGATATGTTCAAAAGCATCAAATGTTCATCAATCCGTACTAGTAGCAATCGACTACTTTACTAAATGGGTCGAAGCATTCTCATACGCCAATGTCACAAAAGGGGTACTCATCAAATTCATTAAGAGAGATATCATAGCCATATTTAGGGTTCCCGATATAATCATTATATATAATGGTACGAATCTAAAAAACAAGCTAATATGAGTTGTGCCAACATTTTGGGATCAAATACCAAAACTCTTCTCCATATCGACCTCAGATGAATGGGGTAGTTGAAGCAGTCAACAAAAACATCAAAAAAAAAATAATTGAAAAAATGACTATCATTTACAAAGACTGCCACGAGATGTTACCTTTTGCATTAATGGCATATCGAACATCCATTAGAGTTTCGACAGGGAGACCCCCGTACTCCTTGGTCTATGGTACGGAAGTGGTTTTATTTGTCGAAGTGGAGATCCAACCCTTAGAATACTAGCAAAAACAGAGTTAGAAGAAGTATAGTGGATAAGAAAGAGGATCGACCAGTTGAATCTCATTGACGAAAAGAGAATGGATGTCTTGTCTCATGGTTAGCTGTACCAACAAAGAATGGCTCGGGCATTCAATAAGAAGGTTCATCCAAGGAATTTCAAGGAAGGAGATGCAGTATTGAGAAAAGTGCTTCCAAATGTACAGGATCCAAGAGGAAAATTCACCCCTAACTATGAAGGTCCATATATAGTAAAGAAGGTGTTACTTGGTGGAGCATTATTCTAACACGTATGGATGGTCCAAATGTAAAGGACCTTGTAAACTCAGATGCAGTCAAATTGTATTATGCTTGAGAAATTAATGGGAATTCATCAAGTTCATAAATTTGTTAATTGCATTGTTTATGCATGGTCTAATTTTCGTTATTTGTCAACAAAATGATATCCCTAACTGTCATCAGTCATTGGATTAGTCATCAACCAATCACCTTGATCGATAAGTCCTTCTTCATTTTCATTTCTCCCAAACACTTTAAAAATCAACACGTAGTAAGAAAGAGAGAATTGAGCAACTAATAAAGTTATAAAACATATTAATACTTTGTAATTTAGTCTTTTCTTGAGGAAATACTCATTTTAGGGGAATAGTCAAAAGGCCCAATAAAGCAAAGGCATAGACAAATGGAGACTTCAAAGACATCTTTAACATAAAGATGTCACCTTCATGAGACAAGACTACCATCTTAGAAGGAAGAGGTGTTAACACTTTGAAAATAGCCTAACCGGATGGAATGAACCTAGTGATGAACAGACTTCGAAAAATGGTCTACCAGTTTAGGGACTTCCATAAGAACTTGGTAAGACATTTAATAAACATACTATTGCAAGAGATTTTTTTTTTCAAGTAAACAGCAAATTGATAGCTTAAGAAGCACCCCGAATTATTAGCTCAAGAAGCATCCCGAATCGTTAGCTCAAGAAACACCTCGGATCATTAGTCAGGAATTACCCCGAATCATTAGCTCAAGAAATAGCATCAAATTGGTTAGCCAAGAAGCACCCCAAATCATTAGCTCAAGAAGCACCGTGAATCATTAGCTCAAGAAGCAGCTTGAATCATTAGCTTAGAAAGCAATCAAATTGCTTAAACGAACCCAGATCAAGAAATAGTTAGCTCAAAAAGCACTTAAAGAAACACTAACTCGATTCAGAAGTAAGCTCAGATCTGATGTCAATCGAAGTGACACAATCAGGTTCTATACCAGCTAGCTCAAAAAGCCCACCAAGAAGGATAATGGATTTGAATAGATCAAGACCTCAAGATAAGTGGATCTTATTGAAAAAAATGGTGTCTACTTTGTCTTTATGGTAAAATTTTAACAAATCTCACCACAAAAAGGGACAGTTGTAGACACCCCATTTTTGACCAAGTGAAAAAAAAAAAAAAAAGAGAAGAAGAAAAAAATTAAAATACACGAAAATCCTTAAAAAAAAAACTAATAATAAAAATAAGAAAATTGGGAAAATTAAAATGAAAATAATAATAATAATAATAATGACAGATGTTTGAGTCATTTCAACTTCTAGAAGTTATGTATGAGGATACACATACGAAGGAAAGGAAGCTAGCAGATTGAGCCAAATCAACATTGTTTTGATTTGTTTTCATCAAACTTGACATGAATATGATACAAACAATGTCTAGATTCATAATATGTAACATATTTACATCGTAAAAGAAAAAATAGATCAAAAGAACAAGAAGAGATTAGGATTTATGATAACAGTTTGATCTAAATCTATCTAAAATCCTCATTGAAATCAGAATTAGATACGCATATACAAGGATTAGGCTTTATCAATAGTACTTTGAACGATTTCATACTTATCTTTTATTTGTTCCATAAAAGGAAGAGCAGGGGTACTTCATCTTCAACCTTTCTCCCTCTCCAATCCCCTCTCTCTCTAGGAACCGAACTTCATCAGTGACCCCCATCTGCAAATAACCATTTTCTCTATCAGATATCAATCCCAAGTCTAGGATTGCTCACAACTACTTCACCGAAAGCTCTTTTACACACCGCGGAGCTTCATCATTTCCAAGGGAATTTGACCACCGCTATAGCCATCACCGAAGCAACCATCGATGTCCGCCGCTTGAACAACACCAGTTATTACCTTCCACTGGGCTTTTATCTACAACTCGGATTCGTAGAAAAGAAATAACTCGTGCTGCTCTTGTCCAAAACTATCCACGTACACTCCATTCATAATTGAACATGTTCTTTTCGGTATATTCTTTTGTTCTTGCTTAGTCTATAGTATTTACTGTTTTGGACTAAAAAAAAAGTAACGATAATAACAATAAAAAGGAGACATTCAAAAAGTCTAAAAATGGATATACATTAATAGTTTGTTTAGTTTTAACGTGCAGCCTTTATTAGTTTTCTCATGCTATGTTACTGTATTTGTGAATTTGAAAACAAAAGTTATTGAAAAGTTCACATTACACGTTGAATCCTTTATGATCACAAGCACTATCTGGTTAATTTTTATGGGGCATTCAATAAGTCAACATGATGGGGTATTCATGGTATTATTTCACTGGTTGCATATACCTTTTATAATCTCACAAAAATTCACATTTTCATAAAATTAAAGGGATTAGGCATAAACAAACATGCACAACATTTGTATCGCATGAAAATTGTTTCATCACGTAGATTTTATTTTTATGTAATGATAATAAATATAGCAAATAGTTTCTTATATGTGTATATATATATATGGATAATAGATTTTTTTTTCTTTAATGTGTGGATGTGGTGATATGGAGTTATGTGTTAATATATCTTGTCTTATTAAATTAACATGTTTAATGTAATTTTTTATTTTTTATTATAATAGCACTTGATAATTGATCTCGAGATAATGTAAGGTATCAATGTTTGTCATATCATGTTATATTGCTTGCTTTAAAAATTTTGTCACTTAGAAATATCTATTTTCATGAAATAATAAAATTTAAATTGATAAATCTAAGGATCTCATCACAAAACGTAATTTTGTTAAAACAATTAAAATTTAATGAATTCAAAGCGAAAAGAATTAAAAATTCTAGAATCACCCAACAAATTAATTTTTTTAAGAAAAAAAAGAATTATGGGAGTTTGATTTCGAATAGCGGATACGTAGGCACCTGCGGGCAACCACATAAAAAATAAAAAAATTATTTTTTCATACATTCGCATTTTTCATATTATAACATAGAATTCATAACTTGTGAATATTTTGTATTTTTTTTTATATTCTTTACTAATATTTACTAACTTGTTTTCTTTTTGTATTTTTATAGGAATTTATTTATTTAGTTATTTTGACTAACTATAAATATTTTAGGTTTTAAGGACTCTAGTGGACTTTAGGTAATTGCCATCCTCTCTTCAATATTATTCTTTATTATCAATATATATTCATACATGCATTGAAAAAAATGCAATTTATTTAGTTAAGGCCTATTGAATTATAAAAGTCTAAATTAATATTATGTTATAATTACTAATTGCATGTAAATTAGTTGCCTTCATTGTAAGATTTCATAAAATTGACTGATTTATAAATATTGATGAAATTGGTAATTTTTTTTTTAATATCATACAGAATACAATTTTGTGATATTTTAGGGAACAATTTATAATTAAAAAGTTAAGGTGGTAATCGTTTAGGTTTTAATAGATAGCCCACGAACTCATGAATTTCTAGTTATTTTTTTTTTTTAAAAGACAATTTTTAGCAAACCATACCAAATTAGGATTCAACCTACCCCGTGATCCTAATTTAATTTTTTCCAACTTTAGTTAAATGGCGACTTCAAAACATATTTCAAAATTAGAAATTTCCTTTAATTCTTAGTCAAAGATTCGCATTAAGTGAGTTAGGGTTTGCTACGAATTGAGTTAAAGGAAATTAAACCAGAAATCAAAATCCAGGCTCGACAGTACTAAATGAAAATTTACTTAAGCAAACTAAATTAGACGATTTGGACAAAATACTAGTTACTATATTAGGACATTGAAAACAGTAGTATTGCATAAAATATGCTCCAAGCGAGTAAGGTTAGGTTTTAAGGTCTCAAGGTTTGTGGTTTAAGGATTTTAAGTTTAGGGCTTATGCTTTAGGTTTTATCGTATGAGTGTTTAAGGGTGCGAGATGCTAAAAAAAGTAACACCTAATGAAAATATCTTTAACTAGACTAAATCGAATCGTATGGTCAACAAATAGGTCTATGCAATGCATGATCCATTTGCTTGATTTAAGCTAGATAACTGTTAAATTCATTAAGAGCGATCAAATAATATTAATTTAGACATTCATATTTCTATATTACACACAATAAATATCAAGTCATTATATGACAAAATTGTTTTGACAATTACCAAAACAAGTCAAACACATGCATGGGTTCATTTCTTTGTCTCATATAATTAATCTACTAACTACAAGTACAAGCAAATACAATAATCACATATCAAGTACTCACTCTACCATATCGATGTTTAATCAAAATAATCATATGGCCACTCTAAGTCCTAATCCAATTCTTTTAAATAAAATTAATTGTAACTATATGTTTCTACCACACTAGTCTAAGGATTATACTATTTTCAACCAAAAACTTGCATTATTGTTCGATTTCAACTCATTTTCTTATTTAGATGATACCTTTTGCATATTATATTTGTTTTTTAGCATAATTTTGTCACTTTCACTCAATTTTTTGGGTACTTCCCAATGGTGTAATTATTTTTGCCAAAGGAAGTCATTCTAAACATGGATTAGCTAGGCTTAAGTGCATCCAAGGTTATATATATTGTAGTGTTTTGTATTGTTTTCAAAGGTTTTGATATAATTTACTTACTAAAACCTACTTGCACATGATATAACCTAATTTCTTAGTAAGCCTCCTTAAGCTCGAAGGATTATTGCAATGAAGATATTTATTGCATTCTTTATCTAATATAATCTAAATTCTTTCTATTGTGTCTTTATGCATTATTTTCAAGGTAAATACTTTCATATTGATATTAAGCTTATTTTTGTAGAGTGTTCAAGCGTTTATTCCCCCAAATGTCTTTCAAAAGTTCACTTTAAATGTGACCTATGAGTAAACTTTGTAATATAGCTATTTTATAAGGTGTAAACCCCCGAAGTTTTGAATTCAAATTAAAGCTTAAACCCTAATTAGAAGTCAACTGGATTTCTAAAGTCAACAAACCCTAGTTTACCGTAACCGCTTAAATCCGGCATTCTTATTTAAGAAACCCTAAGAGAGTAAGAAAGATTTTAGTAAGTAGAATAGTTCGTAATTATCTAAGAAAGCTTAAAAAGACTGGTTTAGTAAAACCGCGGCTCGTTTTGAACCCAATCGGATACAATTCTTGAAAAACGTGTCCCGGAGCTCGAAACAGTAAAAATATTATGAATATACCGTTAGACTCGTAAAAATATAAGATTTTCAAAAATATCAATTTCATAATTTTTCGATAGCTAAAAATTCAGATATTGCATTTATACACGTATTTTCTTACTACCGGTACTTAATTTGTCATGTCTACTTTACATTACAATATTTACTACTATTCTACACTATTTATCTATCTCTACTTTTTCTTACAACCTACTCTTACAACCCATACACCTATTTCTTACACATTTTCATTTCCAATACAACTTCACATTTTCATATCTTATTTTTAATTAACAAAAATACCAAAAAAAAAAAGAAAATTCCCCCTCTTTCCTCTCAAAATGCGCCAGCCCCCTTCTCTCCCTCTCTAAATTGTTTTAATTTTCATTTATTTAATTAACACAAATTATCTCCTATATTTTCCTATAAATACCCCTCTTTCCACTTCTTTCACACTTTTCTTCTACTAAAGTTACTCTCTCAAATTTCTACAAGAATTTCCTCTCAAGAAGTTCTCTCTAGTTTAGTTCCTTTAGGTAAACTTTCTTCAAGTTTTCTTTATGTCCATCTACTTAGTATGAGCTTAGTGTGTGTTTTCTAAACCATGAAGGTTAAGGAAAGCAACAATAGGTTCATACTTTGTTTTTATTCATCATCAAATTTCTTTATGTTGCTTTTATATTTATAACTATCTAATATATCTATATAGCTATATGTATTATTTAGAGCATATAAGCTCATTGTTTTGCAATTTATTTACTTTTCTTGCAATTTATTTACTTTCTTGCAATTTATTTACTTTCATGTTATTTTTAAGAATAATCTTTTTAGTCTTAGACTTGTCCTCATAAAGTCAAAACATTTTCGTTTTCTTTTGGGACTAGTCTTTTCTTAGTCCCGAGATACCTTGATGAAGCTAAGGTTCCAATACTTGATTTATTTTCTTATTAGCTTATTCTTTCAAGTTATTATGTTTCTTTATGTTTCCATAACTTTATGATTCATATTCATGCATGAACATAATGATTTTTGTCTCAAACAAAATAAATAAGGAAATATTTTCTTAAAATAAAGATTCTTTTCTAGAAGTGAAAGTAGGAAGTAAACTTTTCTAAAACTAAGAAATCATCTTAACAAACTTAGAGGAGTTCATAAGAAACTTTATAAACATACATGACATAGAAAGGACTTTTTGAAGTAAACAAAGATTTTACAACAACTTCACTTTTTCTTCAAATGATAGAAATTCTTTTCATCAAAATAAAATGATCTCAAGAAATCAAGAAATTATTTCTCTAAATATAGAAGTGTTATTACTTTCAAAAAAGGTGTTGGAAGCTAAGTTTAGGAAATAAAAATCATTCCTTAGAAATTTAAAGAGATTATGAAAATAAAATTTAGGAAAAGAAAAGAAATACTCATTATAAATAAACTTGAGATATTTTCAAAGCAAAATGAATATTTCAAAAACTCTCAAGTTTCAAAATCTTTAAAGACTTTACTTTTTCATAATTTGAGACAACTTCATTAACTTCATACATTTGTTATGAGTCAATAAATATATGAATGTACATTCCAAAGGTTTACAAGCTATTATATTACCTATCTCTTCAAAATGAGCTTTGGATAAAAGAAGGAAAAACAAGTTTATAAAAAATTCGTGGTGAATCTGTCCGCCACTTTTTCGGAGCCCAAACGGTTAGTTTGATGAAAATAAGTTTAGAAATAGATAGATCTTTTCGAATAGGTAGAAAACGGTATATTATATGCAAAATTCCGAGTTAAAATGAGCAAGTTATGGCCATTTTAAGTTAGAATTTCCACTTATACGATTTTACCGCGATTTTAAGAAAAGTTTAAAATCTTCAAGAATAAAAATTTCATGAAAGACTATTTTGGGTATTTCATCTTGTTTAGGTGGAGAAGGACCCAGATCACCTTTCCAGGAAGATTACTTCGATTAGGATCTACCGACATGAAGTGAGTTAATCCTTTACTAAGTTACATTTCTTGTTTTGTGCTTGTAAGTAGTAGCACTAGCAATTAAGAAAAAGATAAAATGAATAATTATTGTGTGACTTGGAATTATGATATAAGTTAAGAATATCGAAAGAAGGTTTGATAAATAAATTGTGATCCTTGTATTGATATGATGAAAATTGTGTTGATAGCCTTCAACTTGAACTAAACATTATTTGGTTAAATATATATATATTGAAATCCATTCATGCATATCATACTTGTGAGTCACATTTGTTTCACTACTATTCTTCGTGTGGGGAAACAAGGAAATGGTAGTGGTGGCTGGTAGGAGTCAGAAAGTTTACATGGGCTAGTAGGAGCTAGAAAGTCTACAGGGCAAGCAGGAGCTGGTAAATCTGCAAATATTGATGGTCGTATGGGCCTATAATCTCTCAACCCTCGACATGGAGGGCTTAAAATCCATGCTACACTTGATTTTCGATTAATCATGTGTATTTTGTTTGTTCATATGATTGGTGCATTCTCATACGCTTGATTAAATAGTTGTTTGAATTATGGAAATGTCTTCTAGATGAAATTATCTCACTAAGCTAGTTTCGCTTATACCCTTATATCTTTTTGTTACAGTATGATTACCTTTGGTTGGCCCCAAGGAGCACCGTATGTCCAGTACGAGTTTAAGCTACTAAGAGTTTTTGAGAGAAGCTATATGTATTTAAGTTTGAACATAGGCTTCTAGGAAAAATCTCTATAGTAGGCTTGTGTTATAGTTGTTATTATTTTGTTGAAGACTTCTAAGCGGGGAATGCCCTAAGATGATGTAAGGATATTATTATGAAAATCTTATGTTTATTTATATAAGTTCTTGCTTACTTTTATTATCTACTTAAATGTAATACCCCTGTAGTCTCCTACTATCTTGGAAGCACGCCTTACATGTGATATCGAAGCTCCTGCATGACTAAGGTTGTCATTCATTAGCTTTAATATTATATGCGACAGACTGCCACGTTCAGGGTACCCTCCGGAGTGTGACATAAGGCATATGATCAAATAGTTTTGATTAATTCTTCTTTGAATTTCTATTCCATCAGTTTCAATTCTTTCAATATTGGATAGAAATAGCTGTTGAAGAATTCTTCTAGAAGGTCTTTAGCTCATGTAAAGTAAGGGAACTTTTAGGTCTCATCGATGGACCGTTTAGTCAATCATCATTAAAATAAATATAGTAATTAATATATTTACTATTTTAATGGTAAAATTATGGTTGAATATGAATTTGAGTTGTTAAATAGTTGATGACACCGGTGCAGTCAAAATTAATGATGGGATGAGAGGATCTTTCTAAAAAGTAATTCAATCTTGATTCTTGACATAAGGAGCATCTAATCAATTATTGCTATTCTTGAAGATTACCTTCCTTATTTATGGGATCCCTTGGATGTTTATTTCCTTCCAATAGCAAACAACTTGCTCACATTTTGAAAACTTCTATCAATGTTTGTGCCTTAAGATAACACCATAGAATTTTCCTATCTTATAATCCAAAAACTTCTCAATATAAGGAGCAATATACTACTCTCAAAGATTATTTTCCTTATTTTTAGGATTCTCTTGGATATCCAACCATTTTCTTTCCCTCAAATAGCAAAACAACTTGCTCATAATTTGGAAACTTTATTTGTTGGGTTATAGATCCAACTCATATGGATCTATAACAAGGAGATCCTAAATATATGTTGTATATATTTAAAAAACATTGAAATCAGGGATATCCTAAGTATAAGATATACATGGAAGAGGACTTTGAGATAAGAGGAATTTTTTGCATCAAAGGAAATATTGATGTTGTATGTTGGCTATTAGGAGAAGTACACCACTGGCTTACATATATTGCAATGCCGGCCTTCAATTTCAAATTGTGTGCCAAGAGCTACATATTGTCTAGGCCAGCGGCGTTAGTGGGTATGCCGCTGAGCGTATATGCCAGTGTTGTAATGCCAAACTTCTACACTACTTCTTGCATTGCCAGCCTTTAATTGTCTTATGTCAACCTATGTGTGTCTGTTGGTTTTTCCCTTTATGTTGCATATATATTCTTCTTATTTGTCCTAAGGTTTGGATGAAATGATTGTGTGCCTCTTCTCAAGCTTAGAAGGAGAATTCTAAAGAGAGATAGAGAGAAAAGAGAGGAAACTCTAGAGAGAGAAACTCTAGAGAGAGAAACTCTAGAGGAAGAAACTTGTTCCTATTTATAATCCACCGACTGAGATGATGAAGTGCTGATTGTGAAATCCACTAATGAGATTTAGTGAGAAAACTTGCAATCCCATTATTTTTAATAGCGGAAGATTTGGAGCACTGCTGGTCCCATGATTTTTTGCGCATTTGGTTTTCTACGTTATATCTTGGAGTTATCTGTTTTATTTTTTCACATTATATTGTTTATCACATTTAGTAAGAGGAGATATAACCTCTTATCATAGGTTTATTAATTTGTTTTTGTTGTTATCGTGATTATGGTTAGGCTTTCTCCTAACATTATGAATGAAGGCTTCATACCTTAATATATCTTATAATCTAAAAACTTGTTAGAAAACTTCATCACTTGATATTTAAGCTTCAACTTAGAGTAAGAATTTAGTCATAAATTCAAAAAAATAAGAATAAATTGAAGTCTCTATTGGATATTTGTCTAGTTCGTAGTGGAACAATCAAATATACTTCCCTAATATATTCAATTCATGGACTTAGTTCTTTACTCTATGAATGGAAACTTTTTCTTCAATTTATGCTTCTAATTTTTCTAATGCTTTTGAAATTTCACAAGCTTAAATAGTAGTTAACTTTATCAAGTACATTTGAATGGAATGATACTTTATTATTTTTGTCCACTTAAAAAACTCATTGAAAAGTATTCAATTGCTTATATTATCATCAAAACAATCATAAACACCTTAGAGAGATTCTATCAAATATTATTTTAGGGTTTGTTGAGAAACAAAGATTTTGAGAAAAGGAGTTTTCCATATAGAATAAAGACATATAGAGTATTTAAAAAAAATAATTCTATTTCTTATTTGGAAAAGCTATTAAATTAATCAAAGATTGATATATTGAGTTTTCTTTTCCATATTCTTTTTCTTCTTTATCATTGTTTTTATTATGAAAATGATGATTGATTATATGTTACTGATGAATATGAGTGAATAACTATTTAATACCTAGGTATGATAGCCTTAAAGGAACTATGATTGAAAATGTTTCGATTAAATTGAAATGATCTCATTATTCTAGTATTTAATTTTTGGTGCTTATTGACTTGTTTTCTTATTTGCATGTGCAAGTAAGCAAGGTTAATATTATATATAGTAGATAATATTTCATTATATATTAAATCTACATAATTAGACAAAGTTACATGCAATTTCGAATATCAGATGATATAATTTTGTTGGATTACGGTAGAACCTAAGAGAGGAATTCATAGATCATTAAATAATTAATTAGCATTATATATGGGTAAATTATGCCAAAATATCAATATTTGTAGGTAAGTTCATTTAAGGTATTAATGTTTTAACAAATGAATTAAATATGATATCAACCTTTCAGAAAATTTATTAAAGGTATCAATATTTGGATTAATTTTCAATTAATTTTCCTTAAGGGTCAATTGTAAATATCTTGTTTGAATCATTTTGTCAAATATTGATTCCTATTTTTAATCACTTGAAACATTAATACATTAATGAATTAAATCTAAAATGTTGATTATTTTTTTCAAACACTCAAAATGTTGATACTTTAGTTGAACTTAGTCCCACAAATTAACTCTTTCGATGTAATTTTCCCATATATTTATTAGTTGAAGTAATGAAATCTAGATTAATTAATATAATTAATAAAAGATTGATAATGGTGGATTTGAGTGGTCTCTACTGTAGCCAATAATAGTAATTTCCATAATGCAATATATTGAGAAGAAACAAATTGAATATAGAATATTAGTCATATAGGTAACCTAGATTCAATTAGGGAATTGATATTAAACTTTATTGAACTAAGAATATTAATATTATTATCTTAATTATTAAGGCGAGATAATTGATAAATACATAATTACTAGTAATTGTATTTAGTCTTGTTGTAGGATGAACACTTGATTTGTTTGTTGTATAATAATACTATAGGTGAATCTGCTTAATGTAAATCACATAGTTATGGTTGTTCATTATGTGGTGCATCTTCACTGCTTGTATGAGCTGATCTTTACTCTCAAATTGCATACATAGCTTGAATTCATCGCTATAGCTGTGATTTTCATAACCCATTAGTTCCTCATCTATTTCCTACACCCTTTGTAAAGAACAATATGTGCTTGAACTCCCAATTGTATCCATGTTTGTTTGAGCTAAAAAATGTGCCAATCATTTCTGCTCTGTGAGTCACGAGAATCATCAAATGTCCGAATCCAATCCCGACTTCCATCACTCTTAACATTACAATACTCATCATTAAAATCCTCATAAGGAATGGTAATAGATACATCAATATCACTATCGGTATCTTTACCAGAGATGCAAAAGAGCTAGGCTTTTCCCTATTCGAGTTCGATTGGTTTCATTTTTAATGGGCTTAAGCCAGATTGGGCTCTTAATGAGCCTAGAATGTGTAGGCTCAAACTCGAGCTTGTTAAGAATTTTTTAGCTTGAGCCCATCTCGTTTAGCGTATATAATTATATTTTTAATTGTATTTATAATATTATAATTATATATATTAATAAAATTATATTAATGTATTATATATGTTAAACGAGCCTTTAATGAGCTTATTCATGAGCCTAGCTCACGAATTCTAACAGGCCTCTTCATGAGTCAACTTGCGATCTTGAAGATAAGCTTAGACCCGGCTTGTTTAGCTGAGTCGAGCCAAGCCGAGTCGAGCCGATCTGATTCCAGCATGAAACGAGCTAAGCTCAAGTAACTTGTGAGCAACTTGACTCGTTTCCAACCCTAATCTTTATTAGGTTCATGGTTGTCAAACCTACAATTTCACTATTTAGTAGAATGTATAAAATTAATATAAAATCTTATAGAATTGGTAAAATCATAAATTTGTAGAATTGTAAAACTAAATTAATAATTTGTACTAAAATCCACAACTAAACCATTTTGCATTTATTTTAGTTAAGAATGAACTCATAGAATTACAAACTCGTAAAATCGTATAGTTAACGAGTGATTTTGACAACCACAACAAGGTTCATTAGGTTCAAAATTAAACACCTAGGCTTAATATTCCCTGCTTCTTGGGTTGTAGGAAAAATATGTGATCCATACATTTGGCTTTCGATTGGACTGTTATATTAGGTATTGTAAACCCCAGAAATTTTCCACATTAGTACACGACCTTACTAGAGGTTATATGATCTAGATAATAGATTTAGATTCTAATCGAAGTCTAATAATAGATTAATATTTAGAGTTTGGATAGGTGAAGGATTTAGGAACCGAATAAAGAAATTCTTTAACCTTATTAATACCAAAAACGAGATTTCATATCTTGAATAAATAATTCATGATATGATCTAAAATTTAAACCCGAAACCTGATATACAAATAGATTTAAATAGGAAAAATAAATATAGAGATTAAATAATTGTTTTTGATCTCGATAATGATTCAAGATTGGAATAACAAGTAGTAATGAGCTTATATTTAGACTTGAACCCTAAATTCAAGATTCCTAGTTAAAATTTAAAAGCTACTAATAAGATTTCATGTTCAGTATCAAAACTAAAAATATAAATATAGTTTAGTTTCTATATTAAGTCTAATACTACATAAACGATTATTTACGCTTATATATAGAAAACAATGACCCAAAGATAAACCGATAAGATTTTAAATACACAACGAAAATACAAACTGTCGAATAACTCAAAATCTGAACCCCAAACAAATAATCGGATCACGCTATTGTTCCAAACCGAGTTTTCTTAAGCTATTGGAGCCTGAAACAAAAATTGACCTAACGAGCTTAAGAAATCCTAATCGCGGAGATAAAATTATACAAGTAATTAACTACGTATATATAAAACTAAAAATTGTATTATTTGAAAATCTAAGAGTTTTGTATCCTTCTATAAATATATTTTTGTACAAAAACTCTCAAATAATAGCTAATTTGTACCTGTATAACTCGATAAATTAATTTAAAAATCAATTAAATAAATAACTAATATATATATATATATATATATATGTTTCGGCTACTTTTCGGTGGAAATTAAAGAAGAAAGATACGGAGCCGAAATCCAACAAATAATTCCCTCAAATTTGTCAAACAAATTAACCACACCACCAATCACATGTTGCCAAATCATTCTAACATTAATGACCATGAAAGGAACATATTTAACTCAGCCAAATGATGAGGAAATTCGTATCAAATTCAGGGAAGGAAACAGCCGCAAGCCTCATCCTCTTTCTTCTATCTATATATATATATATATATATACCTTTAAGACTCCTTAATGAAGAAACAAACAGACTCCATTAATTCTCACATCTTCCAGAACAAATCAGCCTTCCAAGAGCAAACAAAACGAATAAAAAACAAAGAACAAACCGATCAAAACACCCAAGCTCGGATCAAAGAAAGAACAAAGCTAAAAACCCTTGAAAACAAGTTCAAAGGTAAGTTGATGAAGTTCAGACGATTTTCTTTCAAATATAAGAGTTATAACTGACTTATAATCATCTTAGGAATGTAATAAACACAATCACAAGCTTCGGATTACATCAAACGAGCTCCAACGAGGTAATAATCCAATACCCTAGCTTTATTTTCTAAGAATCGAGATCTATATATATATATATATATGTTTTTAAACGTGTTCAAATGTGTTTTATGTCTTTATATATGATATATAAACACTTATAAATAGATTGAGTATGTTTTTAACGTGTAAAATTCAAAGAACATGAATTGAACCGAGGAGGAAGATGATGAACAGTACCAATGCTGCCTCAAAGCCGGCAATGTAACCGCTCAACGCCGGCGGCTTACAAAGATAGGCTGGCGGTGTAGAGGTGGCCTACACTGATCAGAGGCTACGTAAAATAATTTTTTTCACGTAAAAGTTGAATGAAAGCCGGTTTCTTGGAGATCTACGCCGATGGCGTAGGGCCGGCGTACGTTGAAAGCCGACAGCTTTCAAAGCCGGTGCACTCGATATGAAAATTTCTTCAAAAATAATTTTACACCGGCATCTGGGCTTAAAGGCCGGCGGCTTTGAGCCGGCGTACAGCCAAATTTCTTCAACATGAGCTTTTTCTGACCTAAACAAAAACATATATATATATATGTATATATAATATACCTACTGAGTATATATATATATGTTATATAAAAATGTATTAGATAGTTAATTTAATACAAGTATTTAAGCCTATTTAGATTAACATCTAATAACTTTTAAAACCCTAGAACTAAGAAAAATATTTAGTGTTAATGAAAGTTATAAATAGTTAATTATTTGTTCTAAATAGGTAAAATAGGTAAGAATGGAAATTGAAATAAACTAATTTCTTGAGTAATGTGACTCCTAAAAATAACAAAAAAATTATGCGAGATAAAATAAGAGAAACACGACAACACTAAGTAATAATAATTACCAAAATATCGAGTCTAGGATACGAATCACATATATGAATTTAGTTAATTTGTATTGATGAATACTTTGTCTTAAATAGGTGACTTTGATTCACTAGAAGATCTACCAGCAGATTACTACGACTGAGTCAGTATGAGCAGGTGAGTATTTCAGTCATATTATACTGGTTGTGCTTGTAAGTAGCTGAATATGTAAAGTAAAGATAACCAAATAAGTGCTTGTTGAAAGTATGATATGATCTGATTGTATGATTATTAAAATATCCTTACAAAGCGATAATTCAATGATGGATGTTGTGAAATAATATAATGATGATTGTGTGTAATGTATGGTCACTTTGAAATTGATTAAGGATTATTGACTTAACAAAATAATATGAACATGCATTGCACAAATTGCATTATTGCATATATGGTTGTGACAGCCTGCTACGTATTAATATTTCGGATCTCTGTTTTCGCTTGGTTGTTCTAATGTGTTAGTTCTTCCAAGGTTCTCTTTGGTCTGGCGGTCCTATGAGGAACTAAAAGGCACCGAAGAACGTCGCCCGTAGACGCTTTGAAATGATTAATACTTAGGGAGTTTCTAAGGGGATTGCAGGAGATGGTCTGTTCAAACAACTATATTCAAAGTGATAACCTTAAAACGAGAAATCGTTAATTCTCTTGTGTACTTAGTCTCTCCTTGGCAGGTGGGTCATTGAGTACTGGTTCTTCAACCCATTAAAAAGAGGACGTAAATCTTTTTCCTGTTTGGATTCTAGATCGTCCAAACTTGTATCTGTGCATATGGTTGAGTGCTTGCATTGCATATGATTGCTAATAACTTGTGTGATGTATGATATGCCTGGTTATTCACTGAGCTGTAGTTTCGCTCATACTCCTACAGTCTTTTCAGGTTTACTTTACGACCCTGGTTAGTTACATCCAGGAATATGACTCTGAAAAGAGCTTCGAAGCTAGAAGTCTACAGATATATTTTAGTTTGATGGTTATATACTATTATATTAGATTATTTTAGTTGTGTACTTCAGAAGAACTATATGGTTTGTAATAGTTTTGTAATGTTTAATCACTAAATTATTTCTTTCATATATTTGTTATTTCTTATCAAGCAACTAAAAAGATCCTGTTGTTTTGAAAACTTGTCATTCTTTGAAGGTAATCTAGTGATAGTATTCAAGTGTAACTTGTTTACTACTACTAGGGTACCCTCGGGGCGTGATAGGTATCCTATCCCAAAGTAACTTTAGTCATAGGTAATATCTCATTTTCATATATCTTCACATACATTGCCACTAAACCTTGTGTAGATCCTAACATCTGCACATCATAATTATTTTTCACAATCGTTACCATCCCCAATAGAAACTCTTTGGAGTAATTCAACCTACGTATCATCTTATTTATTTTAAGATGATTGCGTATTATGCCCACAAGTTGCTTGAAGCTTGCATATGCATAGTTATTAAAATCGCGAGTCAAATATACGATTTACGAATTTATATTTTAAGTGTTTTTTAATTAAAATGAATGCAAAATTTGAGGTAGAAATATTAATTTAGACGTATGATTCTACCAACTTTACACGATTTTTTATGATTATACCGATTCTACACATTTTAATGCATAATAAAATCATAATTTTGACAACTATATTATCTCTTAAAACAATAATCATAGCCATAAGTTGTCAACCATAAGGTATCACATCTTTCCTTTCCAACATGCTATAATAGGCACAGTAAACAATCCTAACATCACTTTTGCCTCTGCCCCTAGATACAATTACATCAATTCTTACATATCAACTCTATATAACACTAATAACATAGATCTTATCTCATATAGCCATGAGTTAGATACCCATTTAATAAAAAACAAGCAGAAATATTTGAGAGTCTTAACTAACAAGACAACAAAGCTATAACATTCTATTCCATCATGTCCCCAATAATCATCATTAAAGTAAATGACCTTTTTTTGTCCTCTCCATTTGTCAAACATTTACGATCAAGACAAAAATTATGCAACACATAATAAGAAGTTTGATGAATTTCTTCAAAACTTGATTATTAATAAAAATTAGTCTCAAAGAAACTATTCCACTTTGTTATCAAATAGCAAGGGAAATATGACAATGAACCACTTTAACTTACTACATTGGAATACATTAAGTAGCCTAATAATAAATGATATTATGTAAAAAAACTAAGATGGATTCTAGACTATGGATCCTCAAAGTGATGGAGGTAAAAAGGTTCCCACAAATCATATTCATACTTAAGATAGGGTGCTACACATTTGTCTCATTTCTCAAATTTCAGTTCCTAGGATTTGATGCCAATGCTAAATGAATTGAACTCAATAGAAGCAAGAATCTAAAGCAAAACTATATTTGGCATGAACTCACAATAACAAGAAAAGCATAATGTAAAAACACGACAAATAAAAAAGATATTAATAAGATTTCGGAGAACAACAATATAAAAAGATGTTCAAAATGTTTGAAATTTGTGAAAGAAATAAGATCACTTACTTATACAACTTCTAATTTAAATTAGAGCTAATTTTACAAGTAATTTGAGCGAGAATTAACAAAATCAAACCCCTCACACACTTATATCCTAAATTAATGGATGAGACTAATATGATCCATGGTTAAATCGATACACAATAAGCAAATATTAAAACTGGCTGGTTGAGTTTCTTTCTTTGTTTTTCATGTAGAGGATGTTCAACTTTATAATGAAAGAGATCTTGATTGAATATTACCTATGAGAGTTTAAAATACAAAATGGAATTGTATTTGTAAGACACATCTTCAAGTGCAATATTACCTATTAGTGGGATTATTCGTGAACACTCTCTTTCTCCTCCCTCCCATAGCACATGCAACATATTTTATATATATATATATATATATATATATATCTTATATAGAAATTCAACTTGGTACTTAATTTGAAGTTGTTGTAGAAGACGCAACCTATTTGTGTTATACATTGATATGGGAAACAACAATCAAAATTCAATGATGGATTGCTTTTTCAATGTTAGCAAATAAAGTAAACAATATTACAGAATAATAAGAATACTGATAAAATGTTTAATTAGGTTAGTGTATTGACTATTTTGAAATTCATGCACTGTAAACCCCGGAAATTTTTTTTTTATGCTAGTACACGACTCTAAAATAGAAAGTATGAACTAGTTAGTAAACCTAGAATCCAACTAAAACCTAAAAATAGATTCATTACTTGAATTTGGCTGGGTTAGGATCTAAAAAACCGAATAAAGAACTTTTTTGATCCAAATTGATACCAAAAATGAGATTTCGCGTCCTGAATTGATAATTCAACATATAACTAAGGGAAACCCAAATTTTCAAACCTCGAAGCTTGTCATACAAATAGAATAGATAGAAAAAAATATATATAAAGATTAAATTACTACTATTGAACTCAACAATGACTTGAGATTAGAATAATGAGTAGTAATGAGCCTACACATAGATTTAAACCCTAAATTCGAGATTCCTAGATAGTATTAAACACTACTAATAAGATTTTATAGTAGGTATCAAAAACCGAAGATATATAGATAATTTAGCTTATATATCAAATGTGATATTGAGTAGTTAACCAACTACGTTTATAGATAGGAAACGATAATCTAAAGATAAACCGTTAGGATTATAAATACACAATAAAAACATAAACAAATATATAACTAAAGATCTACACTCCAAATAAATATTTGAATCACACCATTGTTCTAATTAAGGTTTTCTTAAGCTATTGGAGCCTAAAACAAAAATTGACCTAATAAGCTTAGGAAACCTTAATCGCGGAAGATAAATTTTAAAAACAATTAATCGCATAAGTTTAAAACTTAAAGTTGTATCCTTTGATACACTAAACATTTTGTAGAATCCTATAAAAATATTTTTGGACAAAAACTCTCAAATATTATCTAATTTTTACCCGATTCACTTAATAAACTACCCAAAAATATAAATAAATATTATCTAAATATTAGTTATATATATATACATATCAAAATTGGTTCCTTGATGAGCAAATGTAAAGCTTGGATTTCCTTGGAAGATGAGACCGGATTTGCTTGAAAATTGTTCAAATTGTGCACAATTTGTCAACAAAATCAACTCACCAACCAATCAAATCTTACCAACTCATCTCCCTCATTAATGATAGTAAAACAAATGGATCAAACAGTGACAAAATGTGGAACAATCGGATGAATTTGTCGAAGAAAAACCGTCCTCATTTCTCTTATATATATAAGTGTTAATGTCTCTTGATGGACAAGCAAACAAGAACAACTTCCTCTCAAAATTTCTAGATCAAACAAACACCTATTAAGCAAGCAAATCGACCTAAAAACAGAAATCAACTAGTCCAAAACACCTTGGGTCGAATCAAAGAAAAATATAGCATGAAAAAACGCTTAAATTGGGAACAAGATAAGTTGTTGTATTTCGATTTGTTTTTTTGAAAAGCCAAGGATTGGAACTGACTTCTGATGATCATAGGATCATAACTCACACAAAAACAAGCTTCGAATTTCATCAAACAAGCTCAAACGAGGTAAAATTCGAAAACCCTAGTTACACTCATTTTGATTCGAAAATCATGGAATATGTAATTGTAGATGTGTTGTAAGTTGTTTAACGTTTAGATATATCATATACAATTACTTAGGAATGATTTAGGAGTGTTTCTAACGTGTTAAAAGCAAGAAAAATGGAAGCAAATTGAGGTTGAAGACGCGTGAACAGTACCGGTTTTTTTTCCCCAAGATGAGCACGGGCTGGTTCTCTTCGTGCACCAACCGTGTTTCCCATTTTTGCTTGAGCACGGGAGGAACACAAACGTGTTCCACCCTATGTACCTCTCGGCTTTCATTTTATATAATTTTTTTTAAAAAAAACAGAAATGATTAAATTAAATAATGTAATAATTAATATTATAAATATTTTTAGTACTGTTTTTACTTTTATTTATTTTATGTATTATTAAGAGTATTATTATATGTTAGTAATGTAATATTAAAATTATTGAAAATTGAGTTTAAAATTAAATTTTTTTTGTATTAATAAATATATAGTATTTAAGTTATATATATAATGAGATTATTGACATAAATATTATGAATTAGTAATATTAACATTATCAAGAAAGGATTATTAGTGATACAAATCACTATTATTAATTTAATTTTGAGTCCATTAAGCTTGCAACTATAGTTGTTAATATTTATAATATCATTAAAAATACTTAAATTAATAAATATTTCTGGAATTATCATTCTTTAAATATGGTTATATTTAATATTCATAATTAGAACCCAAAAGCTAAGCTTAAAGCTATTTTAGTAATATTATTACTAATATCAATCTTAATGGGTAAGGATTTGTGAAAGATTATTAATTTAAATTATATGATAAATATTACAAGTATTATTATTATTATTATTATTATTGTTCGGCCAAAAAGAAAATATTATTGATCTTTCGAAAATAATTTTTAAATTTAGCAAATCTTTATGTTATTAAATTTATTATCATTATGGAAGTATTTAATTAGTTTTACAAGAAAAATTATAAGTTTAGTAATTACCAAGTAATTATTTAAATGGATATTTATAAATAAATGGATAACAATGGAAATTTAAATAGTCTAAATTTATGAATATAGTAATATTTTTACTTTACAAGAAAATTTTATCAAATAAATCGAAAGAAAATCGATAGTTCTAAACAACAATAACTATGAAAGTGAACTAACTAAATTGTCAAATTCCCGAATACCAACTTGATAGATATAAGTATCAAACAAAGTCAAACCAAACAACTTGAAAATAAATATGGACTAATGCTTGATTTTCTTAAGATCTCCCAATAACTAATATAGTATTAGAACGAAAACTCAGCAGCAAGATATGACACTTAGACACTTATAGGAGTTTAATCATATAGTTTATGTGTCATTGATGAATATATTAATCATCTCAATAGGTGACTTGGGTACTCGTGAGGATTTTTCTGACGACTACTACGATTGACCAACATGAGCAGGTAAGTATCTCAGTCTTATTACATTGTACGTGCTTATAACTTAGCGAACTTTAAATAAAAAATAATAACTTGAGTGTATTGTCTAGGTTTATGGGAATTGTTTATTGTATTGATTGCCAAGTCACTCTAATAATGATGACAACAGAATTATGAATGATTATATTGTTAGTGTAACATGATTGAATGTTTGTATATTGGTTGATCGCTTTCAATTTAATTAAAAACTACTGGTACCATAATGGAAGTTGTACATGCATTGCATATTTTGCATAAAACAACATTTGAGTAAGTGGTAGCCTACTACGTGTTAATATTTCGGATCTTTGGTAATGCTTGATTTATTTAGGCAAGAAAGCTATTAGTTAATCGTAAGATTACCTTTGTTCTGTTGATACCATAGGAACTAAATGGTAAATGAAGGACGCCGCTTATGGTATTACTTGGAAATGACTAACACTTAGTGGAGTTTCTAAAGCTAAAGCAGGAAATGAATGATAAGACAATAAATTAAAAGAGATAATTAAATTGAGTATTGTTGTTTCCTGAAAGCTTCGTCTTTCCTGGGTAGATAGGCCATAGATTGTGATCCTCCAACCCTGATGAAATGACGTAAATCTTCATCCTATTTGGATTCCGAGTTATCCAGACTTGTATTTGTACACATGTATGATTTATACATTTCATATGATTGCTAAATAACTTGTATGCTACGTAATAAGTTCTGATTATTCACTGAGCTCGTGGTTTAGCTCATACTCCAACAATCCTTTTAGGTTCACATTGCAACCTTGGCTCATTACTACCAGTAGTATGGTCTAGGTAAGAATTTAGAAGCTGGAAGCTGGAAACTTAAGGAATAATATAGGTTAAGATTATATTTTTATTTTAGTTGCAAGTATCTTGCATTAGAAACTTTAGCTATGTATTTACAGGAGTTTATAGGAATGTTATGGCCTATAATATTATTATTATTCACAAACTTGGTATAAATGTTATTTACTAATTTATGTCTTATATATATTTGTTCATCTTATCCAAGCAACTAAAAGATCCTGTTATTGAAAATATGTCATTCTCAAAAGGTAAACTAATAATAGTATTAATGTGTATCTTGTTTACTACTACTAAGATATTCTCAGGACGTGACATGCACCAAATTTAGTCTTTATAAAAAAAATTCCAGGTGTTAGGTATTAACATCTACCTCACATATCACCTAAGACAAAGGTCAGCCCGCCAGCAAGTCTCTCATAGTGCCTCCCAACAACCCCAAGAAAGCCATTTTTCCCAACTCTGCTTTTATCGCTCTTACATACAGAGCGGATTTTCCAATAACACTTTCTATATACTCACACACACCCATATATAAGCAAAGCACACCAACTTTTGTTTTTAACTCATAACCCAAATACCCTTTTTACTCTCCAACCATAAAGGCCACCAGCACCTGCACCACCATGTCTGCTTCTTCTTCTTCCTCCACCACCATTCTCCAAAACTCATTTCTGACCACCTCAAAACTACTTAAGAAAACGACTTTTTCGGCACCACCCCAAGTTAAAGTCAACATCTTTAAGCCTAAGCCACGGTCTTCTTCTATTCAATGCTCTGTTTTGTCAAGAGAGTGCAAAGTGAAATCTGTTAAAGCAAGACAGATAATTGATAGTAGAGGGAACCCAACGGTTGAGGTTGACTTGGTCACCGATGATCTTTATCGATCGGCTGTTCCTAGTGGCGCGTCTACTGGGATCTATGAAGCTTTGGAGCTTAGAGATGATGATAAAAGTTTTTATGGTGGAAAAAGTGTTTTGAATGCTGTTAGGAATATTAATCAAGTTCTGGGTCCTAAGCTTGTTGGTGTGGATGTCAGGTAATATGTAATGCAGTAACAGTTCTTATAAATATTGACCTCTTTTTTTTTTTTTTCTTTCTTTATAAATTTTCACGGAAATTTTGTTACCTTTAGAACTATTCATCTTGCTAAAGTTTTTAGTACATCCTTTGTGTCAAAGTGCATTTTCTGAGAACCCATTCGGCCATACGTATGAACTGAGTGTCACAGTTAAAAGTTGCTACTTTGGATAGTTTTTAGGAATTTATTTGTGCTTGTTCCCTCTGTTCCCTTAGGATGAACCATTAGTGGCAATTCTTGTAATATGTCCATAATTATACTAGTTTTACAGTATGTATGATTCATGTGTTATTATAACTATAAAAAACAAATGGCTGTTCTTATGAAAAGTTGGTCCATTTTCATGTTTTTTACTTTCATTTGATGTTTGCCTGGATGCAAGGGCATTCTTTTTCTTTGTTAAGCTCTGTTTGTTGATTTATCCCATTCATGGGGGCTACTTATTTGAGGAATTATCATGATTTTATAATCATAGTGCAAAAATATAAGGAAGTGCATTCGGTCATAAGCTTCGCTCCCTCAATTTATTTCATCCAAGATGTAACTCGAATTATCAAAAGCATAATATATATACATGGTGGCAAAAACTACCCTGTGTTTGGATCCGAGGAAGCCGACTGATGTGGACGGAAGAGAAGCGAAATGGAATTAAAATTATGTGTTTGGTTTGTTTTGTTGGGATGAAATCAGACGAAGCTGGTGAAAGTGAGGGGAAATCTGGGGCCATATTTTTTCCGCCCAAAACTGGGATGAAAAGAGCAGAAAGGGATAGATAATAACTGAAATGATAAAATTAACCCTTAAAGCAAAAAAAAAAAAAAAAAGATGAAGTATGAGGGTATTTTTGTTTATTTCATCACACTTCATTCCATTTCCTCCCTATTAATCTAAACAGAAATTAAGAATAATATTTCCTCTCACTTCATTTCTCCTCTTTTCTTTCTTTTCACTTCCTTTTGTTTCTACATTAGGAACGTTGCCTAACACATTACAATTCAGAAGATCTAGTTGTGATGTTATAATCAGCGTACAGAAATCATAATTTTTCTGCCTTTGGATGAATGAGGCTTTGAAACATCCTAGTAGTAACTGGACGGCACAGTTATGCCATGAGACAAACTAGCTTCTCTTAATGTTAATTTCTAGAATCAATGGTGCTGTCATTATCTTGGAGGTTTGCTGGTTATTTATTTATTTATTATATTTTTTTTTGGTTTAGGAGCTTTAGCATGACCATCGCTAATGTGGTCTTAATGATTGATTTGTAGCTGTTTGCTGCAGAAAATATCCATGCCTTTGACAGTCACCACCATATCTAAAGTTTTTTTGTTTTGAGGGACATGATCTATTTGCTATAATAGAGTATGGCCTTTGAAGTGGGGGAAAATAAATTATTATTCTCTGTTAAATGTATTTGCTAGTATTTGTGCATGTGGTAAATACTTGTGTCTTTACATTTTTTGACTGTCTGCTGTTCTCTGTTGTGGCTATAGCATGAGGTTTGATGAAATACACCTTTGATGTTATCGGAAAGAATGTGTGTTTGCAGACACATGCTTTGTTACTTGTATTCATTGTAGATATTAGTTGCAAGAACTTGCTGAATTTCCTTAATCAATTTCTCTACAGAAAACTGAAATAATCTTCATTTGGAACATATCAAGGTGCATTCTGCAGTGAAACATTGACCTTTGTAGCTACTTATGTCCATTTTCTTTGTGGTTGCATAACCTCTGTTTCACTGTCATGCCAATTCTGACTTTCTTTTTCTTTGCACAGAAATCAAGGAGATGTAGATGCTATCATGCTGGAAATAGATGGAACTCCAAACAAGTCAAGCATGGGGGCCAATGCTATATTGGGTGTTTCTTTGAGCGTGTGCAGAGCAGGTGCTGGTGCAAAAGGAGTACCATTATACAAGCATATCCAGGAGATATCAGGGACAAAAGAGCTTGTGATGCCAGTTCCAGCTTTCAATGTAATAAATGGTGGTAGCCATGCTGGAAATAATCTGGCAATGCAAGAATTTATGATCTTACCTGTAGGCGCTACAACATTTGCTGAGGCACTCCAAATGGGCAGTGAAGGTCAGAAAATTTATGAGTTTTTGCTAGTTTCTTACATTTCTTTACTAAGTAATTTAGAAATAAGACACAAGCACCCATATTATTTCACCATTCTGCATTGAACAGTTTATCATGCACTTAAGGGAATCATTAAGTCAAAATATGGACAAGATGCTTGCAATGTTGGAGATGAGGGAGGCTTTGCTCCTAATGTCCAGGACAATAGAGAGGGGCTGGTTCTCCTCATGGATGCAATTGAAAAGGCTGGATACACTGGCAAGGCAGGACCAAACCAATTTTCTCTTCTAATTTTTTTTTTTTAATTTGCTGAAATGCTTTTTCCCAAGCACTATGTAATTGTTGGAAACTTGCAAATATAACCCTAAAACTATTGTTCAAAGTAGATAGATCACCTAAACTCCCAATAATATGTATTCATCTCAGCATAACTTTTGAAAATGCTCACACATTTCCTCTTGTCACTTTAGTGATGGTTTCAGCATTGGTTGGGGAGGTGAGTGTAGATTTTCATAAGGTATGAGGTGAGAGCAGGTTTTGCTTACTAAAACCTAATCAACACTTTGGAGCTGTAATTGCTTATATTTATATTTCTGGTAGTTTCTAGTTAATGATAAGAAATGTTATGCAGATTAAGATAGGAATGGATGTAGCAGCTTCCGAATTTCTTACTAAGGATGGAAGCTATGACTTAAATTTCAAGAATCAGCCAAATGATGCTCACATGTGCTATCAGCACCAAGTCTGCGTGATCTCTACAAGGAGTTTGTCAAGGACTTTCCTATAGTATCTATTGAGGATCCCTTTGACCAGGATGACTGGAGCTCATGGGCATCTCTTCAATCCTCAGTGACATTCAACTTGTAGGAGATGACTTGTTGGTCACAAATCCTAAGAGAATAGCCGAAGCCATTGAAAAGAAAGCTTGCAATGCTTTACTTCTAAAGGTAACATTTGTTCACACTTTTAACAGATCCAGTTAGTTAGCTTGAAACACACCAGCCCAACAAAAAGCCCTTTGTCCTCCTTGATGAATTTAGAGTTCAAAATGCAGCATGAATTCAGCTTTGAATAGCTTTCATAAATCCTACGCAGGTCAACCAAATTGGCACGGTTACTGAATCCATTCAAGCAGCACTTGACTCTAAAGCTGCTGGTTGGGGGGTGATGGTAAGCCATCGCAGTGGTGAAACCGAGGATAACTTTATTGCTGATCTTTCTGTTGGTTTGGCAAGTGGTCAGGTTGGAGAAGCACATCCTTATTGTTGGCAATATAATCCATTCTCATTGATATTATAGAATTATTAAACTATATGTATTGCTGTCTACAGATCAAGACAGGTGCGTCATGCAGGAGTGAGCGGTTGGCCAAATACAATCAGGTAACTGTTTTTTCTTTTTCACTACTAGTCTTTCCTTCTGAAGGGCTAGAATTGATTTGCAAATATTGGAGGTCATTAGATACATCAAATGCACTCTAATTATCATTCTTTAATATTTGAGGTCCTTAGATTTACAATACCAGAAGCTTTCTCAATATTAATCAGCACGTCAGCCTCGCTGATCTTCCTTCTGTCTTTGCCTCCAAATTCTTTCAGCTTTTGCGCATTGAAGAGGAGCTAGGCAATGTTCGTTATGCTGGAGAAGCTTTCAGATCCCCATAGTTGCATGGCAAGCTAATGAACTCCGAAGCTGATGTTCGCTTACAGTATAATGATAGAACTTTCCTATAGAGGCATTCGGCATTCTGATTTGAGCCAGCAACACTTTTTTCAGTTAAATAAGCTTTTTCCCCTGAAAAAATTTTGTATTCTAGATAGATTGGCCAAATGCGGCTTGAAGGCTTTCTTCAAGCCTGGGACTTCTTGTCTTCATTTGTAATATTTATATGCCATGTGATTTCTGCTTGGCTGGACAGGACTGAAGAGGTTTATCTGAGAACTACCACTATCAGTCAGGATGGTTTTGTAAAGGTGTTTTTTTCTTTTTCTTCTTCCATCCTACCTGAAAAGCAAGCAAATACCACATCTTACTTTTGCTCGCCCACACGCTGCTGCATGCGATTGAGCATACCAGGGAGAGAAGATTCGAAAATTTCTCTTCAATGCATTTTATTAAGTTTCTTCCATCGTATACTTCTAACAATGTTATATCTTCAATCTTGGTACATACGATGCATTGCAATATTACTCAGCTTGACATATGCAATTCCAATACAGGCGCAAGATGATAAAACATGCAACATGATCCTGTCATTCTCATCGTAGAACTAAGCTGGCGTGAATAGGTTTTCTAAGAAAAAGATGGCACGACTGTCGGAATTTTTTTTGAAACACAAGAGGGAGGCACAGAGATGGTAGGAGGGAGAGGGGCCGGGGATCGGGTGGGTGTGATGAGGGCGGCTCATCCCTGATATTTGAACGGTATTCATAATCATATGCTGAGTAAAATTACTTCCAAGTTTTGTTTATATCTTTCATAATCTGCAGCTTGCTAAAATAGGTTACAATGGTCGTATTGACCCAAATTCCATCTTCCGACTAGGAAAGCAGTCCCTATTTCACACTAGTTCGTTCCTTAGGGCTCAATTCATGACTTGAGCATGCATTGGTTGTAAGACCAAAATGTGTATTGTAAAACGTATATGCATGGAAGCTTGTTATGGACTCTACATAGAATGTAGGTTCATTTCTACAAAGAGAACAATGAACACAGAATTCTCCTGCATAGGCAGAAATGAACGCAGGGACAGCTCTTGCAAACCCAGCTGAACCACGATTCTGTTTGCAGCACCGTAACAATATGACATACCATGAGGCAAGGCTCTGTTACTGATGCACCAAATCTTTGATCATCTCAAAAATCAGAGAAAAATTGGCATGTGCTAAACTTGAATCACAGGGCCCATGTACCTGGCAGGACACATATACAAATCTTTAGGAGTGTCGATTTCTGCAAGCCATGCATGGTTTTCTTTCCCATCATCACTTCTTTTAGCTTCATTTGCTGTGGATGTACAGGAGAAAATAACACCAATCATTTTTTGTCTTAGTTAAGTTCGAGGGGGGTTAATTACCTAATAATAGAGGGGAGAAAAAGAAGAGAACTAAAGGCTTAGCGCTGATATTTAACTGCTGAATCAAAGATAGGAAAAATAGATTTACTTACAGAAGGTGTAGTATGGAAAATCATGATAGTAACTACATCTTCTGCCAGCATCTTCTCTATAAGAGGTGTAAGAACATCAAGCACAGCACAAGGAGTGAGTGCTGTAAAACAATGCAAGTTTCCCCCAGTTTTGGGGTACAGGATTGATGTCTTGCATGGTGCAGTCAGGACTTTGTCTGCTGCCAACTTAGCTAATCTTACTGCCAAAAACAAGTGAAAGCAAGTTGCTCAGTCCTTGTAATGATGTTGTTAAGCCACTTATACACATCTTTCAGAAGTTACATCATGCCTAGTATATCCTTCAAAAATAGCAAAACTGACTAAGAATTCAACCAAGCATACAGGGCACAAGACCCAACCAATCTGATGATTACTGTATAGGATAATTCCTTACAAGATTTAAGATGAGTTTCGGGTTTATTTTCAAAAGCTTATTGGGCTATGGATCAAGTTGTGGGACAAATCTAAAACCCAATGGGAAACACCTTGAATCTCAATTATGCTGGAAAATCCTGAAAAGGTGATATTGAGTAAAAAAGCAAACCTCCTTCACAAAGAATTATAAAGTGCGTTAGTTTAACTCCTCCAACACTTAGAAGGGGCCAAAAGGAAAACAGACTTTTCAAATTTCGGAGTCATGTAAAGAAACAACTCAATGAAAATGTTGATTACATTTTAAATGCCACTTCTACCGTACTGTATTTTAGTTTTTCTGTAATTTTGTCACAAACTTGCAGTAGAAATATGTGCTTGATGGCTTTTAATTTGTTCTACAATAATTTAGTAGTTATGTTTTTATTTAAGATTCATTTAAGTATGGATTCCCAGCATATTTAGAAAAATTCTAATAATTAATCGGATGGGTCTTGTCTTGGCAGATTGTGGGTTTCCAGTTCAGCTGCTCAAAATAATATGAGATATGCTTTTAACTTCATAAATCTACTCTGAAATTGCACATATGGTTCCACAGAAACCCTTACTGATATGTTTGATATGCCCTGCTAAGTCTTAGGTATTCTAATTGAAGCAAACTTCCATGTCATACCCAGCAGCTAAAGAAAGAGAAGGCAAATTAGCAAGCTGACAGTTCCTCCCCCTTTTAATAACTCAGGGTCAAAACTTGTATATATGCACAAATATAAATGATTATGTTGCTTCTCTTAATATATTTAGCATATCAGAATCACTGCTAGTGTGAATGTAATATAATAAAAACTCGATGACAAACTAATTTGCTAAACTCACTGTTTAATTACTCTCTGATCTAAATATTTATAGCACATGAATAACAATCTTAGAATGAGCAACATCATACAAAGATATATCAAAGATGACCCCTTTGAACCTTTCCAAAGCTGATAACAGATAGGAAGCATATAATAAAGCAGTTAATCCACATGGGAACTAACCTGGACCCATCTTATTGAGAATGCAGGGAGGCTCAACCCAGTCATATGCTTTCACATGCAAAGAGCCATATAGAACTTTGCTAAAAACAGTCATTTCAGGATGGTCATGAAGAGGTATCACTGCCGAAGTAGGAAAGCAAAATACACAAATCTGCAGAGCAAGGGGGGCAAAGAAGTGCTCAGTTCTGAGCAATAAAACTGGCTTACTGCATGTTTTAACTCTATTGGCAGGGAATTAACATCAAGAGCCATTTAGTCCATGGTAATTTTTCTTTACCACAAGAAAAAACAAGTCCATTATTGTTTTTGATTGGTCCAGAGAACTTTACATATGAATCTTACAAAGGGTATGCAATAAAATTCAACCCAAACAAATTCTGCACTGAAACAAAAACACAAAATATCATACCGTGAAACTATCACATTCATGGATGTTCACATATGTAATTGGTTGTTGCCACCTAGCCAATCTGTCAAATTGATCTTGTCCAAAAAATCCATGCCCTCGATCATCATCTGGGCCTTCCTCCAAAGGCCAACATCAGCAGGGTCAATGGTGTCTGCAAAAACAATAATGCTTATTTATGTAGGATCATGAGCAATAACTACAAGAATATGCCCACATATATAGGCAAATAGAACAAAAAAAAATGAAAGTAATAAAATATTCGTTATTTCTCAAGGAAAAATTCAGTGATTAGGCCAAGAATACTGCAAGGAAGGATATGGCATCATTAAGTCCAGCAAGAACATTGCACTTGGCACCAAGAAAATCAGAAGGAAACACTATAAGACCTGGGCGGCCAGTAAGAGAATTCCTAATCATGGAATTAAGGCTCATATGAAGTTGCAAATGCAAATGTGTTATTAAATATTGCCCCTTTCCTTTAATGCAAAAAAAATAGTTGGTATCTTATGATTCCAACTAAAAGAAAAAACACTGGTTTTCCCTAAAACTGTAAAGGTTTACAATACATTTCTTTGTAAGATTGAATTGGATACCACATCCCATATACAATAAAATAGTTCACAGAATATATTACATGCTTCTGCTGACTTGCATGCCATAAAAACCTTCTTTTTCTTTTTCCTTTTTTCCTGATGTAGATAATTTCAGATTTTTTTCATTTTTCCATTAGATAACATAGAAAAGAGTTACAAAAGAGGAGAAAAGAAGAAACCCGAGCCATGGATACAAAGTCACCTTAAGGAGTGACAAGTAACACCAAACAAAGCCAAGAGGAGGACTCTAGGCAAAAAACTGCTGCCTATAAATCATAGTACACATGTTAAATTTTGCTCCACAACTAACCAATATAAAAGTTTAAATTCCTAAATATGATGTAGGTTTATATATATATTACTTAAATAGAAAACATGATTATGACAAAAAGTCAAGACATGATTACTTGTTAAGTACCCTGCGACTTTATTTTTTCTTTTTTTACCCCTCTTTTTTGCTAATTAAGCGCACGCTGTTTAATCCCATGGCTATAAAGCATTCAGTTCAGTTTCGCGAAACTCGAAGTCACAAGTAAGTCCATGTTTCTATCATACCATCCACGTCTTATACTCAGACAAAACGACATGATCAAAAGTAGATATGGCATATTTAAAAGATGAACAACTAAATTGAATTTTCACCACGAAAGTTTATTACTTGAAAGTGCACTTTTGCCGGCTGGAAACAATATTAGTAAGCCACAGCCCCAAAAGTGGACTGGGATTGATATCCTACCATGAAGGGTGATATATATACCATACCAAGCCACTATACAAACACGATTCGACTAGAGAATCAACATCATATTCCCTTATCCAACATTTTTAGAGCCACAACACAGCGCACGCAATACTTCATAAATGCGTGCATGGGACTTGTAGAGAGGTTAATGTGCGTGGAGCTGGAGGAAGGCAATCCAATTACGGCCAGCCCCTCCATCAAAAACAGATATTTTTCTCTTATCTGAATCAACATAACACTTCCAAATGCAATATCTTCATTAAACAAGGATTTCTTTAAGGCTCAACTATATCAACTGGAAGCAGTCCTAAATTGATTTTTACTATCCCACAATCACTTGTAACATAAAACCAAACCAAACAAAACCAACAAAACCAAAATCAATCTATCAAAAACAAAAATCCACATGCAGAATTCAACTAAATGCCCAAAAGATAAAAACTTTACTGAATTAAGACATAAAGAGCAGGTTTTGATCCGTACCCAGGATAGAACACAGCTTCTGAATAGCCTGAGAAGAAGGAGGAGGTGTTCCCGAAGGAGTAAAACTCTTTTTACAGAGATCATAAAGGGTTTGGATCTTGGGGGTCTTAGCTGACACACTCATGTGTCTTCTAAATAGCATATTGGTTGTGGAATGTGCTCTGTTTTGTAAAAAGAGTAAGAACTTATCGGTAGTAGTTTGGATTTTCGGGAACATGCCGGATTTAGGAAAGTGAAAGTGTGTGCTTTTGCTTTTTGTGTTTGCCCAGTGAAGTGGAAGCTTTTTCAGGATTTTGTGGCTACGAGGTTGCGGGAAGGAAAATGAAGCTTGTCGTACCGCTGGTTGAGGAGGAGTAGCAGGTATCACCGGATGTTTTTCCATTTAGAGCAGCGAGGCCCTGCCGACAGCTGCGATTTCGTGGGAATGAATGGGAATGGGGAATTGGAAAGAAAAATAATAAAAAAGGGAGGATTATTGAGAAGAGAAAGAAAAGCACTATGGCTATTTTGTATTAATTGATATATTTTATTTTAGTATATTAATTATTATATTTATTTTAATAAAAATAATTTTGCAAATTTTTTCTAGTAGAATATATATCTACTAGATTCATATAAAATGTCTCAAATATAATATCTATCTAGGTCTAAGTAACATATTCTATTGATCTAGCAACATAGGTTACATGTGGTTTTAAAAACCAAATTGTACGAGGAGAATTGGATAATACAATATAAGGAGTAATGAGCAATATAATTCTCCTTGACCATATTTGGTTACATATGGTAGTGCACAACATTGGACATATTCATATTAAGAGTTTTTATTTTTGTTTAGTTTTAATATTTTTGTGCACCAAATATGAAGGCCAAAATTTTAAGTTTTGTTTAATCCTAAGTACAATTCATAAACTAAACATGAGGGGTGGATGTAGGATGATATGACTAGGTAGCTAGTTGTTAATTAAGTTAATATTAGAATAATGTATATGTATTTTCTTACTATTATAATTTTATTACATTTTATATATGTATAAGAATTTTATTAATAATTTTACAGTTATATTTTTCAGATTGATAAGTATGAAAAAAAATCATTCAAGAAATAACTAGCGATATTTAGTGCATTTGGTAAAATATTGCATATATATTTTTGAAAATTAATTATAAAAAAATAGAGTTAATATGTGACATAATTAATGTTCTTTAAAAATGCTTTATGTGATAAAATCAAAACATTTATAATACATGTAATATAATTATTTGTGGTGTATTACAAATAAAAAATTTGTTTACAAGAATTTATTTAGTTAAGTATAATTTTATGATAATTTTTTTTAATTCCATTAATTATCGTGAAAAGATGTCTTATGCGATAAAATCAAAACATTTGCAATATGAACAATATAATTATTATTTGTGGTGTACTAACAAAAAATAGTTTTTTACAAGAATTTATATAGTTAAATATAATTTTATGATAAATGAATTTAATTCTTTTAGTTGTTGTGAATGAAACAACACCAGCCTTAGGTTGTGCAAAGGCGTGGTTGTTTTGTCGCACACATAGCCTTGAAGACATATGTGCAAGACGTTCCATTATTGAGTGGGTTTCTAATTAATTTTTAATAGAAATCATTATTAATTTTATAAAAAGAAGTCCGACAAAATGCCATTTGTTTTCCCATGGTTCGGGCTTATCAAAACTTGTAAAATTTGAGCTTTGAAGAATAAGATTCACAATTATTTATTTACAAATATTGCCCACAGGGGTCAACAAATGAGTACAACTTGATTAACAAACTCCTAGGATTTAAAGGCCCACATTAAATCCAATGAGATTGCTTGGCAATTAATTGAATACAATCATCAAAGTTTATGATATAAAATGATTATAACAAATTCTATCATGAAAAAACTCATAACGTCCACATCTCGTACAATGTCATCTAATCAATTTACCCCACATAGCTTTTATTCCTATCGATTCATCAACAAGACCTGAAAGGTTAATAAAATGAGCTGCAAAGCTCGTACAGCAGTGATGAAACACATTCACGCATGCCATGCGCACCAAGGCTAATGCAACAAGCACAATTTAAATTTAATTAAATTAAAGTCAATAACCAAATATTTCAAGTGTCCTAGAAATACAAACACGCACAAGAGTACTCATGACTCCCACCAAACAAAAGGGGTAGGGCTCCTTTAGTAGATCATGTACCGAAGAGGGGGTTCGATAAATCCCTAGAACTTATCAAAAAGAAAATAATGAAATAGTCTCGTCAAGATCATCTCCTCATAGGTTGCTACCAATAAATACAGTTCATTGTAACTCTTTATACAGGTTCCCATAACACCGTATAACTTGTTGCAACTTCTTACCTGCTCCTAGTCAACTGTTTGATCTTGAAAATTTCCCTATCAACTACCTAAAATGCCAATCACGCACTATGGGGCCTAAGTGCCTAAACTATTGCATCATCTCGAAGTTGCGATTAGACTCGCAACCTAATCTAAAGGTGCCACTTCGGGAGTAAGCGGCTAGGCAAAAACTAACACTCATGGTCATTTCGTCTAAAGATCATGCTTAGAGGGTTAATTAAGTTTAAGGAAAAATTCGATCAAGTTTTGTTTGATTTTGATAAGGATTGAAGAAAAAAAGAAATGTACGACCAATACATGAGGGAATACATCGCCTGTGCTCTAGTACACAACGGAATAAGGCATCTATGTTTCTACCATGTTGTTCCTTCTTTGTTTGGAGTTTCAGGGAGAAGTACAGGAGAAGCACGGCTTCGTATATCTCCCATGTTCTTTAGCGCCTCAAAGCGCTTTTGGAAACAGAGAGAAGCACGTGGGAAACACGACGTCATATTCTCATCATGTTATTCTGGGTTTCATGCCTTCATGATTTTATGATCAGGAAGAAGCATGGCATGTACATGGCCTCATATACCAATTGTGTTTTTCTAAGTTTTGGGTATTTGGCACTGAAACTTTATATTTTTATCAAAAACATGTTTTAAGACAAATTTTGATGATCCTAAAGGTATTTGAAGGTCATGTTTATGCGTAGATTCACCTATTTTTCATCTTCCATTTGTTAAAACGTGATTATTTAAAGCTAAAAGCCTAAAACAACTAGTTTTGATAGCAACATCAATATCTTTATGGTTTTTCTGCATTTTTACAACATGCTCAAATAAGATTTCATTATTTTACCTTGCTAACATCAGCTTACAACAAAACCTAACCCTTAATCATGCTTATTCTCTAGTTTACACCACTAGGACAGTTTAATCTCTTTTTTTTATTGAAATTCCTTAACATAAATAGTTAGTTTCAAATCTTACCTTACATCAAAGTATTGTTCCTCCCTTGTTTCAGCTGGAAATGATGATTCTAAACTCCGAAGTCACTCCAACAAACAATTTCTCACAACCTAGATCATGAACCAACATACCCAAGTAAGTTTTCATACTTACATAACTATAAAACACTCAAAAATACCTTAAAATCTCCAGCTCTTACCTTGTTACGAATTTTGCGAGGATTGTGATCCATTCTCTCCTTCTTGCACATCTTCATGTTTGAAATGCCCAGGGACAAGTGTAAGCCCCAAATTTTTTAAGGTAATATCGAGTTCAAACCCTAAACCGAAAAGTCAACTGGAGACCTTAAGTCAACAAATTCCTAGGAAACCCTAGTAGTTTAGATCCGGTAATCCCGTATTTTTTTTAAACCAAGGATTCAAAATATGAGTGAAGGGTGTAGTTTGATTCGTAATAATACTAGGATGCTTACAAAGGATAGGATTAGCGATTTTTGATCTATTTCGAACCCAATCGGATACAAACTTTGAAAAACGTGTCTCAAGGCTTGAGATGTTAAATATATGATACCATTAGACTCGTAATTTCATAAGATTTCCAAAAATATCAGTTATATAATTTTTCAGGCTATAAAAGTTATAGTTATAACCTTTTTATCGTATTTTCATTACTACCGGTACTTTAAGTGTCTAATCTACGTTTTGATTTCTTCTACACTATACACAACTATAACTACCCATAGCCTATTTCTTACATCTTTACATCCTACTCTTACAGTTTCATCATTTTCCTTACAATTTATTTTTCTAATACTTTACTATAAATTTTACTACTTAAATTACTTAATTAATTTTGAATCTTACGCAACACAACACAAACAAACCCCCTCTCTTCCTCTTGAATCCCTTGCAAATCCCCTCCCCTTTCCTCTCTCCAATTTGTTTTATTTTTTTTTTGTTTCATCAAAGCAAACCCTAGTCCATTTCTCTGTATATACCTCTTTATGCCTACTTCATTTCACTTTCTTCCTTCTCACTTTAGAAAATTTTTTGCAAAAACTCTCTCCTCTTCTCTTGCAAAATCATAACTCACATACACACACACACACTCACATATTCTTTTTCTTCAAGTTTCTTGTTCCAATCATCCAATAGGTAATAGATCTATACTTTACTACCTTAAAAACATGTAATGGCAAGTTTATTCATGTGTGACTCCACACAAAATCCCCATGAGCTTCAAGCTAGGATGTGGAAACACTTGAACATGAGATCCTTGCCATCACAATATTATGGATCTTGTTATTTGAGTTATTTTGCCATTGTCTTGTTTTATTATCAAGTTATATTGTTGTTATTAATGATTTATGCATATATTTATCATCCATTCATATTCACATAACCATCATAGTGTTTATGCATTTATGACTAGTATAGTAAACTAGATCTAGTTGTTTTGAGTTCACAAATGCATTAGACTTTTGTTTTATGTTCATAAATAACTTGTAATAGCTTGATGATAGTAGGAAAGTATTAGAAAGCTCCAGATCTACTTTAGTTTCAACAAAAATAACTTTTGGAAATTCGGATAAAAAGAACCATATTTAGAAAACCTATTTTTCAACTTCAAAGGTGTATTTTACATAAAAAAATAAAGAGCTTAGGGAATAGATATCATAAATGAGTGATTTTGATAAGAAAAGCTTAGATCTATTAAGAAATATTTTCAAAATAAGGGCAAGTTTACAAAAGTTATATTTCAATCTCAAAAATAAGTATTAAATTTGTAATAAAGGAAGCTTGAAATGTAAACACCCATTTTTCAACTCCAATACAAGATTTTTATTAAGGAAATGGAAGCCTTAAGGGGTAGGTTTGATTAGGAAATGGTTTTTGAAAGACAAAATGAGTTTTACAAAGAAAACCATCTCAAAAGAAATTTTCAAAATTCGGAATTGAAAATGACCACTATTTAAACACTTATTTCCAAATGCCAAAAGGGTGATTTTTATAGAAAAATGGAAGTCCTAAGGGATACATATAATAAAGACCTAATTTTGACAAAGATAAGAGAGGTTTATCAAAGTATAGCCCTAGAACAATGAATGGTTTCCAAGAATAGATTAAACCATGTTTTCATTTTCAAAAATTTTTGTAAAATTCGTAATTAGCTAAACCATCTTTTTAAACATCTATTTTCTAACCCAAAAATGAATGTTTTTATTTAAATAACGAAGGTGATGGCTATGTAGCTCATCAAGGTTGAGTTTTGATAAAAGCGAGTATGATTTTACAAGAAGAAAAACTATTTTTCTTAAGTTCAGTAACTTTCAAAAATTTTGCAAATTAAAAGTTTTTCAAAAATGATTCTTGGTACTATATATATACATATAGATAGATTATCTCATAACCTTCATGACAATAGCTTGTAGGTATTGCATATATACATGATGCATTTGTAGAAACAAAGTTAGAAAAGTAATGCCACATACTTCTTATTGACATTATCTAGGTACATGAGAAATTAGAAGTTTCCAATACTCATGAATCATGCATGATATTGAGTTATATATGTATATAATAGAGTCTTACAAGATATAATGATAGCTAAGTATCTATCAAAGCTTTAGTATGATGTTTGTTTTGAAATTAGAAGTAGAATTGTGGAATAGAAATTCGTATAGTATTCTGTACCCTACTGTTGATGGACCAACCGACCTTGTTTGTTGGAAATAACACTAGAAATAGATAGCTCTCGTCGAATAGATAGAAATCGGTATATAATATGCGAAATTCCGAGTTAAAATAACCAAGTTATGGCCGTTTTAAGTTGAAATTTCCTCTTAGGCGAATTTTGACGAACTTGTTAGAATAAAATTTAAAAGTTCATTCAAACTTCATAGAAATACTCATTAGAGTTATTTCTTTTGGTTAGGAGACTTGAGAGATGGACTAGGCCTTCCGAAGGACTATTACGATAAGTAGATTTTCGCGCCATGGCAAAGTGAGTTTACTATCTTAAAGTTTTATGCTTGTGTTTGTGCTTGTAATATTAGTGGCATTAGAATTAGGGCCAGATAAAAATTGATTGTATGAATATGATTTTTATATAGGTGAATGAAAATATGTGTGGATGGGCACCTGTATGAACCATAATAAAAAGTGAGAAATTTAAATGTTGGTCGTATGGGCCTGAAACACCTAACCCCGAATGGAGGGCGTAAATCCATTCAACGTAAGACTTCCGGATTGGTCTTATGTATTGTATGCTCACGTGATTGTGCATTCATATGATTGTTAATAACTTGTTTGTTATATATACTATTAAGTATTAAATTTGTAAGTGGGAACTCACTAGGCTTGTAAGCTTATACCCCAATAGTTTCCTGTTGCAGTATGAATATTTATGGCTATCTCTGAGAAGCCACTTTCCTTGGGTATAACTTTTGGACTTTAAGGAGCTTTTTTTGAAGAAGTCGGGACCTAGATGTAGGCGTAGACTTCTAGTTAAATCTCCTAAATTGATATATGTATGATGGTTGTTGTAAGAACTTTTGAGAACTTAAGAACGCTTAATTTTTGACGGGGGTATGCCCCTTAGGTTATGTAATAGACTAATCCAGCTATAACTGTTATGATTTACTTTCTTATTGCTATGTATGTCTCCTTAAGCTATTTCGAATCAAAGTTGGTTCCCTATATATCAAACATGAGCCTTACACCTGGTATTTAAGCTCATGAGTGACTAAGGTTGTCATACTTGAATTTAAATATTGAGTATGTGGCGGACTGTCGCATTTAGGTACCTTTTGGGGCATGACAGTTTAAGTTAGTATCAGAGCCAGGTTAAAATCTACAATCATAGCTTTAAATAATAGACTTAAGGAGAAATAAAAAGAAAAGACTAAGCTGGAGTAAGAATAAAATAAATAAGGCTTAATAAGAATAGCATGGGTAGAAAGGGGTTTTATAAATCTAATACTTTCTTCTTTGGTGAATAGCTTACTCTTGGTGAGGCCTGCGTAGCGGCAAGGCAAACACGTAAGCAACCGATTGAGTCTTTCGTTGAATACCGTTTAAGAATTAGGGTCTTATGCGAAGACTTTACTTTAGTTGGCCGCCTTAGGTCAATCCGAGAGATGTTTAATATATGGAAAAGAGGGTTGATTAACACTGAGTGGCATAAAGTAGTGACCAACATAGAATATTGCCTTATAAGGAAGAAATGTTGGTCGAAGCTTGAAGTGATTTATGCATTGGAAAGGATTGTTGTTTATAAGATGGGGGAACCCATGTTACAGGAAGCTACTTTTGTGTTAAGGAATGAAGGGAAACCGACCTTTCCCGATTTTCAAACCTGGAACCCAATTAGATATATGTTTGTTTATGCCCATGACTTGTTAGGGGATTACACCGACTGGCATCAAGAAGATGCTCAAAGTCACTTCTTTTGGTGGGAAGTGTATGAGGAAGTACTACCTCCACCCATCGACATGGCCTAGCCACCTCCACTAAGTGAAATTGAGTACCAATGTAAACCCCGGTTTTTCTAGTAACCAAGATAACTCGAGAACCGGAAACCAAAACCCTAAACCGGAATAGCTTAAGACTGGAGTGAGAACTAGGAACCCTAAATCCGGCTTTTCCTCGGTTTCCAATTAAGAAACTTTTATAAGAAAATTTAATTTTGAATATAGTTCTTGATTATATTTCAAACCAAGAAAAGATCAGATTTTGAAAAATTTCAATTCTGGCTTTCCCGAGACCATTACAGAAAAAGTGCCCCGAAACTTGAATTTCAAAAATTTACTCATGAATACTCATTTGAATCGAAATTAAATAAGGATTTCAAAAATATAAATTTCATAATTTTTCGGTTTATGAAAAATACAGTTATAGCCTTTTTATTCGTATTTTCTTACTACCGGTAATTAAGTTGTCTTGATTACTATTCATTACTATTCACAAGTACAACCTATTACTACTCACAAGTACACCCTACTCTTACATCCTTACAACCACTCAATTTATTTTCTTTTCCAAGGATTATTTGTCTCTAAATAATTATCACAATTTATGACATTTAATGTACAAACTATCAAAACAAATCAATCAAAATCAAATCTCCCCCCCCCCCCCTTTCCAACTCATGGCCGGCGTGAACCCCCCCATCAAGCTCCATTGTGCAATTTTTTTTATTTATTTTATCCATTTAACCTAATTTCACTTTATATAAACTACATTTTCTCTCTCTCACTTCATTCTTCTCATTTCAAACTTTCCAAAAGGTGAAATAAGCTCTCTTTTCTCCCCTCCATCTCCTTGTTGCCGTGAGCCATAGTGCTCCCCCCCACACACACAACTTTTCTTTTTCTTTCCATTTGTCTCCTATTTTACTTTAAGTAAAAGAACCTTACTTCCCTACCTTTAGATCCTTGTAATGGCAAGGATATTCTTGGATATTTCCATTCAAAGGTCCCCATGAGCTCTTGTTAGGGACAAGGAAATATCAATATAAGAATACCAAACCATCACAAAGTAGATCTTGCATTTAAATAAGCTTTCATGCCATGAGCTTCATGATTATTCATCAAAAAGTGTTTTGAACAAAAGATCTTTCATAAAAATGTAGTTTTTATGTTTTCAAAACCTATTTAAGCACTTAAGATAGTAGATCTATCATTTTACCACTCATATTCATGTAGGCATTTAAGATCTCATCTTTATTTTGAGTTTATGTGCATTAATGGTCATCAATGCTTTTGTCTTGAGTAAATAACCTTGCTAGTATATAGATCTATAGGTAGATGAGTTAATGAAACCAAAAAGGAAAACATTTTCAAGAAATGAACTAGAAATTCGGATGACATGAAAAACTAGTTTAAAAACCCTTTTATCAACTTCAAAACATGTATTTTACAAGAAAAATGAAGCCTATAGGTGATAGATGATGTTTGATGATATTTTTCATGAGTTTAAATGAGTTTTTACCAAAGGAAATATTTAAAACAAGAGATGAAGTCTAATAGAAGTTTTGAGTTGAAAGTCTTGTAAGCAAAATTCGTAATAATGAATAGATGGTTAGAAAACACTAGTTTTCCAACTTCAAAATGGTATTTTCTTGAATAAATGGAGTCCTTAGGGTATAGGTAAAATAAATACCTAAAGTTCTAAGTATAAAATACATTTTTCTTAAAAGAATCACTTAAAATAAATTTTGCTAAATTCGGATTTTTGGAACCACCCTAGTATAAGACTCACTTAAAAGTTTACAAATGAAGATTTAATTAAAGAAATAAAGGCCTTAGGATATAGTTAATATAAGGGTCAAAATTTCTTTAAAGAAAGTAGAGTTTTCCTAAGGAAAATCCTTAGAATAAGTAAGTGTGACCAAGTGTAGCAAATTTATTTGTTAAACAATGGCATGAAATAGTTCCTAAGATAAAGGTTATTTAAATTCTTTAAATCTAAAAATTTATAAGAACTTAGGCACCTAAGAGTTCATATCATGACATTCATGATAGGGAAATTCATTACCATGGCATTTATTTTCATTTTCACTTAGGAATCTCAAGAGCATTCATGAAAATCGCATTTTCGGAATCAACATAACCGCTGGACAGAACTGATCCTTCATTTCGAGACTTAATTTTCAAAACTTGATTTAAACTTCATATTTAGAAAGCTCTTTCGAAGTAGATAGAAATCGATATAAAATTTGCGAAATTCCGAGTTAAAACGACCAAGTTATGGCCATTTTAAATCGGAACTTCGGAAATGACGCGAATTTCGATTTCACTAAGTTGTCTTAGAGTTTTTGGTGTTCTTAGATGGTAGAATACTTATTAGGGTATTTCTTTTGTGATTAGGCGAACCCGAAGACGTCGAATCCTTACCTCCGGACTATTACTATTAAGAGATCGGCGAACCCATGGCTGAGTGAGTTTCTCTTCCCAATTCATTTATTGTATGTGCTTGATAAATTAGTGCACTAGAATGTAGGCCAAATGAATATGTATGGGGGAATAATGGGAAATTGTATGTTGATGATGATATGAGAACTCAAAATAAGAATATCGAAACCGGGTGATAAATTCTGGTTGTGTAGTTAGTTATGATGTATTGTTTGAGAAATTATTTGATCGCCTGAATAAAATGACTTAATCAACTATTCGGACTAATGCCAAATTCAGACATATGCATATCATAATGGGAAGGAGCATTAGCATTGTTCGGTTAATCGTGATCCATAAACGAGATTAATTGTTCGGTTAATCGTGATCCATAAACGAGATTAATTTGTTTAATCGTGATCCAGAAACGAAATAATTGTTCGGTTACCCGTGAACCATAAACGGCATAAAGTTAGTACCGCAGTATTCGTTAATCTGCTAACCCGGGATGGAGGGCACAAGTCCATCCACATATGATTTCCGGATAGTCATATGTATGTTGTTCTCATGTGTTTGGTGCATTCACTTGTTGTTAATCACTTGTTTGAATTGTTGTGACATGAATGTTATTGTGGAAGATTTCACTCACTAAGCTAGTTAGCTTACGTCCCTACAGTTTCTTCCTTTTGCAGCTACCCAATTTATGGCTTAGGAAGCGTGACCCGACTGTGCAGGTACAGGAGCTAGGAGTTTCCCCTAGAAGTTGAAATTCTGTTAGACTTCCATAGGAAACTTTTAAGACTTTGGATGACTGTATAAGGCCATTAAATATTCTTTTGGGGGAATGCCCCTTAGTAAATGTAATGTTTATTTATGTTTCATGAGTTATATCCTACTGCTAATGTATGCCAAGTTAAGCTTTTATCTCCATTCGGACTTGTATTCTATTGTCGTAAAGGTACGCCTTACATCTATATGAGACTCTCGAAGGACTAAGGCGGTAATTCAGTATGGCATGTGGCGGACTGTTACGTATAGGTACCCTATGGGGCGTGACAGTTTAAGTTGGTATCAGAGCACTAGGTTATTAAGCATGACAATAGAGTTTAAAACTGAACCTAGAATTAAGCAACTAGGTTAATTGGAGTTAAAGCTAGGCTAATTAGTAGTTTTCTTGTGTAGGTTTCCTTGGGTGAAACACGCGAAAGGGCTAGAAATTTCACCAAAAGCACAATGAACCATGGTGGAATACGGTTGAGATTAAGGGTGTTGTGTGAAGATTTTGCACTAGCACAACGACCTAGAACCTTAAAGGAAATGTATGCTTGTGGAAAGAGGGTTTAGATATACGAGGTGGCATCGTGATAGATCAACTTAGGTATGATCCAATTAGAAGGAGAAGATGGACTATGATGGAAACCATCTATACCCTGGAAAGGGTAATGGTGGAGTATGCTAATGAACCAATGCTAAGAAGCCACCTTCATCTTGAAGAACGAAGGGAATCCCACCCATCCAGACTTTAGGATGTGGAATATATTGGACCCCTTTATGTACATGCCCATGATGATCTCTTTGACCATAGGGAGTGGAACTTTGCTGAGCCAGAAACCATATAGTATGGCAAGCCAGATATCTTGACATTATACCATTTTTAGGGGAGTACTAGCCCCACAGCAAGAGATGAGGAGTGCAATTGATAGATGCCCCAGCAGTTGAAAGGGAAGAATTGAACGAAGAGGATAATGATGTGGATGATTCCGAGAGGAGAGGATCCCGAGGAGGATCCAAATTGGCAAGAATGAGGAAATACCTAGAACCCCTACCCCTCCAGCCATAGCCCAGAACATCCCAACCAATTACCAGATCAAATTGTATGGGATTTTGATAAAGATCTTGATATACCTGATAGTGGAAGAATGGAACCAGAGTTCGACCCTACCATTTGGAAGGATATCTACCCGGTAGGTGAGCGTCCCCTCGAGGTTGATGCCATAGCCCCCGAGCCGGTGGTTCAGGAACCTTTGGAGAGGATAGATGATGAGTGATGAAGCTCGGATAGAGTGAACAGATTATGGGATGAAGCTGGAAGAGAATTGGGATAGAAGTTGGCAATAGGAACGGATTTAATGATAGAGTTAATGAGGAAGGAAGAGATCAAGTGAGAGATCAGGAGATGAGGGAAGAAGAAGAAGAGGAACAGGAGCCCTTAGCCCGACCCATTAGGAGGAGGAGGTTAACTGTGAGGGCTTATCTAAGCCAGTTCATCTGAAGGGATGATGGAGGCTCTTCTAGCCAAGGACGACTCCCTAGCCCCACACTAGACGACTCCGAGTGAGCCATGGAGGAGTAGAGTCGAGTGTCCCATAGAGTCCAATAGTACTTTTTGATTAGTAGGCAATGCGGGATGCCAATTTTCCTTAGGTTCTCTTCATAGTTTAGTATGTTGTCTTTCTTTTTCTTTTCTTTCTTATGTCTCTAGATGTTGTTAAATTGAAGTTATCGGCTAATATCGGAAGGTTAGATTTGTGTTGCCAAGTTTTGTAAGCTTATTTGTAAAACAACTCTTGTATGGCACATCAAATCAATGAAGTATTATGTTTGATTCCAAGAAAGAAGTTTCGCAAGCATTATACTTTTGCATTAGTAGTAAACTACATTCATTACACTTAATTGCATAAACATATTTTCATTCATATCATCACTTGATTTAGAATTCCTTTGCTTGTTATGATTTCTTTTGCTCTAAGAGCCATTCGTGTTGACAATTTTACGTTTTGGTTCTTCCTGGATCTTTTGTGAATTCTATAGTTCCTTTATTTATTCTTAAAATTTTACGAACTCCTTAATCAAAAAAATTTTTTTTTATCGCGAAACTTTAAAGAGGAAATAAAACTCACTAAGACATTATGTAACAGCCGAAACCGAAGAAACCGTAATAGGGAGCAAGAACCACCCCCAAACGAAGCTAGTAGTGCAAACCAGCAAGATCATCCCCAAGCCAACCAACCTGGGGCTGCACAACTCAATCCTCAAGCAGCCATGATGAATGCAATTGGACAATTGACAAACTTGCTTACTGCATTCATTCAAAACCAGAATCAAAATCAACCGCAGAATCCCGAACCAAGTATGAGGGATTCAGCACCCTTGCCACCACCTCCACCACCCCCATATAGGGGAATGCAAGCAGAAATTCTCTTGTCCCCTGAAGAGCAATCTTACAATGCTTGCCATCCACCCCCTCCGGCACATAGAGGATATCAAAGGAGTTCTCTCCCCGACTTTATCAAAAGCAACCGCTACTCCGAAGGGGCGTTTGGAAAGCCCGACGAAGCAGAGGATTGGTTAGCGCAAGTGGAGCGCTCTTTCGCAGCTTATGAGATTCCACCATATCTCCGACTGGAGTATGGCACCTACATGCTGAGATATAATGCCAGAGTATGGTGGGAATCGAAACGGAGAAGTTTGGCACCCCCTATTAGTTGGGAGACCTTTCGCAGGGAGTTCCTAGAGAATTATTTTCCTGCCAGCCTTCGAGTAAGATATAGTGCAGATTTCTTGCATGTTAAGCAGAGAGGCAGAACAATCGAGCAGTATGAGAGGAATTCAATCACCTGCTGCAGTATGCTCCCGAATCTTACAAAAACAGTGAGGAGCTGCAAAAACAAGTGTTTTTGGAAGGTCTCGATGAAGACCTAAGAGTGAAGTTAGAGGAGTCGGGTTTGCAAACTTACCTTGAAGTAATTGAGAAAGCCCGGTTGATTGAAGGGGCTAAGAAGAGGAAACATTATGAGTCGGACAAGAGAGTGTTCGGAAGAGACAATTTGACGCCTCGGCTCAGCTATAAAGGAAAGAGATACAAGCCTTACTATGGGTTTAAGGACAACAACGGTGGAAGCCAACCAACCAAGCCCAACTTACTTGTTGGAAGTGTAAGGGAAGCCACTATCCAAAGACAGTGCCCACAGCTGAAGGGCAAGTGCTTTTCTGTGGCGAGGCAGGCCATCTAGTCTATGCTTGCCGAAGAAGATGACGATAACCTGTTTCCTTTGCAAAGAAAAAGGGCACGTAGCCTCCGAGTGCTCCCAAAGGAAAAGTGTGGCTACCGGCCTTATGGAAATCCGGTAATGATAACACCCTACGATCTGGTAGCAAGGGTGGAAGCCGTGCAGCTTCAGCCATGCACGGGATGCGGCTATACAACTTCGAAGGCCAATGGATGATTGAAGAGGATGAGGAGGAAGGTGTAGCTGGCCCACTGGACCAAGGCGATGATGCAGATGGCGCTTGGTGACAGGTCAGTAACAAATTTCTTTTAAGATAAAAGTTCTTTGTTTTCTTAACAAGTTTTAAAAAGAGTTAAAACTGTGAAAGAGGAAAAGCTGAGATCCGGAAACCTAGGAATAGATAGCTGTTTTGGTACTTAGGATCAAGTAGTGATAAATGTTTATGGTAACAGGACGCATAAGGGTGAATAAGAGTGAAGCCTATGTGTTGTTTGACACGGGAGCAACCCACTCCTTTATCACTACCAGCTTGGCTAAGCAGCTTGGACTACCCATAGCCATGACAACACCAGCTTAAGGATTAAGACACCCACAGGTAGTGTCGTGTCGACCCGGGAAATAATAAGGGACTGTTTGCTAGAAATCCAAGGACATATCTCAACAAGCGACCTGATAGTTTTGGAGATGAGTAAGTATGAAGTTATCCTCGGAATGAATTGGCTAAGTAAGGTTAAAGCCATCGTGGATTGTCAACGAAAAATGATAAGTTTTGACGACCACAAGAAGGAGAGAGTAAACTTCCTCGGAGAAACCACGGTACGAAGGGATTTCGAGTTAAGCTCTTTTGAGCTAATGATGGAAGATGAGGAGATTGTGCCAATAGAAGATGCTTGGGTTAGAGAGGAGAAGAGTTAAAAGAAAGACATACCCGTGGTAAATGAGTTTGGAGATGTATTTCCCGAAGTACTACCAGGTTTGCCACCAAAAAGAGAGATCGACTTTGAAATCACTCTAGCCCAGAGTACAGAACCGATATCGAAGGCACCATACCGGATGGCCCCGGTGGAATTAAAAGAATTAAAAACCCAATTGTAAGAGCTTTTGGATCAATGATTTATAAGGCCCAGCATGTCGCCATGGGGCCTAGCATGTCGCCATGGGGCGCACCGGTGTTATTTGTAAAGAAGAAAGATGGGTCTATGAGGTTATGTATCGATTATCGGGAATTGAATAAAGTTACAATTAAGAATCGATATCCTCTTCCAAGGATTGATGACCTCTTCAACCAGCTTCACGGGGCGAGTGTGTTCTCGCACATTGATTTGCGCTCGGGTTACCACCAGTTGAGAATAAAGCCTGAAGATGTACCCAAGACAGCCTTTCGTACGTGGTACGTGTACTATAAGTTTTTGATGCCGTTTGGGTTAACCAATGCACCGCTGCATTTATGGACCTCATGAACCGAGTCTACAAACCACTGTTGGATAAGTGTGGGATTGTGTTCATAGATGATATTCTGATCTATTCTAAAACCAGGAACAACATGAGGAGCATCTACGGATGGCGTTACAAACCTTAAGAGAGAATAAGTTATACGCCAAGCTATCCAAGTGTGATTTTTGGTTGGATAGGATATCTTTTCTTGGGCATGTGGTGACGGGAGAAGGAATATCAGTAGACCCTGAAAAGATTGAGGTGTGGTGGAATGGAAACAACCCGAAACCGTGACTGAAGTGAGAAGCTTCCTAGGTTGGCTGGTTACTACCGCAAATTTGTGAAGGATTTCTCTAAAATCGCCAAACCTCTGACACAACTGACACAAAAGAATGAGAAATTTGTGTGGACAGATAAGAGGGAGCAAAGTTTCCAAGAATTGAAACGACGCTTGGTGTCAGCTCCGATTCTGGTATTGCCTGACCTCGAAAAACCTTATACAGTGCATAGTGACGCCTCCAGGAATGGCCTTGGATGTGTGTTGATGCAAGAAGGAAAAGTCATTGCTTATGCCTCTAGACAATTAAGGCCTCATGAGCAGAATTATCCTACACACGATTTGGAGTTGGCTGCTGTGGTTTTTGCCTTGAAGCTTTGGAGACACTACTTGTATGGACAAAGATGTGAAGTGTACACAGATCATAAGAGCCTCAAGTATTTGTTCACACAAAAAGAGTTGAACATGAGGCAGAGACGGTGGTTGGAACTTATAAAGGACTATGACTTGGGAATCAATTACTGCCCGGGAAAGTTAAACGCCGTTGCCGATGCCTTGAGCCGAAAAAGTTACGGGGAAGTAGCAGCTCTAATCACAGAACAAAAAGAACTGATAAGAGAATTTGAAAGGTTAAGAATTGAGTTTATAGGGCAAGATGCAGAAATGGAATCGCAAATTTGGTCATGGAACCCACCTTGATCGATAGGATCAAGGAAGCTCAAAGATATGATGAAGTAATAAAGAAGATCAAGGAAGAAGTACACAAAGGAAAATATATTGACTTTACTCTAGATGATGAAGAAGTGGTTAGGATGAAGGGAGATTGTGTGTACCGGAAGACGAAGAACTGAGAAAGGAAATCATGAGCGAAGCTCACAACTCCGGTTACACCGTGCACCCGGGAGGTACAAAAATGTATCAAGACATAAAAAGCCACTACTGGTGGAATGGTATGAAGAGGGATGTGGCGGATTATGTTATGAAGTGTGCCGTGTGTCAACAAGTTAAAGTGGAACATCAACGGCGAGGAGGATTATTAAAGCCCCTACCCATTCCCGAATGGAAATGGGATCAGATCTCAATGGACTTTGTATGTGGATTCCCAAAACCTCCACGGGATGTGATGCAGTTTGGGTAATAGTAGATCGCTTGACAAAGTCAGCACACTTTTTACCAATCAATATGACCTATTCGCTGGATAAGTTGGCTAAGATCTACATCAGAGAGATTGTACGACTCCATGGTATATCCAGGGGATTGTTTCAGATCGGGATCCGGTTTGTATCGAAGTTCTGGACGAGCTTACAAAAGAGCCTAGGCACCAAGTTGCATTTCAGTACTGCCTACCATCCTTAGACAGATGGACAGTCTGAGCGAACCATTCAGACCTTAGAGGATATGTTAAGAGCATGCATTTTGGAATTTAAAGGAAGTTGGGACAATCACATACCTTTAATTGAGTTTGCCTATAATAATAGCTACCACTCAACCATTCAGATGCCACCCTATGAAGCCTTATATGGACGGCGTTGTACGTCCCCTCTGTTTTGGGATGATGTGGAAAAGCTTGCTATTGAGCCAGAATTAGTTCAGGAAGCAGCTAATAAGGTTCGGGTCATTCAATAGAAGATGAAAGAAGCTCAGGATAGACAGAAGAGTTGGGCTGATCTGAAAAGAAGAGAACTTGAATTCCAAGTGGGCGATCATGTCTATCTAAAGATAAACCCGATCAAGAGCATAAAGAGGATGCGGACTCAAGGGAAATTAAGCCCAAGGTATATTGGACCCTTTGAGATTTTAGAGAGAGTGGGAGATTTAGCCTATCGGCTAGCCTTACCGCCAAGCTTGTCGGGAGTTCATAATGTGTTCCACGTGTCGGTGCTAAGAAAGTATGTGCCTGACCCTGAACGGATATTGGAATTGGAACCCATTCGGCTAAAGGAGAATCTCACATATGAAGAGCATCCCGTAAAGATCTTGGATAAGAAAACTCAGAAACTTCGAAATAAAGAGATCCCATATGTCAAAGTATTGTGGAGAAACTACGCTTCTGAGGAAGCAACTTGGGAAGCTGAGGAGGAGATTCGAAGGAAATACCCCGAGTTGTTTGAGGAACAAGGTACGTCAGTTCAGTTTTGAGGACAAAACTCTTTTTAAGGTGGGTAGGTTGTAAACCCCGGTTTTTCTAGTAACCAAGATAACTCGAGAACCGGAAACCAAAACCCTAAACCGGAATAGCTTAAGACTGGAGTGAGAACTAGGAACCCTAAATCCGGCTTTTCCTCGATTTCCAATTAAGAAACTTTTATAAGAAAATTTAATTTTGAATATAGTTCTTGATTATATTTCAAACCAAGAAAAGATCAGATTTTGAGAAAATTTCAATTCGGGCTTTCCCGAGACCCATTACAGAAAAACGTGCCCCGGAACTTGAATTTCAAAAATTTACTCATGAATACTCATTTGAATCGAAATTAAATAAGGATTTCAAAAATATAAATTTCATAATTTTTCGGTTTATGAAAAATACAGTTATAGCCTTTTTATTCGTATTTTCTTACTACCGGTAATTAAGTTGTCTTGATTACTATTCATTACTATTCACAAGTACAACCTATTACTACTCACAAGTACACCCTACTCTTACATCCTTACAACCACTCAATTTCATTTTCTTTTCCAAGGATTATTTGTCTCTAAATAATTATCACAATTTATGACATTTAATGTACAAACTATCAAAACAAATCAATCAAAAATCAAATCTCCCCCTCCTTTCCAACTCATGGCCGGCGTGAACCCCCCCATCAAGCTCCATTGTGCAATTTTTTTTATTTATTTTATCTCATTTAACCTAATTTCACTTCATATATAAACTACATTTTCTCTCTCTCACTTCATTCTTCTCATTTCAACTTTCGAAAAGGTGAAATAAGCTCTCTTTTCTCCCCTCCCATCTCCTTGTTGCCGTGAGCCATAGAGCTCCCTCCCCCACACACACACACACACACAAACTTTTCTTTCTTTCCATTGTCTCCTATTTTACTTTAAGTAAAAGAACCTTACTTCCCTACCTTTAGATCCTTGTAATGGCAAGGATTTTCTTGGATATTTCCATTCAAAGGTCCCCATGAGCTCTTGTTAGGGACAAGGAAATATCAATATAAGAATACCAAACCATCACAAAGTAGATCTTGCATTTAAATAAGCTTTCATGCCATGAGCTTCATGATTATTCATCAAAAAGTGTTTTGAACAAAAGATCTTTCATAAAAATATAGTTTTTATTTTCAAAACCTATTTAAGCACTTAAGATAGTAGATCTATCATTTTATCACTCATATTCATGTAGGCATTTAAGATCTCATCTTTATTTTGAGTTTATGTGCATTAATGGTCATCAATGCTTTTGTCTTGAGTAAATAACCTTGCTAGTATATAGATCTATAGGTAGATGGGTTAATGAAACCAAAAAGGAAAACATTTTTCAAGAAATGAACTAAGAAAAATTCGGATGACATGAAAAACTTAGTTTAAAAACCCTTTTATCAACTTCAAAACATGTATTTTACAAGAAAAATGAAGCCTATAGGTGATAGATGATGTTTGATGATATTTTTCATGAGTTTAAATGAGTTTTTACCAAAGGAAATATTTAAAACAAGAGATGAAGTCTAATAGAAGTTTTGAGTTGAAAGTCTTGTAAGCAAAATTCGTAATAATGAATAGATGGTTAGAAAACACTAGTTTTCCAACTTCGAAAATGGTATTTTCTTGAATAAATGGAGTCCTTAGGGTATAGGTAAAATAAATACCTAAAGTTCTAAGTATAAAATACATTTTTCTTAAAAGAATCCACTTAAGAATGAGTTTTGCTAAATTCGGATTTTTGGAACCACCTTAGTATAAGACTCACTTAAAAGTTTACAAATGAAGATTTAATTAAAGAAATAAAGGCCTTAGGATATAGTTAATATAAGGGTCAAAATTTCTTTAAAGAAAGTAGAGTTTTCCTAAGGAAAATCCTTAGAATAAGTAAGTGTGACCAAGTGTAGCAAATTTATTTGTTAAACAATGGCATGAAATAGTGTCCTAAGATAAGGGTTATTTAAATTCTTTAAATCTAAAAATTTACAAGAACTTAGGCACCTAAGAGTTCATATCATGACATTCATGATAGGGGAATTCATTACCATGGCATTTATTTTCATTTTCACTTAGGAATCTCAAGAGCATTCATGAAAATCGCATTTTCGGAATCAACATAACCGCTGGACAGAACTGATCCTTCATTTTCCGAGACTTAAATGTTTTCAAAACTTGATTTAAACTTCATATTTAGAAAGCTCTTTCGAAGTAGATAGAAATCGATATAAAATTTGCGAAATTCCGAGTTAAAACAACCAAGTTATGGCCATTTTAAATCGGAACTTCGGAAATGATGCGAATTTCGATTTCACTAAGTTGTCTTAGAGTTTTTGGTGTTCTTAGATGGTAGAATACTTATTAGGGTATTTCTTTTGTGATTAGGTGAACCCGAGGACGTCGAATCCTTACCTCCGGACTATTACTATTTAGAGACCAGCGAACCCATGGCTGAGTGAGTTTCTCTTCCCAATTCATTTATTGTATGTGCTTGATAATTAGTGCACTAGAATGTAGGCCAAATGAATTGAATATGTATGATGGGGAATAATGGGAAATTGTATGTTGATGATGATATGAGAACTCAAAATAAGAATATCGAAACGGGGTGATAATTTCTGGTTGTGTAGTTAGTTATGATGTATTGTGTGAGAAATTGTTTGATCGCCTTAATAAAATGACTTAATCGACTATTCGGACTAATGCCAAATTCGGACATATGCATATCATAATGGGAAGGAGCATTAGCATTGTTCGGTTAATCGCGATCCATAAACGAGATTAATTGTTCGGTTAATCGTGATCCATAAACGAGAATTATTTGTTCAGTTAATCGTGATCCAGAAACGAAATATTTGTTCGGTTACCCGTGAACCATAAACGGCATAAAGTTAGTACCGCAGTATTCGTTAATCTGCTAACTTGAGATGGAGGGTGCAAGTCCATCCACATATGATTTCCGGATAGTCATATGTATGTTGTTCTCATGTGTTTGGTGCATTCACTTGTTTGTTAAATCACTTGTTTGAATTGTTGTGACATGAATGTTATTGCGGAAGATATCACTCACTAAGCTAGTTAGCTTACGTCCCTACAGTTTCTTCCTTTTGTGCTACCCAATTTATGGCTTAGGAAGCGTGACCCGACTGTGCAGGTACAGGAGCTAGGAGTTTCCCCTAGAAGTTGAAATTCTGTTTAGACTTCCATAGGAAATTTTTAAGACTTTGGATAACTGTATAAGGCCATTAAATATTCTTTTGCGGGGAATGCCCCTTAGTAAATGTAATGTTTATTTATGTTTCATGAGTTATATCCTACTGCTAATGTATGCCAAGTTAAGCTTTTATCTCCATTCGGACTTGTATTCTATTGTCGTAAAGGTACGCCTTACATCTATATGAGACTCTCGAAGGACTAAGGCGGTAATTCGGGAATCTTGTATGGCATTGGTGGACTGTTACGTATAGGGTACCCTATGGGGCGTGACAACCAACCTCATGAGAAAGAAGTGGATGAGATTGTTACCCCATCCGATGGAAATAAGGACAAAAAAAGGAGAAGAAGTAGTTTACAAAAAGAAAGTATGAGAATTCAAGGGAGGAAGCTGCTAGTGATGTGCCCTAGGCCATATGGATTCTTTATCATTTGTATGTTTGTTATCAAGTCATTTTAATTATCAAAGTTATTTTTTGGCCTATTTACTTTGGTAATGTTATTCCTTGAATATTAGTTATACCTTATGTCGTTAAAGTATGTGACTTTAATAGTAGAACCATAACTGAATTATAACTTTATTCTAAATTATCCCTAGTCACTCATTATGTGGAATGATAATGAATTAAGACTAGTATGGATGCTGTATGATGATCAAGTTTTACTGATCATGGATATGGGATATCATTCAGCACATAGATACAAACAGGAGTGTATTGTATTGGATTGACCAACTATAAGAATACTGTATGGATCAATGCAATAAGTATTCTTATTTACAATGTTGTTTTAGTCCTTTGACCTAATGGCACCATGGATTCCTATATAGCAGTTTTTCATGTTTTGATTCATCTCTTCATCATCTTTAATCGGATGATTGTAAGAATAAACTGGGCATGCAATATGTTATATAGAGGAATGTGAGTGTTAGTGAAGGGATTTGTTCATCTCATTAATTTGAGAGAGATATCTATCAGGCCCCTTGATGAGTAAGACTGAGAAATGCATGGCCATGCTCGAATGAATTGATAAAGAGTTATCAATATCATTTGTTTTAAGTCAGTCAAACTCTAGATTCAAGAAATAAGTAATTAGATAATATAAGAGTGTTTTGATCCACACCTTATGTTTGATTATAAGATATCGTGTAACAAAAGGACTGAATGACTAACTGTTAGTAGGTAAAGTCGGATCATCGATCTTCACTAAAATTGGGTAGACATAATGTCCTTGCTAGAGACCAATTATGTCTTGTAGTCCTAAAAAAAATGTTTAAGAGCTACTACCAATTTTAAGTGAACCTACAAGGGTCACACACAAAGAATGAAAAGATGAGGGTCTTCGATAATCGTGTTTGGGAATTGATTAATTATTTATTTATCGATTTTAATTAGATTAAAATTAACAAATAAATAAATTCAGATAATAGGATATATATGTCTTTCTACATAATTTAAAGAGACATAACTTATATATATCAGGGTAATTTAAAGAGACATAACCCTTATATATATCAGGGTAAATTTGAAGAGACATAACCCTCATATATATCATTATATATATTCTCCACTAGGTTAATTTTTCAATCATCTGACGTTGGCCGTCATTTAGAAAGAAAATTCGTAACCTAGAAAGAGTGTGAGGGATTCCCAAAGGTCGAAATTTTTCGACGTGCTAGCACACACGAAGATCCAATTCATTCGCGTGGATACCGGTAAAGGGAGTTGGTGTAATCTGCATCTCCTTGATCCCATCATCAAAATAAAAAGGTACACGATTCCCTTTTCTTTCTGATTTAATTGGAGCGCTTGGATCCGATTGGGAATTTAAAAAAAAAAAAGATTTTCCGCTGCACGATTCAGATTTGGATCGTAAATTCCCAACAGAAGCGAGACCCCTATTTTGACCCACAAGTCCAAGCTGAATTTTGTAGTTGTGACCTTGAAAGATAGGTCATAGTAGCTTTCGTTGTTCTGAAAGTTGTCTATGGTTATTGTTTGTTGTGATGTTTTGAATCGGTATGTTTTGATTTCAATTCCAATGTAAAGGTCTTTGTACCAACAGTTGAAGTTTTAATGAAAAGTTATGTTATGTTTTATGAAGTTGAGATTTCTTTATTTAAGTTTCTTAAATTATACTTTGCTTTTATATTACTCGCTTATATTAGAATTTCCAACATTTCCGATTCTCGATAGAAAATGTTAATAATGTTACTGGAAGATTACTTAACTAAGTTAATTAAAACATAACACAACCATGATAGAGGAAGGAGACGCCAAGAACAAAGCGCGTCAAATGAACCAAATATGGGGAGAGAGCGTCAAGTGGTACCGCCGCCAAACCCACCCATAGCCGATGCTCAAGCCGCTTTACAAGCAACTTTAAGGTAACTAGCACAAGTGCTTGAGGCCATTCGCCAAACTATGCCTGCTCCTGCTCCTATTCCTGTCACGCCCCGAGGGTACCCTAGTAGTAGTAAACAAGTTAAACTTGAATACCATCACTAGATTACCTTCAGAGAATGACAGGTTTTCAAAACAACAAGATCTTTTTAGTTGCTTGATAAGAAATAACAAATATATGAGAGAAATGACTTAGTGAATAAACATTACAAACTATTACAAACCATATAGTTCTTTTGTAGTACACAACTAAATAATCTAATCTAACAGTACATAACCAACAAACTAAAATAGATTTGTAGACTTCTAACTTCAAAGCTCTTACCGGAGCCATATTCCTGGATGTAACTAACCAGGGTCGTATAGTGAACCTGAAAAGACTGTAGGAGTATGAGCGAAACCACAGCTCAGTGAATAACCAGACATACCATACATCACACAAGTCATTAACAAATCATATGCAATGCAAGCACTCAACCATATGCACAGATACAAGTTTGGATGATCTAGAATCCAAACATGAAAAAGATTTACGCCCTCTTTTTAATAGGTTGAAGAACCATATCTTAATGACCCACCTGCCCAGGAGAGACTAAGTACACAGGAGCATCAGCAATTTCTCATTTTAAGTTGTCACTATTAATATAGTTGATTAAACTGACCATCTCCTGCAACTTTCTTAGAAACTCCCTAAGTATTAATCATTTCAAAGCGATTCTACGGGCAACGTTCTTCGGTGCCTTTTAGTTCCTCATAGGACCGCTAGACCAAAGAGAACCTTGGAAGACTCACACATTAGATCAACCAAGCGAAAACAGAGATCCAAAATATTAATACGTAGCAGGCTGTCACAACCATATATGCAATAATGCAATCTGTGCAATGCATGTTCATATTATTTTGTTAAGTCAAAAAGTCTTAATCAATTTCGAGGTGACCATACATTACACTCAATCATCATTATACTATTGCACAACACCAATCATTGCATTATCACTTGTATCAAGATATTTTAACAATCATACAATCAGATCATATCATACTTTCAACAAACATTTATTTGATTATCTTGCATTACATATTTGACTATTTACAATCACAACCAGTACAATATGACTGAATTACTCACCTACTCATACCGACTCAGTCGTAGTAATCCACTAGTAGATCCTCTAATGAGTCAAAATGACCTATTTAAGACAAAGTATTCATTAATACAAATTAACTAAATTCCTATATATGATTAGTGTCCTAGACTCGATATTAATACTTAATATCGTCGTGTTTCTCTTATTTTATCTCACATAATTGTTTGGTTATTTTTAGAAGTCCCATTACTCAAGAAATTAACTTATTTCAATTTCCATTCTTGCCTATTTTATCTTATTAAAACAAATATTAGACTAATATTACTTTAATTAACCCTAAATATTTTCTTAATTCTAGGATTTCAAAAGTTAATAGATGTTAATTCTAAATAGACTTAAATACTTATATATAGTCATTATCTAGTACATATTTGTATAACATACATATATATATACTTAGTAGATATATTATATATATATATATATATATATATATAATTTCAGTTTAGGTCAGAAAAACTTTCGTTGGAGAAATTTTAACTGTAAGCCTGCTCAAGGCCGCCGGCCTTTATCTCCAGGTGCCGGTGTAAAATCATTTTGAAGAAAAATTCATATCGAGTGCACCGGTGTTGAAAGCTGCCAGGTTTCAACGTACGCTGGCTCTACGCCGTCGGCGTAGATCTCCAGGAAGCCGGCTTACGTTCATGTTTTACGTGAAAATTATTTTATGTAGCCTCTGTTGAGTGTAAGCCGCCTATAAGCCGCCGACCTATCCATGTAAGCCGCCGGCGTTCAGCGTTTACACTGCCGGCCTTGAGACAGTGTTGCACTGTTCATCATCTTCCTCCTCGGTTCGATTCTTTTTCTTTGATTTTTATACGTTAAAAACTTACTTAAACTACTTCTAAGTGTTTATATATCATATATAAGGATATATAACAACTTTCAACACGTTTAAAAACAGGTATACATAGCTTTCGATTTTGTGAAAGTAAAACTAGGGTTTTGAAGTTTTACCTTGTTGGAGCTCGTTTGATGTAATCCGAAGCTCGTGTTTGTGTTTATTAAGTTCCTAAGATGATTATAAGTAAGTTACAATCCATATATTTGAACGAAAATCCTTTGAATCATGCCAACTTACCTTTGAACTCGTTTTTGAGGGTTTTTGGCTTTGTTTTTCCTTTGATCCGAGCTTGTGTTTTATGATCTGTTTGTTTTCTGTTTTTGATTCGTTTTGGTTGTTATTTGGAGTCTATTTCGTGCTGTGGAACTTGGGAATGAATGAGTTTTGTTTGTTCCTCATTAATGGCCTTTAATACACAAATATATATAGAAGAAGAAAGGGAAATGAGGTTGCGGCTGTTCTCCTTCGTTTTCCTCCGAATTTGTTCTCTTTTAGCTGTTATTTTCCTTGCAATTAATGTTAAAAAACTTAGCAACAAGTGATTGGTGGAGTGGTTAATTTGTTTGACAAATTTGGTGCATGATTGAACAAAATCCGGCTCCTCTTCTTCCTCCACAATTTGCACCAAAACTCAGCCGCCAAAACATATATATATATATATTAGTTTATTATTCTAATTTAGTTTTGAGTTAATTATACGAGTTATACGGGTATAAATCGACTAATATTTGGAAGTTTTCGTACAAAAATATGTGTATAAATTTATACAAAATACTTAGATTTTCAAATAATACAAATTTAGGTTATATATATACGTAGTTAATTATTCGTATAATTTTATCTCCCGCGATTTGGATTTCTTAAGCTCGTTAGGTCAATTTTTGTTTCAGACCTTAATAGCTTAAGAAAACTCGGTTTAGAACAATAGCGTGATCTGATTATTTATTTGGAGTTTAGATGTTGAGTTATTCATCATTTTATATTTTCGTTGTGTATTTAAAATCTTAATGGGTCATTTTTGGATCATCGTTTTCTATTTATAAGCGTAAATAATCATTTATGCAGTATTGGACTTAATACAGAAATCAAATTATATATATATATATATATATATCTTTAGTTTTGATAACAAACATGAAATCTTATTAGTAGCTTTTAATTTCAACTAGAGATCTTGAATTTAGGGTTTAAGTCTAAATATAAACTCATTACTACTCGTTATTCTAATCTTAAATCATTATTGAGATAAAAAACAATCATTTGATCTCTTTATTCATGTTTTCTATTTAAATCTATTTGTATACTAGGTTTCGGGTCTAGATTTTAGATCATATCTTGAATTAGTTATTCAAGATACAAAATCTCATTTTTGGTATTGACTAGGGTTAAAGAATTTCTTTATTCGGTTCCTAAATCTTTCATTTATCCAAAATCTAAATATTATTCTATTATTAGACTTCAATCAGAATCTAAATCTATTATCTAGTTTATACAATCTATTATAAAGTCGGGTACTAATGTGAAAAATTCCCGAGGATTACAGTTCCCGCTCTTGATCCAATGCCTATTCCACCACCCTCAGCGCAACAGACATTTGTAGCTATGCCAATGCCTGGAAATGCACAATCTCACACCGTACCCTTACCTCCACCACTACCCCTAAGGCCGTACAAGAGCTATTTGCCCGAGTTCATAAGGAGTAATAGATACTATGAGGGAGCCTTTGGAAAACCTGATGAGGCCGAGGATCGGTTGGCCCAAATAGAACGGTTGTTTGATGCATTTGAAGTGCCCCACCACCTAAGGGTTAATTTATGGTACATACCAGCTAAGGCTGAATACGAGGGTATGGTGAGAATCTAAGAGGAGAGAACTCGTGACACTTACTACATAGGAAATGTTCCGCTATGAATCCCTTGAGCATTACTTTCCTGGAAGTCTCTAGGTATAGTACAGTGCAGACTTTTTGCACGTATCACAAAGAGGCCGCACAGTGGAACAATATGAGACCAAGTTCAGTCGGCTGCTCCAATATGCCTATGACTCATACAAATATAGTGAGGAACTGAAGAGACAAGTATTTCTAAATGGCTTGGATGAGGACATGAGAGTGAGACTTGAGAAGTTCGATATCAAGACTTTTAGAGAATTGGTTGAAAGAGCCCGGATTGTTGAAGGGGCCAAAAAGAAAAAAACAAAGACCGCAGATAGAATACCCTCTGTGTTTGGAAGAAAGTTTTATGGGGTGTTAAGTTCAAGGTATCCCCAAAAAAGGTTCAAGCGCCTTGTTGGCTTCAAGGGAAATATAAGCGAGGGAAATAGAGGAAAGAATGTCCCTAAAACCTGAAGTTGCTGGAAGTGCAAGGGAAAGCACTACCCTAGGAGATGTCTGCAGGCAAGTCATAAGATCTCCGAGTGCCTTAAGAAGGCTACCACAACTTGCTTTGTCTGTATGCAAGTTACACTTTGCCAACGAGTGCCCATAGAGGACGGGTGCCCTAGCCAGGGCATTTGGAGGATCATCCTCGATAAAACCTGGACATAGGAATAGTGGAAACCCTGACAGTCGTTCTGGATTGGCTATGCATGGCATGAGGATATACAATCTAGAGGGATAATCGGCTTATGCGGAAGCTGAGGACGAAGGATATGAATTGGCTGCCTTAGAGGAAGACGATGGCTAAGATTTTGGACTTGTAACAGGTTAGTCTTCCAATCCTTATCTTTGTTTTTCAAACGATTATAAACTGCTTAGGATCCAAAGGTTATAAAAAGAAGAAATAAGTATCGTAATCTAAGATAAAGTTAGGAATGAACTAGAATGGTTTGAGTTAGTGATTAGTCATGATTGAATATAAGATGCATATTAGTAGATAAGATGACTGCTTACACCTTGTTTGATACGGGAGCTACATATTCATTTATCACCACCAGTGTGGCGAAAAAAGTTAGATTACCAATAGCCATCGCCACCTCCGACTTTCGTACCAACACTCCAACTGGAAATGTGGTAACAACTAATGAGGTGTTGAAAGACTGCCTAACAGTGATTCAGGGACATCACACAAGATGTGATTTGATTGTTCTAGAAATGAGTAAATATGAAGTAATTTTGGGTATGAGTTGGTTGACCTTTGCTAAAGCTATTGTAGATTGTAGATGGAAGAAAGTGGAGTTTAAAGAATTAGATGGAAAGGATGTCGAATTTAGGGAGAAACAACAAATTCAGAAAGAAATGAGTTGAGTTCGTTTGAACTACTCGTAGATGAGGAGGTCGAGACCGAAAAGGAAAGTTCTTTTGGTGTGATGGAAAATAAGGATGAGTTGCCTCGAGTTGAGGATATACTAGTTGTTAATGAGTTTTTGGATGTTTTCCCTGATAAACTACTAGGGTTACCCCAAAAGCGAGAGATCGACTTGGCACCGAACATGGAACCAATATCTAAAGCGCTTTACCACATGGCTCCTGTTGAGTTAAAGGAGTTAAAGAAACAATTACAGGAACTTTTGGATCAAGGATTCGTAAAGCCAAGTGTGTCACCATGGGGTTCACTAGTTTTGTTTGTTAAGAAGAAGGATGGATCAATGAGATTATGTGTGGATTACCAGGAGCTAAACAAAGTCACAATCAAGAATAGGTATCCGCTTCCTAGGATTGATGATCTGTTTGACCAGCTGCAACGAGCAAGTGTGTTTTCAAGGATTGATCTTTGGTCAGGATACCATCAACTAAGGGTTAAGCCGGAAGATGAACCCAAAACAGCATTTCGAGCTCGATATGGACATTATGAATTCTTAGTGATGTCATTTGGATTAACAAATGCTCTTGCTGCATTCATGGATTTGATGAACCGAGTGTATAAGCCTTTATTAGATAAGTGTTATAGTTTTTATTGATGATATCCTTATCTACTCAAAAACGTGCAAGCAACATGAAGAACACTTGCGCATGTCATTATAAACCTTAAGAGAACACAAGTTATATGCCAAGTTTTCCAAGTGTGATTTTTGTTTGGATAAGATCTCATTTTTAGGACATGTGGTATCAGGAGAGGTTATATCTGTGGACCCTGAAAAGATAAAAGTAGTAATGGATTAGAAACCACCCAAGATAGTAACAGAAGTAAGAAGCTTTTTAGGTTTAGCCGGGTATTATAGGAAGTTTGTTAAGGATTTTTCCAAGATAGCAAAACCTTTGACCCAATTAACCCAAAAAAATGAAAAGTTTATATGGACGGAAAAGAGAGACCAAAGCATTCAAAAACTTAAGCAGAGACTTGTTTCCGCTCCGATTTTGGTACTACCAAATCTTGAGAAGCGCTACACAGTTCATAGTGATGCATCAAGAAATGGTCTTGGATGTGTACTCATGCAAGAGGAGAAAGTGATTGCCTACGCTTCAAGACAACTAAGGCCATACGAACAGAATTACCATACACATGATTTGGAATTACCGCAGTGGTGTTCGTTTTAAAGATATGGCGACACTACCTTTACGGGCAACGGTGCGAGATCTACACTGATCGCAAAAGCCTTAAGTATTTGTTCACACAAAAAGAGTTAAACATGAGACAAAGACGATGGCTCAAGTTAATCAAGGATTACGATTTAGGGATTAATTATTACCCCAGGAAAGTGAATGTGGTTGCTAATGCGTTAAGTCGTAAGAATCACGGAGAAGTAGCAGCCTTGTTTACTGATCAAAAGGAATTAGTGAAGGAGTTTGAAAGGTTAAGTATTGAGTTCACAGAAGGAGATGCTGAGGTAGAAATAGCAAATTTGGTGATGGAACCCACTTTAGTGGAAAGAATTAAGGAAGCTTAGGGTTACGATGAGATAATACAAAGAACAAAGAGAGAAATTCAAGAAGGAAAATATACTGACTTCACGGTGGATGATGAGGATGTAATAAGAATGAAGGGACGACTCTGTGTACTAAGTGATGAGGAGATGCGAAAAGAGATCATGAGTGAAGCTCACAATTTTGGGTATACGGTATACCTGGGAGGAACGAAAATGTACCAAGATCTTAAAGGACATTACTGGTGGAACGTAATGAAACGGGACGTAGCTAAAAATGTGTTGAAATGTCTAATTTACCAGCAAGTGAAAGTAAAGCATCAAAGGTTGGGAGGATTATTGAAACCGTTGCTGATGCCGGAATGGAAGGGCGATCAGATTTCCATGGATTTTGTATGTAGATTGCCGAAAATGCCAATAGAGCATGATGCTATATGGGTTATAGTAGATCAGTTAACCAAGTCCGCTCACTTCCTACCAATAATTATGACATATTCTATGGATACATTGGCAAAGCTCTACATTAAGGAAGTCGTTCGTCCACATGGAGTACCAGCTGGGATTGTATCAGATCGAGACCCAAGATTTGTGTCCAAGTTTTGGGGAAGCATGCAAAAGTGCATGGGGACTAAGTTGCACTTCAATACGGCATATAATCTTCAGACTGATGGATAGTTTGAGCGAACCATACAAACCTTAGAGGATATGCTTTGAGCATGTGTGATGGAGTTCAAAAGAAGTTGGGAAGCACACTTACCCTTAATGGAGTTTTCTTACAACAATACTTATCACTCAACAATTAAAATGCCGCCTTATGAAGCTTTATATGGACGAAAGTGTAGATCCCCGTTATTTTGGGATGACGTGGAGAAATTGGTCCTTAGATCGGATCTTATACAAGATGCCACTTATAAGGTACGAGTTATCCGACAATTGATGAAGGAGGCTCAAGATCGACAAAAGAGTTGGGCATATCTAAAAAGGAGAGTTCTTGACTTTCAGATAGGCGATCATGTGTACTTAAAGGTAAATCCTATAAAGAGTATCCACCGGGCTCACAAGGGAAGTTGAGCCCCCGGTATATTGGTCCATTTGAAATACTTGATGAGTTGGAGAATTGGTGTACCACCTAGCTTTACCACCAAATTTGTCTGGGGTACACAATGTTTTTCACGTCTCTGTTCTTCGAAAACATATATTTGACCCGGATCAAGTTGTAGAATTCGAGCCGGTATTGTTAAAAGAGAACCTCACTTATGAAGAGCACCTAGTGCAGATTATAGATCAAAAAGTTCAAAAGTTGAGAAATAAGGAAATCAAGTATTTTAAGGTTCTTTGGAGGAATCACTCATACAAGGAGGCAACTTGGGAGGCCCAAAATGAGATGCGACAGAAATAACCCAATTTGTTTGAGGAATTAGGTACGCACTTCAAGTTTTGTGGACAAAACTTTCTTTAAGGGGGGTAGGTTATAAGCCTCAAATTTTTTTAGATAATATCGAGTTCAAACCCTTAACCCGAAAGTCAACTAGAGACCTTAAGTCAACAAATTCTTAGGAAACCCTTGTAGTTTAGATCCGGTAATCCCGTATTTTTTTTTAAACTAAGGAATCGAAATATGAGTGAAGGGTGTGGTCTGGTTCGTAATAATACTAGGATGCTTAAAAAGATAGGATTAGCGATTTTCGATCTATTTTGAACCCGATCGGATACAGACTTTGAAAAACGTGTCTCGAGGCTTGAGATGTTAAATATATGATACCGTTAGAATCGTAATTTCATAAGATTTCTAAATATATCAGTTATATAATTTTTCAGGCTATAAAAGTTACAGTTATAACCTTTTTATCGCATTTTCATTACTACCGATACTTTAAGTGTCTAACCTGCATTTTGATTTCTTCTACAATATTCACAACTACAACTACCCATAGCCTATTTCTTACATCTTTACATCTTACTCTTACAATTTCATCATTTTCCTTACAATTTATTTTTCTAATATAACTTTTACTACTTAAATTACTTAATTAATTTTGAATCTTACACAACACAACACAAACAAACCCCCTCTCTTCCTCTTGAATCCAGCGCAAATCCCCTCCCTCTTTCCTCTCTCCAGTTTGTTTTATTTTTTTTTTTTTGTTTAATCAAAGCAAACCCTAGTCCATTTCTCTGTATATACCTCTTTATGTCTACTTCATTTCACTTTCCTCCTTTCTTCCTTCTTACTTTAGAAAAAATTTTGCAAAAACTCTCTCCTCTTCCTCTTGCAAAATCGTAACTCACATACACACACACACTCACATTTTCTTTTTCTTCAAGTTACTTATTCCAATCATCCAATAGGTAATAGATCTATACTTTACTACCTTAAAAAACATGTAATGGCAAGTTCATTCATGTGTGACTCCACACAAAATCCCCATGAGCTTCAAGCTAGGGATGTGGAAACATTTAAACATGAGATCCTTGCCATCACAATGTTATGGATCTTGTTATTTAAGTTATTTTGCCATTGTCTTGTTTTATTATTGTCATGCCCCATAGGGTACCCTAAACGTAACAGTCCGCCACATACCATATAAGATTCCCGAATTACCACCTTAGTCTTTCGAGAGCCTTATATATATGTAAGGCGTACCTTTACACACAATAGAGTACAAGTCCAAATGGAGATAAAAGCTTAATTTGGCATGCATTAGTAGTAGGATGTCATTCATGAAACATAAATAAATATAACATAATCTAAGGGGCATTCCCCCGCAAAAGAATAATTAACGGTCTTATACAGTCATCCAAGTCTTAGAAGTTTCCTATGGAAGTCTGATACATAAATTCCAAGTTCTAGGGGAAACTCCTAGCTTCTGTACCTATTCAGCAGGGTCACGTCGCCTAAGCCACAAATGGGATAGCTGAAAAAGGAATGGACTGTAGGGACGTAAGCTAACTAGCTTAGTGAGTATAATCTTCCACAATAACATTCATGTCACAACGATTCAAGCAAGTTATTAATCAAGCAAGTGTATGCATCAAACATGTGAGTTCAACATACATATGACCAGCTGGAAATCATATGTGGATGGAATTGCGCCCTTCATCCCGGGTTAGCAGATTAACGACTACTGCGGCACTAACAATATCCTGTTTATGGTTCACGGTTAGCCTACGACTATTCGATGTCGTTTATGGTTCACGATTAACCTACGATTATTCGATGTCGTTTATGGTTTACGACTAACCTACGATTATTCGATGTCGTTTATGGTTCACGACTAACCTACAATTATTCGATATCGTTTATGGTTCACGATTAACCTACAAATGCTAATGCTCCTTCCCCTTATGATATGCACGTGTCGAATTTGGCATTAGTCCAAGTAGTTGATTAAGCCATTTACTTAGGCGATCAAACAATTTTTCATACAATCCATCATAGCTAAGTACACAATAAAAATTTATCACCCGGTTTCGATATTCTTAATTTGAGTTCTCACATCATCATCAACATATAATTTCCCATTATTTCCCATCATTCATATTCCATTCATTTGGCTTACATTCTAGTGCACTACTTTACAAGCACATACAATAAATGAATCGGGAAGAAAAACTCACTCCGCCATTGGTTCGCCTTTCTTCTAGTAATAATAATCTGGAGGCAAAGAGTCACCGTCCACGGGTTCACCTATTCATATAAGAAATACCCTAATAAGTATTCTACCATCTTAGGATTCTAAAACTCTAAGAAAACTTAGTGAAATCGAAATTCGCGTCATTTTCGAAAGTTCCGTTTTAAAATGGCTATAACTTGGTCGTTTTAAGTTGGAATTTCGCAAATTTTATATCGATTTCTATCTACTTTGGAAGAGCTTTCTAAATATGAAGTTTAAATCAAGTTTTGAAAATATCTAAGCCTCGGAATTGAGGGGTCAGATCTGTACAGTGGGTATATCGATTCCAAAAATGTGGTTTTCATGAATGCACTTAAGATTCATACGTACAAAATGAAACTAAATGCAATGGTAATGATTTTCCCTATCATGAATGTCATGATATGAACTCTAATGAGCCTAAGTTCTTATAACTTTTTTAGATTTAAAGAATTTAAATAAACTTTTTCTTAGAAAACCACTTCATGCTATTGTTTAACAAGTGAGTTTACTACACTTGGTCACACCTACATATTACAAGGATTTTCTTTAGGAAAACTCCACTTTATTTAAAGAAATTTTGACCCTTATATTAGTCATATCCTAGGTCTTTATTTCTTTAATAAAATCTTCATTTGTAAACTTTTAAGTGGGTCTTTTACTAGGGTGATTCCAAAGATCCGAATTTAGAAAATTCCATTTTCAAGTTGATTCCTTTAGGAAAAATGTATTTTATACTTAAAACTTTAAGTATTTATTATACCTATATCCTAAGGACTTCATTTATTTAGGAAAATACCATTTTTGAAGTTGGAAAAATAGTGTTTTCTAACCGTCTACCCATTATTACGAATTTGGTTTTCAAGACTTTTAAATCCAAACTTCTATTGGAATTCATCTCTTGTTTCCAACATTTTATTTAATAAAAACTCATTTAGACTCATGAAAAATATTACCAAACATTATCTATCACCTATAGGCTTCATTTCTCTTGAAAAATATATGTTTAGAAGTTGATAAAAGTGTTTTTAACTTAGGTTCCCAAAGTCATTCGAATTTACACAAGTCCATTTCTTGAAAAGTGTTTTCCTTTTTGACTTTATTAACTTATCTCCATTGATCTATATACTAAGAAGGTTATTTACTAAAGACAAAAGCATTAAGACTATTAATGCACATAAACACAAATTAATAATGAGACCTTAAATGCCTACATGATTATGAGTAGTAAAATGATGATCTATTATTTCAAATGCTTAAATGAGTTTTGAAAACATAAAAAACTATATTTTTATAAAAGATCTTTTGTTTAAAATACATTTTGATGGATAATATAAGCTTTGGCATGAAAACTCCTTTAAATGTTAGATCTACTTTGTAATGGTTCGTATTCTTGTTTTGACATTTCCTTGTCCCTAGCAAAAGCTCATGGGGTCCTTTGGTTGGAAATGTCTAAGAATCACTTAGCCATAACAAAGATCTATGAGTGGAAGGAGTAAAAGTTTACTTACTTAAAGTGAAATAGAAGATGAAAAGAAGAAATGGAAAGTTGTGTGGGTGAGTGGGGGGCACAATTTCTCACGGCAAGGGAAGGGAAAATGGGGAGGATTTGAGAGCTTTTACACTTTGTAAAAAAATTGAAAAGTGAAAGAATGAGGAAAGAGAGAGAAAAAGTAGTATTTATATGAAGTGAGATTAGGTTAAATGGAGTAAAAAATATTGCAAATCGAGTATGGGGGGGGGGAGGGCATCACGCGGTTTTGGGGAGCTTGTGGGGGAAGGGAATTAGTTTGAATTTTTTCTTTATTTGATTGATTTAACTTTGATGTATTTGTCATAATTTGTATGAAAAGTTAAGGGACAAAAAGTATTTAGAAAAGAGGTTGATTTGAGTGATGGTAAGGGTTGAAATTATAGAGGGTGCAAATAGGTAATATAGGTGGTACTTGTGAATAGTGACGAATAGTAGACAAGACAATTTGATTTCCGGTAGTAAGGAAATACGAATAAAAAGGCTATAACTGTATTTTTCATAAGCCGAAAAATTATGAAAAATATATTTTTGAAATCCTTATTTTATTTCGATTCAAATGAGTACTCATAAGTAAATTTTTGAAATTCTAGTTCGGGGCACGTTTTTCTATAATGGGTCTCGGGATGACCCGGAATTGAAATTTTCTTAAAATCTGATATTTTCTTGGTTTGAAATATAATCAAGAACTATATTAAAAATTAAATTTTCTTAGAAAAGTTTCTTAATTAGAAACCGAGGAAAAGTCAGAATTAGGGTTCCTAGTTCTCACTCCAGACTTGAGTTATTCCGGTTTAGGGTTTTGGTTTCCGGTTCTAAGGTTATCTTGACTACTTGGAAAACCAGGGTTTACAACCTACCCACCTTAAAAAGAGTTTTGTCCTCAAAACTGAACTGACGTACCTTGATCCTCAAACAACTCGGGGTATTTCCTTCGGATTTCCTCTTCAGCTTCCCAAGTTGCTTCCTCAGAAGCGTAGTTTCTCCACAGTACTTTAACTTATCGGATCTCTTTATTCCGAAGCTTCTGAGTTTTCTTATCCAAGATTTCTACCGGATGCTCTTCGTATGTGAGATTTTCCTTTAACCGAACGGGTTCCAACTTCACTATACGCTTAGGGTCAGGTACATACTTCCTTAACACTGATACGTGGAACACATTATGAACTCTCGATAAGCTTGGCGGTAAGGCTAGCCGATAGGCCAAATCTCCCACTCTTTCCAAAATTTCAAAGGGCCCAATATACCTTGGGCTTAATTTCCCTTGAGCCCGCATCCTCTTTATGCTCTTGATTGGATTTATCTTCAGATAGACATGATCACCTACTTGAAATTCCAGTTCTCTTCTCTTCAGATCAGCCCAACTCTTTTGTCTGTCTTGAGCTTCTTTCATTTTCTGTTGAATAACTCAGACCTTATCAGCTGCTTCCTGAACCAATTCAGGACCAATAGCTAGCTTTTCCACATCATCCCAAAACAGAGGCGACCTGCAACGCCATCCATATACGGCTTTGTAGGGTGGCATCTGAATGGTTGAGTGGTAGCTATTGTTATAGGCAAACTCAATTAGGGGTAGGTGATTATCCCAACTTCCTTTGAATTCCAATATGCAAGCCCTTAACATATCTTCTAAGGTCTGAATGGTTCGCTCAGACTGTCCATCTGTCTGAGGATGGTAGGCAGTACTGAAATGCAACTTGGTGCCTAGGCTCTTTTGTAGGCTCGTCCAGAACTTCGAAACAAACCTTGGATCCCGATTTGAAATGATTCCCGCTGGAATACCATGGAGTCGCACAATCTCCTTGATGTAGATCCTAGCCAATCTTTCCAACGAATAGGTCATATTAATTGGTAGGAAGTGTGCTGACTTCGTCAAACGATCCACTATTACCAGACTGCATCACATCCGGTGGAGGTTCTCGGGAATCCACACACAAAGTCCATTGAAATCTGATCCTACTTCCATTCGGGGATAGGTAGTGGCTTTAATAATACTCCTGGCCGTTGATGTTCCACTTTGACTTGCTGACACACGGCGCACTTCATAACATAATCCACCACATCCCTCTTCAATCCATTCCACCAATAATGGCTTTTTATGTCTTGATACATTTTTGTACCTCCCGGATGCATAGTGTAACGGAGTTGTGAGCTTCGCTCATAATTTCCTTTCTCAATTCTTCATCTTTCGGTACGCACAATCTCCCTTTCATCCTAACCACCTCTTCATCATCTAGGGTAAAGTCACTATACTTCCCTTTGAGAACTTCTTCCTTGATCTTCTTTATCGCCTCATCATATCTTTGAGCTTCTTTAATCCTCTCGATCAAGGTGGTTCCATGACTAGATTTGCAATCTCCATTTCGACATCTTGCCCTACAAACTCAATTTTTAACCTTTCGAGTTCCCTTATCAGCTCTTTTTGCTCTGTGATTAGGGCTGCTACTTCTCCATAATTCTTTCTGCTCAAGGCGTCAGCCACAGCATTTACCTTTCCCGGACAGTAATTGATTCCAAGTCATAGTCCTTTATGAGTTCCAACCACCGTCTCTGCCTCATGTTTAACTCCTTTTGTGTGAACAAATATTTGAGACTCTTATGATCTGTGTACACTTCACATCTTTGTCCATACAAATAATGTCTCCATAACTTCAAGGCAAAAACCACAGCGGCCAACTCTAAATCATGTGTTGGATAATTTTGCTCATGAGGCCTTAATTGCCTGGAGGCATAGGCAATGACTTTTCCCTCTTGCATCAGTACACATCCGAGGCCATTCCTGGAGGCGTCACTATGCACTGTGTAAGGTTTTTTGGGGTCAGACAATACCAAAATTGGAGCTGACACCAAGCGTTGTTTCAACTCTTGGAAACTTTGCTCCCTCTTATCTGTCCACACAAACTTCTCATCCTTTTGTGTCAGTTGAGTCAGAAGTTTGGCAATCTTGGAGAAATCTTTCACAAACTTGCGGTAATAACCAGCCAAACCTAGGAAGCTTCTCACCTCAGTTACCGTTTCGGGCTGTTTCCAATCCACTACAGCCTTAATCTTTTCGGGGTCAACCGATATTCCATCTCCCGTCACCACATGCCCAAGAAAAGATATCCTATCCAACCAAAAATCACATTTGGATAGCTTGGCATACAATTTATTTTCTCTTAGGGTTTGTAACGCCATCCTTAGGTGTTCCTCGTGTTGCTCCCTGGTTTTGGAATAGATCAAAATATCATCTATGAACACGATTACACACTTATCCAAGAGTGGTTTGTAAATTCGGTTCATAAGGTCCATAAATGCAGCCGGTGCATTGGTTAACCCAAATGGCATCACCAAGAACTCATAGTGCCCGTACTGTGTGCGAAAAGCTGTCTTAGGCACATCTTGCGGCTTTATTCTCAACTGGTGATAACCCGAGCGCAAATCGATGCGCGAGAACACACTCGCCCCTTGAAGCTGATTGAAGAGGTCATCGATTCTTGGAAGGGGGTATCGATTTTTGATCGTGACTTTATTTAACTCCTGGTAATCTATATATAATCTCATAGACCCGTCCTTCTTCTTTACAAATAACACCGTGCGCCCATGGCGACACGCTGGGTCTTTTGAATCCTTGATCTAAAAGCTCTTGCAATTGGGTTTTTAATTCCTTTAATTCCACCGGGGCCATCCGGTATGGTGCCTTTGATATCGGTTCTGTACCCGAGGTTAGAGTGATTTCAAAATCAATCTCTCTTTTTGGTGGTAAACCAGGTAAGACTTCGGGAAATACATCCTCAAACTCATTCACCATGGGTATGTCTCTCTTTTCTCCTTTTCTCCTCTCTAACCCAAGCATCCTCGATTGGCACGATTTCCTCATCTTCCATCATTAGCTCAAAGGAGCTTAACCCGAAATCCTTCGCACCATGGTCTCTCCGAGGAAGTCTACTCTCTCCTTCCTGTGGTCATCAAAACTTATCATCTTTCTTTGACAATTCACAATGCTTTAACCTTACTTAGCCAATTCATCCCAAGGATAACTTCATATTTACTCATCTCCCATACTATCAAATCGCTTGTTGAGATATGTCCTTGGATTTCTAGCAAACAATCCTTTATTATCTCTCGGGTCGACACAACACTACTTGTGGGTGTCTTAATCCTTAAGCTTGTGGTGGTCATGGCTATGGGTAGTCCAAGCTGCTTAGCCAAACTGGTAGTGATAAAGGAGTGGGTTGCTCCCGTGTCAAACAACACATAAGCTTCACTCCCATTTACTCTTATGCGTCCTGTTACCATAAGCATTCATCACTACTTAGTCCTAATCACACAACAACTATCTATTCCAAGGTTTCTAGATTTCAACTTTTCCTCTTTCACAGTTTTAATTTCCTTTTTAAAACTTGCTAAGAAAACAAAGAACTTTTATCTTAAAAAGGAACTTGTTACTGACCTGTCACCAAGCCGCCATCTACATCATCGCCTTGGTCCAGTGCGGCTAGCTCCATGCCTTCCTCCTCATCATCCTCGATCATCCATTGGCCTTCAAAGTTGTACATCCACATCCCATGCATGGCCGAAGCTGTGCGACTTCCACCCTTGCTACCAGATCGTGGGGTGTTATCACTTCCCGGATTTCCATAAGGCCGGGTAGCCACACTTTTCCGTTGAGGGCACTCGGAGGTTACGTGGGCCTTTTCCTTACAAAGGTAGCAGGTTATTGCCATCTTCTTTGGGCAAGCATAGACTAGATGGCCTGCCTCGCCACAGAAGAAGCACTTGCCCTTCAGCTGTGGGCATTGTCTTGGGTAGTGGCTTCCTTTGCACTTCCAACAGGAAATGTTGGGCTTGGTTTGGTTGAACTTTCCACCATGGTTATCCTTAAAACCATGGTAAGGCTTGAATCTTTTCCCTTTATAGCTTGAGCTGGAGGCGTCAAAGTGCCTTTTTTCGAACACTCTTTTGTCCGATTCAACATACTTCCTCTTCTTGGCCCCTTCAATCAACCGGGCCTTCTCAATTACCTCAAGATAGGTTGGCAACCCAGATTCCTGTATCTTTACCCTTAGGTCTTCATCGAGACCTTCCAAGAATACTTGTTTTGCAGTTCCTCATTGTTCTTGTATGATTCAGGATCATATTGCAGCAGATGATTGAATTCCGTCTCGTACTGCTCAATCGTTCTGCCTCTTTGTCTCACATGTAAGAAATCTGCGCTATACCTCACTCGGAGGCTGGCAGGGAAATATTTCTCTAGGAACTCCCTGCGAAAGGTCTCCCAGCTAATCGGGGGTGCCAAACTCCTTCGTTTCGATTCCCACCATACCCGGGCGTTATATGATAAGATCATATTTTGTACAAATCTTAATAATCAATTGAGATAGAATGGATATTTGTTTTGATTAAATTTTATGTTTCAGGACTAATTTAGATAAAGAAATCAAAACAAGTGAATTTGAAGTAAAAAGAGGAAAAATTGAAGTCAAGGCCGGCAATTCAGCATTGAAAGCTGCCGGCTTTCAGACGGCGTAAAATCCAAGGCCGTTGCAGCACGGCCAGCTTTGCCCAGCATAAGTTAAACAACATTCAAAGCCGCCTTAAAGCTGCCGGCGTAGAAGATGAAGAAGCCAGCGTAAATGAAGGCCGGCAGCCCAGAACTGAAACATCACCAACTTTGAAGGAGTTACATTATAAGCCGGCATGAAAGCCGCCGGCTTTGAGACAGTGTACATGGAAGAATTGAAGAGACATGAAGATATCCAACACTTGAAGGAAAATGAAGCAACACATCTGTTGGAATGCCTACGCCGGTGTTATAGCCGCCGGCCTTGTGACGGCGTTCGTTATAAATCTACCCAACGCTTCATTTCTGACTACATACGCCGGCTAGATCTACGTTCAAAGCCGCCGGCGTTAAAGCGGCCTACATTGTAACAGATATTGAAGGCTGCCAGTGCACTGCCTGCGCAAAGAACAATTTGAAGATACGCCGCCTGTATGCCGCCGGCGTAGGATCCATAACGGCCGGCGTACATTGAGAAACAGCAAAGTTCATTAATTGTTTTTCACGAAATTTTTCCTATAAATAGGGGGTCTTCCCCTCACATTCAGAATCATCCAAGTAACCAAATATCCAATACTACAAGTAGCTTTAGAATATTTAGAATAGGCATTTCATAAGAGATTTTGAAGAGATTTGAAGATTTACAAGATTTGCAAGTGAAGCTTTAGTATTTTGAATTGGTGATTTCTAATCTTATTCTTTTTATGCAATTCATATACTTGAATATTCTGATCATAATGAAATCATTTGCAATTTCTTATTTGATTGTTGAATCATCATTCATGAGTAGCTAAATTCTTTTTGTGAGAAGTTGATGAAGCTTTAAACATACTAAGATGATTTTTGAATCCATGTTATAAGATATTTAGAATCATGAAATATTCATATTGAATTCTGATTATTCATCATATTTTTGGTGTATAAGAATTCTAACAACTTGGAAGGGAAATTAGTATTCACATGAATTCATAAATTGAGATTAAATTGCAATTGCGGAAGCGGCGTAGTTTAATCTAATTTAGAAATTGTCCATGAATATTAATGCAATGTTTTATGTTGATTTCTCACTAAGGAATTAGGAGATTTTAATATAAAGTATTAGTCAATTGTAGAATCGGAAGATTTATAATTGTACTTTTGATTCCACTAATGATTTATTTTAACGGAAGTTGTTGAATTGTTTTATGGTTAAAAAGGTTTTCAAACTTTGTTTTTAAATCTTGACAATTTCTTATGAATGTTCATGAATCTAATTATCATTATAACATGAGTTCAAGTTGATTAGCAATAGTTTAAAGTGGATTCTGTTCCTTCCCACACTGTTCATCATCTCCCTCTCTTTAAAAGCTCATTGCATTTCATATAGTTAATTAGTTAGATAAGTTAGTTTAACTTAATCATTTTGAAAAAGATCAATTGCCTAGATATTAGTATTAGTCGATAATTGTCTAGTAGTTAGTAAATCCTTGTGGGATCTGTCACGCTCCGAAGGGTACCCTAAACGTGTCAGTCCGCCGTACACAATATTAAAGCCTAAGAATGACCACCTCAGTCACGCGAAGGCTTCCATACTATGTACAAGGCGTCTAACACATAAAGGAGACAAATCGGAATGATACATTTTATGTTGATACAATTGAGTAACAATGTAAAGGAAATACAATCCACTATACTCCAAATACAAAACACTATACTTCAAAATACAGTTCATCAAACTTCAATTACATTCATCCCAAAACTTCACTACATAAAACTATTACAAAGCAAATCGTAAAGCTTAGCCAAAAACTTCAAGCATTCTTATATCTTGCCGGGATCCCGAAGTTATTCTTGACTTCAACCATCTCGGTCCCCACTTAGCTTTCTTGGAATAACCTGCTCATTTAAACAACTATTGGGGTATAAGCTACACTAGCTTAGTGAGAATTCCCTTAATTTCGTACCATAACAACAAGTTATTTATCAATCATATGCTATGCATGAACAAACACGTGAGCAAGCAATTATGCATGGGTAACCGGAACCCACACACAGAACGGATTTACGCCCTCCGTATCTTGGGTTAGGAATGGTATTGAGTCTACACGACCGCTGCTAGTCCCCAAGCCCTGGCTCTTAGCACTCGACTCGGCTAGGCTCATCCAAGGATGCGTCCACATGCGCCTTAGTACCCTAGAATGAGCTCTGGCACCGGGCTCGTTATTCAAACGAGGCAATCAACGGACCATACCGATCGACCTGCGTAGGAGTAGCACTCTACCAAATGCAATATGTCCGATGCGATGCATGATCAATTTACTTTTTGCTTAGGTCAAAATATTTATACATTCTTTAGAGTGACCAGGCAATATCATACACATAAATAATATGAACCATGCAGTTATCCAATCAAATCGTGGTTTCGATATGCTTTAGTATTCCTTGGCATACATTCATCATAGTCTCATCATATACCCCATCCCCATTCATATCGATTTTTATCTTGTTCCTAAAATTCTAATGCGACTAATTACAAGCACAATCAAGGTAACAAACAAGGAGAAAACTCACTCAGCCATTGGATCACCGGTCTTCTAGTAATAATAGTCCGGTGGTAGGGAATCGTCGAACTCGGGATAACCTAAAAAGGAATAAATACTCTAATAAGTATTTCAACTCAAACTAATCCAACGACTTCATACGAACTGATCAAATTCGTAATTCGCATCCTAAGCGGGAATTCCAACTTAAAACGGCCATAACTTGGTCATTTTAACTCGGAATCTCGCAAATCTTATATCGATTTCTATCTACTTCGGAAGAGCTTTCTAAATATGAAGTTTAAATTAAGTTTTGAAAACATCTAAGCCTCGGAATTGAGGGATCAGATCTGTACAGCGGGTTTATCAATTCCAAAAATGCGGTTTTCATGAATGCATTTGAGATTCCTAAGTATAAAATGATACTAAATGCAATGGTAATGATTTTCCTATCATGAATGTCATGATGTGAACTTTAATGAGTCTATGTTCTTACAACTTTTTGGATTTAAAGATTTTTAAAAATAAACTTTTCTTAGAAACCACTTTATACCAATGTTTAGTAAGTAAATTTCCTACACTTGACTACACCTACATATTACAAGGATTTTCTTTGGGAAAACTCTATTTTGTTTAAAGAAATTTTGACCCTTATATTAGTTATATCCTAAGGCCTTTATTTCTTTAATAAAATCCACATTTATAAACTTTTAAGTGGGTCTTTTACTATGGGGTTTCCAAAAATCCGAATTTACAAAAGTCCATTTTCAAGTTGATTCTTTTAGGAAAAATATATTTTGTACTTAAAACTTTGAGTATTTGTTATACCTATATCCTAAGGACTTCATTTATTTAAGAAAATATCATTTTTGAAGTTGGAAAAATAGTGTTTTCTAACCCTACATACATTATTACGAATTTTGTCTACATGACTTTTAACTCAAAACTCCTATGGACTTCATTTCTTGTTTCCAACATTTTCTTTAGTAAAATCTCATTTAGACTCATGAAAAATATTACTAAACATTATCTATTACCTATAGGCTTTATTTCTCTTGTAAAATAGAAGTTTAGAAGTTGATAAAAGTGTTTTTAACCTAGGTTTCTAAAGTCATCCGAATTTACACAAGTTCATATTTTGAAAAGTACTTTTCTTTTTGACTTCATGGACTCATCTATCTATAGATCTATATACTAGGAAAGTCATTTACTAAAGACAAAAACATTAAAGACTATTAATGCACATAAACACAAAATAATAATGAAACCTTAAATGCCTACATGATCATGAGTAGTAATATGATGGATCTACTTTATCAAATGCTTAAATGAGTTTTGAAAACATAAAAACTATATTTTTATAAAAGATCTTTGTTTAAAAACACTTTTTGTTGGAGGAACATCAAGCTTTTGGTATGAAAGCTTCTTTAGAAGTTAGATCCACTTTGTAATGGTTCGGGATTCTTGTTTATATCTCATTGTCCCTACTAAAAGATCATGGGGACATGGAGTTGAAATATCCAAAAATCACTTAGCCATAACAAAGTTTTATGAGTGGGAAGAAGTAAAAGTCTACTTACTTGAAGGTAAATGGAAGATGAAAAGAAAATGGAAGTTGTGTGTGTGTGTGGGGGAGCCTTAAAGTTTCGGCCAAGAGAGAAAAGAGGGAATGGAGAGAAGAGAAAAAGAGAGTGTTTTGAGAGCTTTTTCACTTTGTGAAAATGGAAAAGTGAAAGAATGAGGAAGGAGAGAGAAAAAGTAGTATATATATGGATTGGATTTAGGTTAAATGAAACTAAAATAATTTAAAAGAATTTGCAAAATGGAGTTTCATGGGGAGGGTTTCACGCCAATCAATGTATGGGGAGGAGGGAAGATTTGATTTTGATTTAACTTGTCATAACTTGTAATGAAGGTGAAGGGACAAAAAGTAAAGAGAAAAGAGATTGATTTGAGTGATGGTAAGGGTTTGAAATGGTAGAGTGTGCTAATAGGTAGACTAGGTAGTATAGGTGGTACTTTTTGAATAGTGATGAATAATTGACAAGACAATTTAATTTCCGGTAGTAATGGAATACGAATAAAAAGGCTATAATTGTATTTTTCATAACCCGGAAAATTATGAAAAATATATTTTTGAAATCCTTATTTTATTTCGGTTCAAACGAGTATTCATAAGTAAATTTTTGAAATTCTAGTTCCGGGGCACGTTTTTCTATAATGGGTCTCGGGATGACCCGGAATTGAGATTTTCTTAAAATCTGATATTTTCTTGGTTTGAAATATAATCAAGAACTATATTCAAAATTAGATTTTCTTATAAAAGTTTCTTATTTAGAACCCGAGGAAAAGCCGAAATTAGGGTTTCTAAGTCTTTCTCACAAAGCTTGAATTAAACCGGTTTAGGGTTTCATTTTCCGGTTTCTGAAGTTTACTTGATTACTAGGAAACCCAGGGTATATATAAAAATAATAATAATAATAATAAAATTGTGTAATGAAATAAAATGAATAGTGCAAAAGACTAATCAATTACCGGTAGAAATGAAAATACGATAAAAAGGTTATAATTGTAACTTTTATAACCCGAAAAATCATATAACTGATATATTTAGAAATCTCGTGGAATTACGAGTCTAATGGTACTAATGGTATATTTTTGATATCTCGAGTCTCGGGACACGCTTTTCAAAGTCTGTATCCGAACGGGTTCGAGATAGGTCAAAAATTTACCAATCTGATATTTGTGAACAAACTTATATTACTACGAGCTATTCTACATATTTAAACTACCTTTCGGCCCTAGAGTTAGGGGCACTAGATTGCCGGACTTACTCTATTGTATTTCGGTTAGGGTTTCCGGATGATTTTCCGGTTTAGACCTTTGCAATTTGGAAACTGAGATTTTCTGTTTATATAACGTATTTAGTTTGAGAAATTTATTTTAAATTTTATTTTTATAAGTATTTAATATCTCTCACTGCTTTCGGAAATCTTGAATTGAATTATTATATCCGGAGTTATATCGGTAATGGTTACCAGATATGATTTTCTTGAGTTTGAGTCAAATATAGATTTTTTTGGAATGAATTTGGGGAAATCTTGATTTTTATAATTTGCTTTGAAAAAGGATCTTCGTAGTGTTTTGTTTTCGAATTTATTTAGCTTCGATTTAAGGTTTTATGAACAATTAGTTAACTTAAGGATTATTTAATTTTTTTATTTTGTTTCTTGAATTCTTCCTTCTTAAGATTACGAGATTTCAATTTCTAACTCGTTCTATGATTCTTGGAAGTTTGATTTTAGCGTTAGGGCTTTATTGTGATTTCCATCTCTTAGGATTATTAGTCTGGTCGTTTAGGGAATTTCCAAAGTCTATATTTTATTATTGGCAGATAAAGTTTTCTTAATCGTGCCAAAGCCTAATTATGGAATTGGCCTTTGGTGATTTCCTGATCCTTCAAATTGTCATGTTATGGATTAATTTGCTTTTTTTTAGCAATTTATCACTGTGTTTTATTTTTATCCCGATTTTTATGAATTATAGATTAGGTAAGCAATTTATCTTACGTAATGGTTTTTGGACTTAAGGACTTTTGTAGTCCTTATTTTATTTTTAGATTTTCTCAAGACTAATGAATTCTTACTTTCGTTTATATTTCAGGACTCGTTCAAAGTTCGGTTTTAATTTGGAGTGATTTTTAAGGTTTATTTTCGAAGTTCATCGTAGAATTATTTACTGAAATTTTCCGGGGCTTACAGGAACGACACTTTATTCATGCTATATTACAATAGAAGACCTAATGCGCTTGCTAGAAATATGCTTTAAAATTCAATACTTATCACAGCACATCAAGTTTTCTGGCGCCGTTGCCGGGGATTTATTAATATTAGACTAACTTCAGCTTTGCTAGTAGTTTAGGTTTAAATTTAGTTTGAAATTTTTCCTTTTCTCTTTGCAGGTTATATGCGAAGAAGTAGAAGTGCTGAAATTCTACCTTTAGATCCGGAAATCGAAAGAACCCTGCGACAACAGAGAAGAAGGAACCAAAGAAGAGGAGCAATGGCAGAAAATCAAGAAAATCAAGATAACAACAACCAATTGCAACCAGCTGCTCCAAAGGCAATTCGAGACTATACGGTGCCTACTATTCAAGATCCCGCCATACGAATGCCCACTGTGGAGGCAAACAATTTTGAGCTTAAACCGTCCCTAATTCAAATGGTTGAATCACATCAATTTGGGGGATATCCAAATGAGACGCCAGATGAACACATTGCCAAATTCCTTCAATACACCAACACTGTTAAACTCAATGGTGTAAGAAACGAAGTCATTCGACTTCAGCTTTTCCCTTTCTCTCTTAGGGATAAAGCTTTGGCATGGTACAACTCCCAACCTCCAGATTCAATCACCACATGGGCTGATCTGACAAAGAAGTTTTGAAAGATTTTTCCCTCCAGCAAGAACCGCCAGATTAAGAAATGAAATTTCCAACTTCACCAAATTCCCTGGAGAATCATTATATGATGCTTGGGAAAGATTCAAAGAGGCGGTCAGAAAGTGTCCACACCATGGTTTACCCGATAATCTACTAATTGAAATTTCTACCTCAGTCTTGATGAAGCTTTAAGGTCATTAGTAGATGCTACATCGGGCGGATCACTGATGGGGAAGACATATGAGGAAGCTAGTGAGATTATTGAAGAATTAGCTTCTGCTGCTCATAATTGGAGTTGTGAAAGAACAAGATCTAAAGTAGCATCATTGGAAGATAAAGAAGATATCTCACAACTCAAAGCTCAAATGGCACTCTCATCACTCAAGTAAGTAAACTCACAACTACAAATACTTCCAATAAAAACAACAAGTGTTTTGTTGTGAGATTTGCTCAGGACCACACTCCTCTTTTGAGTGTCCACATGGATCATCTTCAAATGACGAGCAGCTTAATTATGTGGGAAATTTCCAAAAGGCAATTTTGGAAACACATATCATCCGAATATGCGAAATCATCCAAATCTTTCATATCGGAATGATGCCAATGTTCTAAAGCCACCACCTGGTTTTCAAGGACAAGGATTGTGAGAAATGCCCACCTCAACAGCAAATTCAAACATCCACTGATGCATTACTGAGGGATTTCATTGTTACCACAACAAATTCACTCAACAATCAGAATGCAATCATTCAAGATTTGCAAGGGAAACTCCATCAACTTGCACAGCAAGTGAGTAATAGACCATGGGTCTTTACCAAGCAACACGGAGGAGAATCCCAAGTCTGTAAATGCAATCACATTGAGAAGTGGAAAGGAGATTGCTCCAGTTGAGGAACTACTATGAAGAGGAAATTCCACCACAAAACAACAAAGGGAAACGAAAGATGGAGGAAACTATTCAAAAACCACCTGAGGTGAAATCATATGTTCCTCCCGTTCCTTTTCCAGGAAGATTAAAGCAACAAAAGCTTGATGAGCAATTTTCAAAATTCCTGGATGTTTTCAAAAAGCTGCACATCAACATTCCATTCTTAGAAGTAATTCAAGGAATGCCTTCCTATGCCAAATTCATCAAGGAATTGCTGTCTAACAAGAGGAAGATTGATGGAATGTGATACTCACTGGAGAATGTTCCATGATCCTACAGAAACAAACAACCAGTCTGCCCACTAAGCTCCGAGATCAGGGAAGTTTTACTGTTCCTTGCACCATTGGTGATTGTTATTTTGATAAAGTTTTAATTGATTCTGGTGCAAGTATCAACTTAATGCCTTCATCTATATTTCAAAAACTAGGATTAGGAGATTGCAAAGATACACATGTAACTTTACAACTTGCTGATAGAAGTGTAAAATACCCTAGGGGTATTGTAGAAAATGTCCTAGTTAAAGTTGACAAATTCTTTTTCCTGTGGATTTTGTAGTGCTTGACATGGATGAAGATAGGGAAGTTCCCATGATCTTGGGCAGACCGTTCCTTGCAACAGGAAAAGCACTATTGATGTGGAACAAGGGCAACTTACATTACGGGTGATGGATGAACAGGTTACTTTCAATGTCTATGAGGCAATGAAGAAATTTGATGATGCCAATGCCTGTTACACCATCAATACCATTGATGAGCTGGTTTCTGAGTCACTTGAGGAACAAACTGGTGTGGAGACTATGGAGTCTGTCTTGAAGACGTGGACAATTGGAGTGATGATGAAGAGGAAGAGAGACAATGGAAAGATGTACCAATGATCAAAACCAGATATTATGAATCTTTGGGTACAAATGAGCAAAGCAAGTTCCATCTTTGATGCAGCCACCAACCTTGGAACTAAACCACTTCCTGACCATCTGAAGTATGCTTTTCTTGGAATTGGCGATACTTTGCCAATTATCATTTCATCTGCATTGACAGATACACAAGAACAACAGTTGATTGATGTGTTGAAAAAGCACAAAGAAGCAATCGGATGGACCATTGCTGATATCAAGGGTATTAGCCCTACCATTTGCACTCACAAAATTCTTATGGAAGCTGAGTGTAAACCTACAGTTCAACCACAAAGGAGACTTAACCCGACACTTAAAGAAGTTGTCAAGAAAGAAGTTTTGAAGCTGCTTGACGCAGGTATCATCTATCCTATCTCTGATAGTAAATGGGTTAGTCCGGTTCAAGTAGTGCCAAAGAAAGGTGGTATGACTGTAGTGAAGAATGAGCAAAATGAATTGATTCCTACTCGTACTGTGACTGGGTGGAGAGTTTGTATTGATTACAGGAAGTTGAACGATGCCACTCGAAAGGATCACTTTCCACTTCCCTTCATTGATCAGATGTTGGAGAAACTTGCAGGGCATGATTATTACTGTTTTCTTGATGGATATTCTGGATACAATCAGATTCTATTGCACCCGATGATCAAGAGAAAACAACATTCACTTGTCCTTATGGCACATTTGCCTTTAGGAGAATGCCTTTGGACTTTGCAATGCACCTGCTACATTTCAGAGGTGTATGATGGCTATATTCTCAGATATGCTTGAGAATTTTATCGAGATCTTCATGGATGATTTTTCAGTCTTTGGAAAGTCATTCGATCTATGTCTTGAGAATTTAGCCTCGGTTCTACAAAGATGCAAAGATACCAATCTGATCCTGAATTGGGAAAAATGCCACTTCATGGTTAGAGAAGGGATAGTGTTGGGTCACAAAATTTCTGCGAGAGGAATTGAAGTGGATAAAGCCAAAGTGGAGATTATTGAGAAGTTACCACCACCACGACTGTTAAAGGAGTCAGAAGTTTTCTTGGACATGCTGGCTTCTACAGACGATTCATCAAGGACTTCTCCAAAATTTCGAGACCTCTTTGCAATCTTCTGGAAAAAGATGCGGTGTTCAATTTTGATGAGAAATGTCTGCAGGCATTCAATTTATTAAAGGAAAAGCTCATTTCCACACCAGTGATCATTGCGCCAGACTGGGAGCTTCCTTTCGAACTCATGTGTGATGCCAGCGACTTTGCAGTTGGAGCGGTACTTGGTCAGAGACGAGGTAAGATCTTTCATGTTATATACTATGCAAGTAGAACACTAAATGAGGCCCAGAGAAATTATGCCACTACTGAGAAAGAGCTTTTAGCTGTTATCTTTGCATGTGATAAATTTAGGCCTTATCTGATAGGTTCTAAAGTTGTAGTATACACTGACCATGCAGCTCTCAAGTATTTGTTTGCTAAAGCTGATGCAAAACCTAGGTTGATTAGATGGGTTTTACTACTGCAAGAATTTGATCTTGAAATTAAAGATAAAAAGGGAACTGAAAATGTTATTGCTGACCATTTGTCTAGACTTGAATCTGATAGTCTCGACATTCCTATCAATGAGAAGTTCCCTGATGAACAATTGCATGCAGTAGAGATTCTTGATTTGCCATGGTATGCTGATATTGTGAATTATTTGGTTAGTAAGATTATCCATATGGTTTCATATCCTCAAAAGAAAAAGTTTTTGCATGATGTAAAATACTATTTTTGGGATGAACCATATCTGTTTAAAAAATGTGCTGACCAAATAATTAGAAGATGTGTGCCTGAATCTGATCAGCTTAGCATTTTAGAACACTGTCATTCAAGGGAAGCAGGGGACACTTTGGTGTTCAAAGGACTGCAGCAAAAGTATTGTCATCTGGATTTTATTGGCCTAACTTGTTTCGTGACTGCAGGAATTTCATTATGTCATGTGCTCAATGTCAAAGGACAGGTAACATTTCTAAACGACATGAATTACCACAAAACAATATTCTGGTAATTGAGCTTTTCGATGTTTGGGGGATTGACTTTTATGGGTCCTTTTCCCTCATCTTTTTCAAATAAATACATACTTGTGGCAGTTGATTATGTTTCAAAATGGGTGGAAGCTGTTGCTTTACAAACAAATGATGCCCGAGTAGTTTTGAAATTTTTGAAAAAGAATATTTTTACCAGATTTGTGTGCCAGAGCTATAATTAGTGATGGGGGGTCTCATTTTTGTAACAGGCAATTTGAAAAACTTTTGGCAAAATACGGTGTTACACATAAAGTGACTACCCCCTATCATCCACAAACAAGTGGGCAAGTTGAAGTTTCTAATAGGGAGATAAAAAGAATTTTGGAAAAAAACAGTTAATGCATCAAGAAAAGATTGGTCTTCAAAATTAGATGATGCATTATGGGCTTACAGGACTGCTTTTAAAACCCCTATTGGAATGTCCCCATACATGCTTGTTTTTGGTAAATCATGTCATCTTCCTGTAGAACTTGAGCACAAGGCATTTTGGGCTATAAAATTCCTTAACTTTGATGAAAAAGCTGCAGGTAAAAAGAGATTGCTCCAATTGAATCAACTGGAAGAATGGAGAAATGAGGCATTTGAAAGCGCTCGTATCTATAAGGAACGAGCAAAGAAATGGCATGATAGGAACATCATCAAACGAGAATTTTTTCCTGGACAAAAAGTGTTACTTTACAATTCTCGTTTGAAGTTGTTTCCTGGAAAATTACGGTCAAGATGGTCGGGACGTTTGAGATAGCAAAAGTTTTTCCATATGGAGCGGTTGAATTAAAAACTGAGGATGATCGGACTTTTAAAGTGAATGGGCAACTGCTCAAGCATTATTTTGAGGGGGAAAATCTTGACAGTACTACTACTGTCATCAATCTTAAAGAACCATGATCAGGTCAGGAAAGTGGGCTAAGCGACTTTAAACTAAGCGCTTCTTGGAGGCAACCCATGTCTAATTTTAGAGTAATTTTTATTTGTTTGTTTTTACTAACTTAGCTATTAGTGTGGCAGGATATTTGATAATTTGAAAAAAAAAATAATTAAAAGGTTGAAGGCCGGTTCAGAGCTGCCAGCCTTGAGCAAGCTCTGAGAAAACGATGAAGGCCGGCTCAAAGCCGCCGGCTTATCGCCGGTGTAAAGGAGTAGGTGAGCACCGCAAGAGAGGCCGGCAGTGGAGAGTTGAGGCCGCCGGCTTTGCCAGCGTTGAAACACAAGATTTAGGCGGCTTGGGAAAGGTCTAGGCCGCCGGCTTATATGCCGGCGTGGAGTACAAGATTTACGCTGGCAAGGGAAGGTGAAGGCCGCCGGCTTAAGGCCGGCGTTTATTGCAGATTTCTTGATTTCTGAAAATTCCCGATGAAGGCCGGCATCTGAGATTTAAAGCCGCCAGCTTTATGCGGCGTATCCATTTAGGCCGCAGCGTAAATCGATAAGCGGCCAGCTTTGAGCTCTCGGTATGTAATTTTTTCACTTACACTGGCTTAAAGCCGCCGGCTTACATTGCAGAAATGCCGGCGTACATTGTGCAGAAGCTTAAAAAACAGGTACGAATCTCTCTCTCTCTTTCATTCTCTCATCCTCATTCCTCTCAATCACTCAAATCAACAAGTTCCCTCCTAGTTCATCGTTCCATTGTATGATTATCCACCTGATCAAGTAGTACATCCTTTGTTCTTAGTTTTCAATCAAATCCATTATATGAATGATTGTTCCAATCTGATGATAAATGGTTTGTGCTGAAGAATGTGATATTAGCTTCAAGTTTGATTACTTTGATGATGTGTAAGATGCAATTCGTTTGTACATGCTTAATCATTGTTGATCCATTTGATATATTGATCCATAAATTGCTCTATTACTCTGTTGAAGAAAATTAGGGTTCTTGAGTTGTGTAGAGGATTTCAATTTCGAATTTGGGGTTTTGTGGAGATGATGTTATAGCTGCTGGATTTGTAATTCTATATACTACTTAGTAGCTCCAATTCTTGCATTGTGCTCAAATTTGCTAGAATTGAACTTGGAATTATTTGTGCTCAAATTTTACAACAATTTCAGTATAAAATTGATTTTGGGACAAAAAGAAAAAAAATTTTGAAAATCAATTTTATTTAAAAAATTCCAACGTTCAATTCTGAGCTGGCAAGCCTAAGCTGCCAGCTTTGATAGTAATATGCAAGTGTAATGATCCATGCAATTCATTAGTTGATTGGTTTCAATTAGTATATGTATTGATATCCACATGTTTAAAAACATGTTTTAGGCATATATCAGAATTTTGCATTCCTTAATACTAATTGAAATCAAATTATTTGCAGGAATGGCCCCAAAACAAAAACGACCGAGAACGGGTGATGCTTCTACATCGGGTTCAGAGACCCGAAATCTGCTATCCAGTCAGCAGTACGCCAAGGACAGAAAGAAAAGGCTGGTCAAGAATGACTTTATAAACATCCAGTATTTAGACTGGTGCTTGCTGGATCAGTATGATATGGTAGACAGAATTCGAGGGATTATTCAAGATCCAGCGTGGCTGAGATTATTTGACCTTCGTGAGCCTACATACAAGAATCTGACGATAGAAGTCTTGTCCACGGTCAAAAATATCCCATACCGTGAGGAGTCCACCTTCCAGTTCCAGGCCTATGGACAGATACGAGAGGTAAAATTGAAGCAAATAGGCCATATTATGGGACTGTATGACAGTACGGAAGAGAACAGGACTTTACCAAACAGCTGGCCAGAGGACATGACACAGGAGGCTTACTAAGCCCACCTAGTTGGTCCTGGATCAAATGAGCACTTTGTCCCATCAAAATCACTGGCTACGTCATTCAGTGCCGTTGAGCACAAGCTCCTCCATCACATTATTGCACACACCCTGAGCTGCAAAAAGATGAGTCACAGCAAGGTGACTACATTTGATATGTTCTACCTGTTTAGCCTTATTAGAGGTTACAGGATTGATCTCCGGGTGGAGGTAGCAAATTTTATATACCGGCAGGCTGAGGACACGAGGACCCGAGGTGTGGGTTGTGGAGGCTACATCACTCGGCTATTGAAGGATGAATCTTTTTGAGCCTCCACAGGATGATGAGGTGTATGAGTGCAAGAGGATCACATCTGCACCATTTAGAGGCTGGGGATTGCTGAAAAACCCCAGGCCAGCACAGCCACCGGTATTGGAGGAGGTTGAGTTCCAGGATATTTTTCCTGGAGACGTTCCATTTGAGATGCCATCTACATCTGCTCCACCTCCTCCTACAGGCGCTTCATCGCATACGGTATGGACCAGCTTAGGCTGGATGTTGAAGAGCTGAAGCGTCAGAGTCAGGAGCTCAGAGATAGTCAAGAAAGGGAGAGAAAGAAGAACAAGAATTCAGAAAGACTATCTTTGATGCGCTGAAGACGGCCATCTGCTGCATTAGCCCAGAGACGGGGGCTGGCATGACCTATCAGACTTCATCTGAGTCTCATCACTCAGATAGGCTCAGTTCAGAGCATACTCAGACAGTCAGCCAGGAGCCACTGCGAGACACACACCTGAGGGCAGCAGCAGACAGAGCCGGGGCCAGAGAGCTAGAGACCCTGCTAGCTCTTATTTGCTTTTATTTGATATCTATATTATTGGCCTGTATATTTATTGAGTACCCAAGTTCCTGTGGGTGAACTCATTTCTTATTTTTCTGCTTTTATTCTGCTTTTATTTTGTTTTTGTTTTTGTTTTTCTTTGTAGTGATTACAGGAATCGAGCAAAGCAAATCTCTTGCAATGCCAAATTTTGATGATTATGAATCAACTGACTTCAGGGAAGTATCCAATTCATTTCTTATTTCTTTCCTCTGTTTTATTTGTTGAAAAACAGTGAGGTCACTGTTTGATTGAAGTGTGGGGGAAGGAATAGAATTACATGAAGTGCTGAAGTGTGGGGGAATATGATCTGTTTGCTGCTGAAGTGATGAATATGATCTGTTTGCTGTTGTTTTATTGAAATATCTCCACCTTGTATTTTTGGTTTGAAAGCAAAATCATGAGGAAATTCTGCCAAAATTTTTTCAAAAATCTCTTGAAATTGGAGATAGTACAAAGCAAAGAATGAAAATCAATGAAATTGACTTGTGAAAGTGTCTTACTCACCTGCTATTGTGATTGGTTTACTAAGTTAAAATTAAGTTGTAAAATCCTTAAGGAACAAGTTTACTTTATTTTTAACTTTGGAATTGGAAATTTAAGAGCTGGTCGAGTCCTTTTGTTGAAAAATAAACAGGTCTACTTCTTGGAAATTTTAATTTGTATATATTCTTTGAATTTTAACACTTGGTGAAAGAGGTAGAAGAAACTTTTAAACTTAGTGATCCTTTATAAAAATAAGTCTTTGATATTGTATTGCATTCAAAAAGAAAGAAACAAGCATAGCCACTACTCCTCTGACTTGAAATATTGAGTTATGAGTATCTGAACTTGAATGTTAAAGTGAGGAAGAGTTCTTAGGGGTATTTTGAAACCTGGTCACTTAGGTGATGAGCCTGGGATGTGCCGACTCAATGAACTCACTGTAACGAGAAGGGAAGAATGGCAAAAGTTCAATTCATGAGCTTTGAAAAACAAAAAGATGGAGGCAAAAACCTCCCAAAAAGAAAATAAATGCTTGAGAAAGAAAAAGAAAAATGAATGCAAAATATGCAAAGGAAGGAGACTTATAATAAAGAAGGAGAAATTCTAAGGAAAAAGTAGATACCACATGCTTTCATTTTGTGTTACTTAGAATATATATAAGCTAGAAATCCAATGAAGTTTAAATGAGTATTTTTCCTTAGTGGATTGAGTATTTGCTTTTGAATTGAAAGTTCTTTTGTTAAAAGTTGAGATTAAAACTTGTTTTGTTTGGATTAACTCCTAAATTTTGATTATAGTACTCTAATTGCAAGGAATTGGTATGGTTAGAGCTGTAGATACAAGAGAACAAGTTAAAGAAGTTGAGATTTAAAGGAAAATTGTACTATCTAAAAGAGATTTCATATTATTCTTCATTTTGCTTGAGGACAAGCAAAAGTTCAAGTGTGGGGGAATTGATAAGATCATATTTTATACAAATCTTGATAATCAATTGAGCTAGAATGGATATTTGTTTTGATTAAATTTTATGTTTCAGGACTAATTTGGATAAAGAAATCAAAACAAGTGAATTTGAATTGAAAAGAGGAAAAATTGAAGTCAAGGCCGGCAATTCATCATTGAAAGCCGCCGGCTTTAGACGGCGTAAAATCCAAGGCCGTTGCAGCACAGCCAGCTTTGCCCAGCACAAGTTAAACAACATTCAAAGCCGCCTCAAAGCTGCCGGCGTAGAAGATGAAGAAGCCAGCGTAAATGAAGGCCGGCAGCCCAGAACTGAAACATCACCAGCTTTGAAGGAGTTACATTATAAGCCGGCATGAAAGCCGCCGGCCTTGAGGCAGTGTACATGGAAGAATTGAAGAGACATGAAGATATCCAACACTTGAAGGAAAATGAAGCAACACATCTGTTGGAATGCCTACGCCGGTGTCAAAGCCGCCGGCCTTGGACGGCGTTCGTTATAAATCTGCCCAACGCTTCATTTCTGACTACATACGCCGGCTAGATCTACGTTCAAAGCCGCCGGCGTTGAAGCGGCCTACATTGTAACAGATATTGAAGGCTGCCAGTGCACTGCCTGCGCAAAGGACAATTTGAAGATACGCCGCCTGTAAGCCGCCGGCGTAGGATCCATAACGGCCGGCGTACATTGAGAAACAGCAAAGTTCATTAAATTTTTTCACGAAATTTTTCCTATAAATAGGGGGTCTTCCCCTCACATTCAGAATCATCCAAGAACCAAATATCCAGTACTACAAGTAGCTTTAGAATATTTAGAATAGGCATTTCATAAGAGATTTTGAAGAGATTTGAAGATTTACAAGATTTGCAAGTGAAGCTTTAGTATTTTGAATTGGTGATTTCTAATCTTATTCTTTTTATGCAATTCATATACTTGAATATTCTGATCATAATGAAATCATTTGCAATTTCTTATTTGATTGTTGAATTATCATTCATGAGTAGCTAAATTCTTTTTGTAGGAAGTTGATGAAGCTTTAAACATGCTAAGATGATTTTTGAATCCATGTTATAAGATATTTAGAATCATGAAATATTCATATTGAATTCTGATTATTCATCATTTTTTTGGTGTATAAGAATTCTAACAACTTGGAAGGGAAATTAGTATTCACATGAATTCATAAATTGAGATTAAATTGCAATTGCGAAAGCGGCGTAGTTTAATCTAGTTTAGAAATTGTCCATGAATATTAATGCAATGTTTTATGTTGATTTCTCACTAAGGAATTAGGAGATTTTAATATAAAGTATTAATCAATTGTAGAATCGGGAGATTTATAATTGTAATTTTGATTCCACTAATGATTTATTTAACGGAAGTTGTTGAATTGTTTTGTGGTTAAAAAGGTTTTCAAACTTTGTTTTTAAATCTTGACAATTTCTTATGAATGTTCATGAATCTAATTATCATTATAACATGAGTTCAAGTTGATTAGCAATAGTTTAAAGTGGATTCTGTTCCTTCCCACACTGTTCATCATCTCCTTCTCTTTAAAAGCTCATTGCATTTCATATAGATAATTAGTTAGATAAGTTAGTTTAACTTAATCATTTTAAAAAAGATCAATTGCCTAGATATTAGTATTAGTTGATAATTGTCTAGTAGTTAGTAAATCATTGTGGGATCGACACTTTGTTCATGCTATATTACAATAGAAGACCTAGTGCGCTTGCTAGAAATATGCTTTAAAATTTAATACTTATCACAGCACATCATTATACCTCAACATGTAGGTGCCGTACTCCAATCGAGATGTGGTGGAGTCTCGTAAGCTGCAAAGGAGCGCTCAATTTGAGCTAACCAATCCTCTGCCTCGTCGGGCTTTCCAAATGCCCCTTCAAAGTAGCGATTACTCTTTATAAAATCGGGGAGGGAACTCCTTTGGTATCCTCTTTGGTGAGGTGGAGGGGTGGATAGCGAGCATTATAGATTGCTCCTCAGTGGTAAGGGAATCTCCGCTTGCATTCTCCTATATGGGGGGTGGTGGAGGTGGTGGTAGAGGTGCCGAATCCCTATACTTGGTTCGGGATTCGGGTTGGTTTTGATTTTGGTTTTGGATGAATGCAGCAAACATGTTTGTTAAATTCCCAATTGCATTCATCATTGCTACTTGGGGATCGAGCTGAGCAGCTTCAGGTGGGTTAGCTTGGGGTGATCTGGCTGGTTCGCGCTACTAGCCTCGCTTGGGAGTGGTTCTTGCTCCCTATTTCGGTTCTCCGGTTTCGACTGTTATATAATGTCTAAATAAGTTTTATTTCTTCTTCAAAGTTTTGCGGTTTATAAAACTTTAATTAAGGAATTTGCAAAAATTTTAGTAATAATTTAAAGAACTATAGAATTTACAAAAGACTCAAAGAAAATTAAAATTCCAAATCGTTCACAAAAAGGCTCTTAGAGCAAAGAAATCATAGCAATCGAAGGAATTCCAAATCAAGAAATCATAATAATAAAGGATTTCTGAATCAAGCGATGATATGAATGGGAATATGTTTATGCAATTAAGTATAATGAATGTAGTCTACTACTAGTGCAAAAGTATGATGTTTGTGAAACTTCATTCTTGGAATCAACATAATACTTCATTGATTTGATGTGCCGTACAAGAGTTGTTTTTCAAATAAGCTTACAAAATTAGACAACACAAATCAAATCTTCCGATACTAGCCGATAACGTCTATCTAACAACATCTAAGGACATGGAAAGGAAAAAGACAAGGAAAGGAAAGACAACATACTAAACCATAAAGAGATCCTAAGGCAAATTGGCATCCCGCATTGCCTATATTCAAAAGAAATACTATTGGACTCTATGGGATACTCGACTCTATTCCTCCATGGCTTACTCGGAGTCGTCCGGTGGTGGGGCTAGGGAGTCGTCCTCGACTAGAAGATCCTCCATCATCCTTTCGGATGAACTGACTTAGATAGGCCCTTACAGTCAACCTCCTTCTCCTAGCGGGTCGGGCTAAGGGCTCCGGTTCTTCTTCTTCTTCTCTCATCTCTTGATCTCTGCTTGATTTGTTTCCTCTCTATCAACTCTATTATTGGATTCACTCCTATTTCCCATTTCTCTATCCACTTCTCTTCCAGCTTCCTCCCAAATCCTGTTCCATCTATCTCTGAATTCACCCATCATATCCTCAACTTCATTTATTCTCCCCACAAGGTCTGGAACTACCGGCTCGGGGGCTATGGCATCAACCTCAGGGGGACGCTCGCCTACCGGGTATATGTCCTTCCACATGGTGGGGTCGAACTCGGGTTCTATCCTCCCACTATCGGGTATGTCCAGATCCCTATCAAAATCCCATACAACTGGTTCTGGTAGTTGGTTGGGTTGTTCTGGAGCTATGGCTGGTGGGGTAGGAGATCTAGGCATTTCCTCTTCCTGCCAATTCGGGTCCTCCTCAGGATCCTCTTCCTCTTCAGAATCATCCATATTATTGTTCTCTTCCACATTATTTCCTTCATTTGCATCTTCTTCTTCCATAACCGGGGCATTAATCAAATGTACTCCTCCATTTCCTACTTGTGGGGCTGGAGCTCCTCCTAAAAATGGTATAAGATCAAGGTATCTAGCTTGCCATAATATGTGATTTCTGATATCCGCAAGATTCCATTCTCTATGGTCATCAAGATCATCATGGGCATGCACATAGAGAGGTCCTATACCATGCCACATCCTAAAATCTGGGTGGGTGGGGTTTCCTTCATTCTTTAAGATAAATAGCTTCTCTTAGCATGGTTCGCCAGCATATTCCACCATTACTCTTTCCAAAGTATATAGTCTCCTATCATGGTCCATCTCCTTCTTCTAATCGGATCATATCTTAGTTGATCTATAACTGATATCCATCTTGTATACCTTAGACCTTCTTTCCACAATTTATACATCTCTTTTATAGTTCTAGGTCGTTGCACTAATGCAAAGTCTTCGCATAACACCCTTAATCTTAGCCGATATTCCACCATAGTCTCATTCAGGCTTTTTGTGAAGTTTCTAGCTCTTTCACGGGTTTCACCCAAAGAAACCTACAACAAGAAAACTATTAATTAGCCTAGCTTTAACTCCAATTTTATCCTAGTTACTTAATTCTAGGTTCGGTTTTAAACTCTATTGTCATGCTTAATAACCTAGTGCTCTGATACCAACTTAAACTGTCACGCCCCATAGGGTACCCTAAACGTAACAGTCCGCCACATACCATATAAGATTCCCGAATTACCACCTTAGTCTTTCGAGAGCCTTATTAGATGTAAGGCGTACCTTTACACACAATAGAGTACAAGTCCAAATGGAGATAAAAGCTTAATTTGGCATGCATTAGCAGTAGGATATAATTCATGAAACATAAATAAATATTACAAATCTAAGGGGCATTCCCCGCAAAAGAATAATTAACGGTCTTATACAGTCATCCAAGTCTTAGAAGTTTCCTATGGAAGTCTAATACATAAATTCCAACTTCTAGGGGAAACTCCTAGCTTCTGTACCTGTTCAGCCGGGTCACGTCGCCTAAGCCACAAATGGGATAGCTGCAAAAGGAATGGACTGTAGGGACGTAAGCTAACTAGCTTAGTGAGTGTAATCTTCCACAATAACATTCATGTCACAACAATTCAAGCAAGTTATTAATCAAGCAAGTGTATGCATCAAACACGTGAGTTCAACATACATATGACCAACCGGAAATCATATGTGGATGGAATTGCGCCCTCCATCCCGGGTTAGCAGATTAACGACTACTGCGGTGCTAACAATATGCCATTTATGGTTCACGGTTAACCTACGACTATTCTTATGTTCAAAAAAAAAACCTACGACTATTCGATGTCGTTTATGGTTCACGACTAACCTACGATTATTCGATATCGTTTATGGTTCACGATTAACCTACAAATGCTAATGCTCCTTCCCCTTATGATATGCACATGTCAATTTAGCATTAGTCCAAGTAGTTGATTAAGCCATTTACTTAGGCGATCAAACAATTTTCAACAATCCATCATAGCTAAGTACACAACCAAAATTTATCACCCGGTTTCGATATTCTTAATTTGAGTTCTCACATCATCATCAACATATAATTTCCCATTATTTCCCATCATTCATATTCCATTCATTTGGCCTACATTCTAGTGCACTACTTTACAAGCACATACAATAAATGAATCGGGAAGAAAAACTCACTCCGCCATTGGTTCGCCTTTCTTCTAGTAATAATAATCCGGAGGCAAAGAGTCAACGTCCACGGGTTCACCTATTCATATAAGAAATACCCTAATAAGTATTCTACCATCTTAGGATACTAAAACTCTAAGAAAACTTAGTGAAATCGAAATTCGCGTCATTTTCGAAGTTCCGTTTTAAAATGGCCATAACTTGGTCGTTTTAAGTCGGAATTTCGCAAATTTTATATCGATTTCTATCTACTTCGGAAGAGCTTTCTAAATATGAAGTTTAAATCAAGTTTTGAAAATATCTAAGCCTCGAATTGAGGGATCAGATCTGTACAGCGGTATATCATTCCAAAAATGTGGTTTTCATGAATGCACTTGAGATTCCTAAGTACAAAATGAAACTAATGCAATGGTAATGATTTTCCCTATCATGAATGTCATGATATGAACTCTAATGAGCCTAAGTTCTTATAACTTTTAGATTTAAAGAATTTAAATAAACTTTTCTTAGAAAACCATTTCATGCTATTGTTTAACAAGTGAGTTTACTACACTTGGTCACACCTACATATTACAAGGATTTTCTTTAGGAAAACTCCACTTTTTTTAAAGAAATTTTGACCCTTATATTAGTTATATCCTAAGGCCTTTATTTCTTTAATAAAATCTTCATTTGTAAACTTTTAAGTGGGTCTTTTACTAGGGTGTTCCAAAAATCCGAATTTAGAAAATTCCATTTTCAAGTTGATTCCTTTAGGAAAAATGTATTTTATACTTAAAACTTAAGTATTTATTATACCTATACCCTAAGGACTTCATTTATTTAAGAAAATACCATTTTTGAAGTTGGAAAAATAGTGTTTTCTAACCATCTACCATTATTACGAATTTGTTTTCAGACTTTTAGCTCAAAACTTCTATTGGACTTCATCTTGTTTCCAACATTTTTTTAGTAAAATCATTTAGACTCATGAAAAATATTACCAAACATTATCTATTACCTATAGGCTTCATTTCTCTTGAAAATATATGTTTAGAAGTTGATAAAAGTGTTTTTAACCTAGGTTTCCAAAGTCATCCGAATTTACACAAGTTCATTTCTTGAAAAGTGTTTTCCTTTTTGACTTTATTAACTTATCTACCCATAGATCTATATACTAAGAAGGTTATTTACTAAAGACAAAAGCATTAAAGACTATTAATGCACATAAACACAAAATAATATGAGACCTTAAATGCCTACATGATTATGAGTAGTAAAATGATAGATCTATTATTTCAAATGCTTAAATGAGTTTTGAAAACATAAAAACTATATTTTTATAAAAGATCTTTTGTTTAAAATACTTTTTGATGGATAAACATAAAGCTTTTGGCATGAAAACTCCTTTAAATGTTAGATCTACTTTGTAATGGTTCGGTATTCTTGTTTTGACATTTCCTTGTCCCTAGCAAAAGCTCATGGGGTCCTTTGGTTGGAAATATCCAAGAATCACTTAGCCATAACAAAGATCTATGAGTGGAAGGAGTAAAAGTTTACTTACTTGAAGTGAAATAGAAGATGAAAAGAAGAAATGGAAAGTTGTGTGGGTGAGTGGGGGGCACAATTTCTCACGGCAAGGAGGGGAAATGGGGAGGATTTGAGAGCTTTTACACTTTGTAAAAATTGAAAAGTGAAAGAATGAGGAAAGAGAGAGAAAAATAGTATTATATGAAGGAGATTAGGTTAAATAGTAAAAAAAATTGCAAATGGAGCTGGAGGGGGGGGGGGGGGGGGGGGGGGGGGGGGGGGGGGCATCACGCCGGTTTGGGGCTTGTGGGGAAGGGAATTAGTTTGAATTTTTTCTTTATTTGATTGATTTAACTTTGATGTATTTGTCATAATTTGTATGAAAGTTAAGGGACAAAAAGTATTTAGAAAAGAGGTTGATTTGAGTGATGGTAAGGTTGAAATTATAGAGGTGCAAATAGGTAGTATAGGTGGTACTTGTGAATAGTGAGAATTGTAACAAGACAATTTGATTTCCGTAGTAAGGAAATACGAATAAAAAGCTATAACTGTATTTTTCATAAGCCGGAAAATTATGAAAAATATATATTTTGAAATCCTTATTTTATTTCGATTCAAATGAGTACTCATAAGTAAATTTTTGAAATTCTAGTTTCGGGGCACGTTTTTCTATAATGGGTCTCGAGATGACCCGGAATTGAAATTTTCTTAAAATCTGATATTTTCTTGGTTTGAAATATAATCAAGAACTATATTAAAAATTAAATTTTCTTAGAAAAGTTTCTTAATTGGAAACCGAGGAAAAACCGGAATTAGGGTTCCTAGTTCTCACTCTAGACTTGAGTTATTCCGGTTTAGGGTTTTGGTTTCCGTTCTAAGTTATCTTGACTACTTGAAAAACCGGGGTTTACAATTATCAAGTTATATAGTTGTTATTAATGATTTATGCATATATTTATCGTCCATTCATATTCACATAACCATCATAGTGTTCATGCATTTATGACTAGTATAGTAAACTAGATCTAATTATTTTGAGTTCACAAATGCATTAGACTTTTGTTTTATGTTCATAAATAACTTGTAATAGCTTGATGATAGTAGGAAAGTATTAGAAAGCTCCAAATCTACTTTAGTTTCAAGAAAAATAACTTTTGAAAATTCGGATAAAAAAGGAACCATATTTAAAAAACCTATTTTTCAACTTCAAAATGTGTATTTTACATAAAAAAATAAAGAGCTTAGGGAATAGATATCATAAATGAGTGATTTTGATAAGAAAAGCTTAGATCTATTAAGAAATATTTTCAAAATAAGGGCAAGTTTACAAAAGTTATATTTCAATCTCAAAAACAAGTATTAAATTCGTAATAAAGGAAGCTAGAAATGTAAACACCCATTTTTCAACTCCAATACAAGATTTTTATTAAGGAAATGGAAGCCTTAAGGGGTAGGTTTGATTAGGAAATGGTTTTTGAAAGACGAAATGAGTTTTACAAAGAACACCATCTCAAAAGAAATTTTCAAAATTCGGAATTGAAAATGACCACTATTTAAACACTTATTTCCAAATGCCAAAAGGGTGATTTTTATAGAAAAATGGAAGTTCTAAGGGATACATATAATAAAGACCTAATTTTCCACATTAGTATACGACCTTACAATAGATTGTATGAACTAGATAATAGATTTAGATTCCAATAAAAGCCTAAGAATATATCAATACCTAGAATTTGGTTAGATAAATGATTTAGAAATCGAATAAAGAATTTCCTTAACCCTAACTGATACTAAAAACGAGATTTCGTATCTTGAACTGATAATTCAAGATATGATTAAAAGAAAATCTAAATTTCAAAACCGAAACTCGATATACAAATAGGTTTAAATAGAAAAATATGAATATAGAAATTAAATGATTATTTTTGAACTCGGTCATGATTCGAGAATAGAATAACGAGTAGTAATGAGCTTAGATTTGAATTTAAACCCTAAATTTGAGATTCCTAGTTAATATTAAACGCTACTAATAAGATTTCATGATGTGTATCAAAACTAAAGATATATATATATATATATATATAGTTTAACTTCTGTATCAGGAGCGATATTAAGTAAATAATTATCTACGCTTATAGACAAAAAACGATAACCTAAGGATGAACCGTTAGGATTATAAATACACAACGAAAACATAAACTGTTGTATAACTCAAAATCTAAACTCCAAATAAATAATCGAATCACACTATTGTTCTAATTTGAGTTTTCTTAAGCTATTGAAGCCTAAAGCAAAAATTGACCTAATGAGCTTAAGAAATCTTAATCGCGGGAGATAAAATTATACCATTAATTAACTACGTTTCTATAAAACTAAAAATTGTATTATTTGATAATCTAAGTGTTTTGTATAATCCTATAAACATATTTTTGTACAAAAACTTCCAAATATTAGCTAATTTGTACCCGTATAACTTGTTAAATTATCCTAAAACTAAGTTAAATAATTAACTAATTATATATATATATGTTTTCGGTGGAATTATGCTGCATTTTGGTTGGAAAGCTACGGGTAAAGAGAGAGCCGGATTTGATCAAATAATGCACCCACAAAGTCAATAAAATCAACTCCCACACCAATCCTCACTTGCCAAATAAGCCATACATTAATTAGCATGAAAATAACAGACAAATGCAGCCAAATGAGGAAGAAGAATTGGAGGAAATTCGGAGGAGAAACGCAGCCGAAGTCTTCTTTCTTCTTCGTCTTCTTCTATATATATGGGTGTTAAATGCTCATAATGAAGAAACAAACAATCTTCATTATCTCTCAAACTTTTCAGAACAAATCAACACTTAAATAGCAACCAAAACGAACTGAAAACAGAGAACAAACAGATCAAATCACCCAAGTTCGAATGAAAAGAAAAATAATATGAAAAACCCTTGAATACGAGTTCAAAGGTAAGTTGATGAAGTTCAAATGATTTTCTTTCAAATTTAAGCATTATAACTGACTTATGTTAATCTTAGGAACGTAATCCACGCAAAAACAAGCTTTGAATTTCATCGGATCGACTCAAACGAGATAAAAATCTGAAACCCTAGTTTTGTTCCCATAAGATCGAGATCTAAGTATATATGTGTGTAGAAGTGTTAAGAATTGTTGTATGACTATGTATAAGCGATATAAACACTTACAAATGGTTTAAGCATGTTTTTAACGTGGGAAATTTAACAAAATTGAATCGGATCATCGAGGAAGATGATGAACAGCACTAACACTATCTCAAAGCCGGCAGTGTAATCGCTCAACACCGGTGGCTTATATGGATAGGCTGGTGGCGTATAGACGGCTTGCACTGAACAGAAGCTACGTAAAATTTATTTTCATGTAAAGATGAATGTAAGCTGGCTATCTGGATTTACGCCGACGGCGTAGGACCGGCGTTGTAAACCCCGGGAATTTTCCACATTAGTACATGACTTTATAATAGATCATATGAATTAGTTAATAGATTTAGATTCTAATTAAAGTCTAAGAGTAGATCAATATCTAGAATTTGGTTAGATAAAGGATTTAGCTTTTGATTAAAGAAATTCTTTAACCCTAGTTGATACCAAAAATGAGATTTCGTGTCTTGAATCAATAATTCAAGAATTCCTAGATAAAATTAAACACTATTAATAAGATTTCATGTTAGGTGTCAAAACTAAAAATATATATATAGTTTAGTTTCCGTATTAAGTACAATACTAAGTAAACGATTATTTACGCTTAAAAACAGAAAACGAAAACCCAAAGATAAACCGTTAGGATCATAAATACACAACGAAAACATAAACTGTTGAATAACTCAAAATCTGAACTCCAAATAAATAATCGAATCACGCTATTGTTCTAATTTGAGTTTTCTTAAGCTATCGGAGCCTGAAATAAAAAATTGACCTAATAAGCTTAAGAAATCTTAATCGCCGGAGATAAAATTATACGAATAATTAACTACGTATATATAAAACTAAAAATTATATTATTTGAAAATCTAAGTGTTTTTATACTTCTATAAACATATTTTTCTAAAAAAAACTCCCAAATATTAGCTAATTAGTACCCGTATAACTCGTTAAATTATCTCAAAACTTAATTAAATAATTAACTAATACATATATATTGTCGGCTACAATTCGATGGGAGAATTTCGGAGAAGAAGAAGAGCCGAAATCTCACAATAATTCACCCAAATTATTTAACAAAAGCAACCTCCACACCAATCAAACAATGACAACTCACCCTAGCATTAATTAGGATGAAAATAAAATAAAAGGCAGCAAAATCGGAAGAGAATTCAGAGGAAACAGCCGCAACTTCATCATTCTTCCTCTTCTATATATATGTGTATTAAATGACCTTAATGGAGAACAAACAAAACTCATCAATTCCTAAACTCCTCAGCACGAAATAGCTTCCTGGATAACAAACAAAACAAACCAAAAACAAAGAACAAACAGATCAAATCACATAAGTTCGGATCGAGAGAAAAACATTACTAAAAACCCTTGAACATGAGTTCAAAGGTAAGCTGAGGTAATTCGAATGATTTTCTTTCAAATCTAAGCTTCATAACTGACTTCTAATAATCTTAGGAACGTAATAAACACAACCACAAGCTTCGAATTCCATCGGATTGGCTCAAACGAGGTAAAACTCCGAAACCCTAGTTTTACTTTCATAAGATTGAGATAAATATATATGTTTTTAGACATGTTCAAAATTGTTTTATGTCCTTATATAAGATATATAAACATTTAGGAACGGTTAAGTAATGTTTTTAATGTGTAAAATTTATTGAAATTGAATCGGATAGAGGAGGAAGATGATGAACAGTACCAACACTGTCCCAAAGCCGGCAGTGTAATCGCTCAACGCCAGCGGCTTACATGAATAGGCCGGCGGTGTGGGGACGGCTTATACTGAGCAGAGGCTACGTAAAAATAATTTTCACGAAAAAATGAACATAAGCCGGCTATTTGGAGATTTACGCCGATGGCGTAGAACTGACGTACGTTGAAAGCCGATAGCTTTCAAAGCCGGTGCAACTCTTATAAAATAATTTTCGAAACTATACTTACACCGGTACCTGGGTTTGAAGGCCGACGGCTTTGAGCCGGCATACAGTCAAAATTCTTCAACGAAAGCTTGTTCTGATCTAAACAGAAAATATATATATATATATATATATACACAATACATTTATTGAGTATATCATATATATATATATCACTATATAGAATTACTACTTAGATGAGTAAATACAAATATTTAGAATGTTTTGCATAATATCTAATAATTCTTAAATCCTTAGAATTAAAAGAAAATATTTAATGTTAATAAAAGTTATAACTCGTCCAATATTTGTTTTAAATAGATAAAATAGGTAAGAATGGAAATTAAAATAAGCTAAATTTTCGAGTAATGTGACTTCTAAAAATAACAAAATAATTATAGGAGAAATACGACAACACTAAGAAACAATAAATGGAGATAATTTTCTATATTGAGATCAGTATATAATAACATAGAATTTGTAATAGTCACTACTAAAACCTAATAAATATCGAGTCTAGGACACTAGCCACATATAGGAATTTAGTTAATTTATATTGATGAATACTTTATTTATCTTAATAGGTGATTTTGATACACTAGAAGATCTCCTAGCTGATTACTACGACTGAGTTAGTATGAGCAGGTGAGTAATTCAATAATATTATACTGTATGTGCTTGTAAGTAGTTGAATATGTAATGCAAAGATAATTAAACGATTGTATTGTTGAAATATGTTGTGAACTGATTGTATGATTGTCAAGATATCCTTACAAAAGCGATAATGCAACGATTTGATGTTGTGAAGTAGTATAATGATGATTGTGTGTAATGTATGGTCACCATGAACTTGATTAAGAATTATTGACTTAACAAAATAATCTGATCATGCATTACACGAATTGCATTATTGAATATATATTGGGGTGACAACCTGCTACGTATTAATATTTCGATTCTCTATTTATGCTTGGTTGTTCTAATGTGTTAGTTCTTCCAAGGTATTCTTTGGGCTGTCGTTCCTACGGGAACTAAGTGGCACCGAGGAACGTCGCCCGTAGAATCGATTTGAAATGATTAATAGTTAGGGAGTTTCTAAGGAGATTGCAAGAGATGGTCAGTTTAATTTATTATATTCAAAGTGATAACCCTAAAACGAGAAATCGTTGATTCTCCTGTGTACTTAGTCTTTCCTGGGCAGGTGGGTCATTGAGTATGGTTCTTCAACCCTTAAAAAGAGGGTGTAAATCTTTTTCCTATTTGGATTCTAGATCATCCAAGCTTGTATCTGTGCATATGGTTGAGTGCTTGCATTACATATGATTTGCTAATAACTTGTGTGATGTATCATATGTCTGGTTATTCACTGAGCTATGGTTTCGCTCATACTCCAACAGTCTTTTCAGTTTTACCTTACGACCCTGGTTAGTCACTTCCAGGAGTATGGCTCCAGTAAGAGCTTAGAAGCTGGAAGTCTACGGTTATATTTTAGTTTAATAGTTCTGTACTATTAGAATAAATTATCTAATTGTGTATTTCAGAAGAACTATATGGTTTGTAATGGCTCTGTAATGTTTATTCACTAAGTTATTTCTTTCATGTATTTGTTATTTCTTATCAAGCAACTAAAAGATCCTGTTGTTGTAAAAACCTATCATTCTCTGAAGGTAAACTAGTGATGGTAATCAAGTGTGACTTGTTTGCTACTACTAGGGTACCCTCGGGGCGTAACAGAATTTAGTTGGTATCAGAGCAAGGTTGCTAGTATAAGAAAGATAAATATGTGAAAGAATTGCATTTAGTAAATGTAGTAAGTTTAGATTTAATTAGCACCCTGTAGAAATAGTTGGGTAGTTATGGGTAGAGTTATACTGCACAATTAGGAATAAATATGTGTGATTATTGTTAATCATGCAAATTTTATTGTGTGTAGACTAATCCTGTTACGTGTCATATTAGATGGGAGATTTTTAGTATGTAGGAAGAGGATGCATTGACAGATTACAGCGTAGATTATGAGTTCTGGTAGAGGACTTATATTTGTACGGGATTACCAAGACCTTAGAGGAGATTCTCAGCACCTGGAAGAGAGGATTACAGCCTTTGTTTAAAGGTTGGTTATTTCTGATGGAGCGGGATTTTCCAGATAATGGATCAGCTATAGAGACACTCTACAGATTTAAGAGACTGATAGTGCAGAATGGAGGTAGCTTGGAGATTGACAATATAGCATTTATAGTCTCATCCAGATCAGTAAGACCAGAGCCTCCAGATTTTAGAGTCTAGGTAGATATTGGCAGAGGAGCAGTTTATGCTCATGATGTTAGATAGGATCATACTCGAGTGAGAGGTGATGTAGCTTATGATGATGACTTGATGCTTGCTCGGGTCAACAGATGTAGTCATTCTAGACGCATTTTGATGAGGAAACCACCTATTATACCCGAGATAGCAAGTGAGTTCCAGCGCCCTACTTCTATGCAGGATAGGCTGGTATATGAGTCAGTACAGACTATTGCTCATAAAAGGAGTATAACCACATAATTGTTGGATGAAAAAGAAGGTAAAAAGAGAAGGATTGAGGTAGAGAAGTATGTCTCAAATTTTAATTATGCTAGATGGATTGGATCAGCACATGGAGGGTGGATAGAGAGCGATGTACCACCTAGTGTTGAGAATGAGCTGAGGCCTGCACCCAGAGGCATTAGGGTGATGGATACAGCTCTGACTCTAGCACCTCAGGAGACAGGGACACGATGATTGAGATTTGTGATAGCAGTTCAGAGGGAGAGGATGATTACTGTAAGCCTTGGAAAATTTCAGTAAATAATTTCAAGATGAACTTCGAAAATAAACCCTAAAAATCACTCCAAATTAAAACCGAATTTCAACTAGTCCAAAAACACGAACGAATTCAGAAACTTCTTAATCTTGAGAAAATGAAAATCTTTAAAAATAAAATAAGAACGCAGTGGTCTTCAAATTCAAAACCACGACGTACGAAAAATTCCATATTTAACTCGACTTATAAAATCGGTAATATAAAGCCCAAAAACAAATTATTAAAAGTAAATAATGATTAACTTCGAAATAAAACTCAATTCAAGAATTCCGAAAACATTAAAAGATATTAAATACTTATAAAAATCAAATTTAAAATAAATTTCTCAAAAATACGTTGTATAAACATAAAATATCAGTTTCCAAATTGGCAAGGATATAAACCGAAAAATCATCCGAAAACCCTAACGGAATACAATAGCTTAAGTCCGGCAATCTAGCGCCCCTAACCCTAGAGGCCGAGATGTAGTTTAAATATGTAGAATAGCTCATAGTAATATAAGTTTTCTTAAAAATATCAGATTGGTAAATTTTTTATATATTTCGAACCTGTTCGGATGCAGACTTCGAAAAGCGTGTCCCGGGGCTCGAGACATAAAAAATATACCAATAGTACCGTTAGACTCGTAATTTCATAAGATTTCCAAATATATCAGTTATATAATTTTTCGGGTTATAAAAGTTATAGTTATAACCTTTTTATCGTATTTCCATTATTACCGGTAATTGATTAGTCTTTTGCACTATTCATTTTTATTTCATTACAAAAAATTTTATTATTCTTATAAAGCCTTATATTATTAGATAAATATTTTATATATTATAGAAAATTTTGTTTTTCTAAAATTTAGTTAGTTCGGGCTTTTACGGGATCAGATTCTGTTTAAGACCCGATACTAAAAATAAAATAAATTAATTTAATAATTGAAAAATATTTATATTTTCATAAAATAATTTTCTAGAATTTTTCGGGTTATAAAAATATCATTTATAGCTCATATTCGCGTATTTTGATCATACCGGTAACATATTGTTAAAATACTAAAATAATTCAAATAATTATTTAATTTTAATTATGAAAAATCTGCTACAAATATTTGGAATAATTTTCTAATTTTTTTTATATTTTATTTTATTAAGAAAGTACTTTTACAACCCATACCTTCAAGTACACCTTACACATATCACTTCCTTTTCACTTCAATCTTTCTACACATTATTCCACACTTCATGGCAGATTTTTCCCCTTCTTTATGGCTGCCATTGTCCTTTATTCACTCCATTTTGACCAAATTAATTATATTCCACTCCTTCTTAAAGAAGCTACACATACACATTTATTACACAATTCAAATTCAAGTCAAATTTCAACAAAATTTCTCTCTCTCTCTCCTATAGTTCACGTAGCATGGCTCCCTCTTGGCTGCCTTGTTTTATTTTTTCTCTCATTTATTCAATTAAAACACTCATTTTCTTCTCTCCTTCATTTACTCACTTTCCCTCTTTCATTCCTTAGTCTTTTCTCTCTCATTTTCCTCTCTTTCTTTCTTCTTCTTGTTCTTGTTTCTTCAATGAACAAGCTGCCCCCTTCTTCTTCCATGAGCTCCACACATATTTTAAAGATTTCTAAGCCAATCTTCTTCCCAAAGCTCCATAGGTGATATAGGTAAAGTGTAATGAAGGTTTCATGCATCAAATGACCTTCCATAAGCTTAAAAGCTTAGGATGATGATGCCAAAAATGAAACACTCCTTTTCTCCACTATTATTATCTTGTATCATAATTATTTTCTTGTTTAAAGTTGATATATTTTGTAGATCTAAATTTTTGTTGCTTTGATTTTCGTTTATGCCATAGATCTAGTTATTTGAGTTGTTATTTTTGTTATTTCTTATGATTTATACATAGATCCATCATCCACATGTGTTCATGCATTTAAAACTAGTTTAGAAAACTAGATCTAGACTTTTGAGTTCATAAAATGCATTAGACTTTGTTTTATGTTCATGGATGACTTGTAGTAGCATGATGATAGTAGGAATGTTTTAGAAAACTCAAGATCTATTTTATTTTCAACAAAAATCATTTTTGAAAATTCGGATGAAAATGGAACCATATTTAGAAAAGTTGTTTTTCAACTTCAAAATGTGTATTTTTCATTTAAAATGAAGGGCTTAGGGTATAGATAACATAAATGAAAGATTTTGATGAGCAAAGTTTAGATCTATGAGTTTAAAGTTTATTTTCATGGTTTCATTTAGGTGTATGTTCATATTATGTGTAGATCTTAGATTTGAACTTAGACAAAAATTGTGAAATTCGTATTTTGGCAAAACCCTCATTTAAAAACCACTTTCCAAGTGTCAAAATGTAATTTTTACTTAAGAAAATGAAGGTTTAATATATATATAGCATCAAGACTTCATTTTATATGGTTCAAAGATGATTTTCAAAACAAAGTTCTATTCTCGGATTTTGGCCAAGGCCTAGTTTAAAAACATGCTTTCCAACTCAAAAATAAAGTTTTTATTCAAGAAATGAAGGGCTCTTAGGATAGGATATGTAAGGAATGGATTTTCATAAGTTTAGATAGATTTTATCAAAAGATATGCCCAAAAATGAATTTTGTAAATTCGGATCCCAATCAAAACCAATTTTTAAAACCCATTTATCAACTCCAAAACTCATGTTTTATGTGAAAAATGAAGGGTATAGGTAATAGGTATCCTTAAGGAATGATTTTTACAAGTTAAAATGAGTTTAGGCATGAGTAATGTGTAAAACAAGTAATGGAATTAAAATGGAAAATTTTGAGTTAGTGATCAAATTGTCAAATTCGTAATTTGAGATGATGCATATGTAATCACTTAGTATTTGAGCTCAAATTGCAAGTTTTATGTGTTAAATGAAGTCCTTAAGTAATAGGTACCATAAAGTCTTAAATTTTAATGCATTAAACAAGTTTTTCCCAAAAGAATCATTCAAAAAGTGGATTTTCTAAAATTCGGATTTTTGAGTAAAACATATTGGAAAACATATTTGCAAAGTGTAAAATGCAAATTTTTGTGTAAGAATGAAGTCCTTAGTGGTTATGTATGATTGAGCCCTAATTTTCTAAATATCAAATGATTTCTACTTGAAGGAATCACTCAAAAACAAATTTCTATAAAATTCGGATTTCGGAATCAACCCTACTTGAAAACATGTTTACAAAGTGTAAAATAGAAATTTCTATGAAGAAATGAAGGTCATAAGTAATATATATGATGAAGACTCAATTTTAACAAAGATAATTATATTTTCTTAAGTAATAAATCCAAGACAAATGGAAATGATCAAAGTTAGAAAACTAGACTTTTCATAAGTAGTTGTTATTATGGTCTTACAAAGTAAAAAGTTGTAAAACTTTCTTTTAGCAAAAATCATTAAGATCATGCATACATTAAGCTCATCTCATGTCATTCATGTTAGGAAATCATTCATATTGCATGTATAATTGAATTGACAAGTAGAAACATTTCAAGCATTTACAAAACTATTTTTCGGAAATTGAAATTGTTACTGCCCTAATCTGATCGACCTTTTCGAAGCTTCAAAGTTTTCAAAACTTAAATATAATATTATAAATAGATATATTTTCGAAGTAGATAGAAATCGATATATAATTTGCGAGATTCCGAGTTAAAATGACCAAGTTATGGCCATTTTAAGTTGGAATTTCCGCTTAGGACGAGAATTACGAATTTGATAGTTCGTATAAGATCTTTGGATTAGTTTGAGTTGAAATACTTATTAGAGTATTTCTTCCTTTTTAGGTGATCCGAAATCGACGATTCCTCACAGATTATTATTACTAGAAGACCGGTGATCCAATGGCGAGTGAGTTTTCTCCTTGTTTTGTTACCTTGATTGTGCTTGTAGTTAGTTGCATTAGAATTATAGGAACAAGATAAAAATTGATATGAATGGGGATGGGATATATGATGAGGCTGTGATGAATGTATGCCAAAGAATACTAAAGCATATCGAAACCACGATTTGATTGGGTAACTGCATGTTCATTATTATTTATGTTATGTGTATGATATTGGCTGGTCACTCTAAAGAATGTATAAATATTTTGACCTAAGCAAAAATTAAAGTGGTCATGCATCGCATAAGACATATTGCATTGGTAGCATGCTACTCCTACGCAGGTTAATCAGTATGGTCCGTCGATGCCTCGTTTCGATAACGAGCCCGGTGCCAGAGCTCATTCAGGGATACTAAGGCGCATGTGGATGCATTCCTGGATGAGCCTAGCCGAGTCGAGTGCTAAGAGCCGAGGGCTTGGGGACTAGATGCGGTCGTGTAGACTCAATACCATACCTAACCCAAGATACGGAGGGCGAAAATCCGTTCTGTGTGTGGGTTCTGGATACCCATGCATAATTGCTTGCTCACGTGTTTGTTCATGCATAACATATGACTGATTATAACTTGTTTGTTATGGTACAGAATTAAGGGAATTCTCACTAAGCTAGTGTAGCTTATACCCCAATAGTTGTTTAAATGAACAGGTTATTTCAAGAATGCAAAGTGGGGACCGAATTGGTTGGAGCCGAGAATGACTCCGAGATTTCGGCAATGAATAAGAATGTTGAAGTTATCAGCTAGATTTTTATGATTTCCTTGTAATTTTATGTAGGGAAGTCTGTGATGAATGTAATTGAAGTATTAATGATTTGTGTTTTGAAGTATAGCGATTCGTATATGAAGTATAGTGATTTGTATGGAGTATAGTAAATTGAATTTCCTTTACATTGTTACTCAATTGTATCAACATAAAATGTATCATTCTGATGTTCTTTATGTGTTAGACGCCTTGTACATAGTATGGAAGCCTTCGCATGACTGAGATGGTCATTCTTAGGCTTTAATATTGTTTATGGCGGATTGCCACGTTTAGGGTACCCTTCGAGGCGTGACAATTACCCTCATTTAGGCACTCAGGAGAGGGGCAAGGGTCATCTCTATCCCAGTCCTTGAGTCTGATCTAATATTATGTGATGATGATGTATTATTTACTTATGATGACATGACAGGACGATATTAGTAGACCTTTAATAACATGCATACGTATCTTTTGATGACTGTAGTAGAAAAACTAGGTTTAGTGTTAGTGCCATTTTTTATGTGTACATAATGCACTAACCACACGAAGTTCTGATGTATTTTGGATATGTATATATATATATGTGTGTATATATATATATAAATGACTTTGATGACTTTTGGTAAAGATGAGTTATGATCTAATCTAAATAACTTGTTTAATGTTAATAGAATGCCAAGGGGAAGAAATAAAAGTAAAAATGCCCGAATTTCTGGAGATCCACCAATAAATGCTCTTGCAACACCCAAAACCGAATTGAGGATGTTTTACAAAGTCTCCAACAACAAAATGTCTTGATTTTGCAAGCTTTGCAAAATATGCAAGCAACAAATGTAGTACCACCTGTGGAGCACTAGCAATGACTCCACCAATTCCTAGAGAAATGAAAGGCATACTCCATCGGTTCAATTTCAGGAAAATGGACCAGTGAACCCAAATGAGTATGCTGCAGAGGTGCAAGGACCGCCTCGATATGAACAAGAATTGCCACCACCACCACCTTTACGACCTCAAAGGAATTTGTTGCCAGAATTCATAAAATGCAACAGATACTTTGAAGGAATACCAAGAAAGCCAAAGAAGCTGAAGATTGGCTGGCTCAGATTGAATGATCCCTGGACGTTTTCCAAGTACCTGAAGCTCTGAAAGTATCTTATGGAACTTATTTATTAAGATTGAGAGCAATAATATGGTGGAATTCAAAACAAAGAAGTTTGTCACAACTGATTACTTGGCAAGTGTTTAGACGAGAATTTTCGAAGGAATATTTTCCAAGCAGTCTAAAAGCAAAATATAGCACTGACCTGATGAACTTGACCCAAGGAGGTAAGACGATTGATGAATATGAACATGAGTTTAATCGATTGTTACAGTTTGCTCCGGATGCTTATCGGGACAGTGATGAGCTTAAGAGACAGACTTTCATGGCTGGACTCGAACCTCATTTTCAAAGAAGACTTGCTGAATTTGAAGTTAATAATTTTGCAGCCATGATAGAAAAAGCTCGAATTATTGAACGAGCACGGAAGTATGAAATTGAGAGGTATAAGAAGAAAGGAACTATGTTCAGAAAAGAATGTATGATGGTTCTATGGCAAGTTCTGTGCCTAAGAAGGTTAAATTCTTCAAACCTTTCAATGTGAACAAAGGAGGAGTAATTGTGAAGAATAATGTTACTTGTTGGAAATGTAAAGGTTCTCATTACCCAAGAAATTGCCCACAATTGCAAAACAAATGTTATTATTCTGGAGAAAGTAGACATATGGCAATAATTGTTCAAAAAGGAAAATTGCAACTTGCTATGTATGTAGCAAAGTTGGGCATATAGCAACCAACTGTCCATAGAAAGCGAGTGCAGTAGCTGGATCTTCACAGCCTAAAGGAGTGATTGGAGTCTCAGGATAAAAAAATGGAAATGTTAACAAAACCAGTACGACGGCCAGAGTTTTTGCTATGTATGGAAATCTTGTTGAGAATGTGGAGATAGAGGAAGAAGATGAAGAAAATATTTGGGAAGAAGTTGATCCTGAAGAATTGGACTTATCGCAGGTATGTAATTACATATTTGTTTATTTAAAGTTATTAGACATGCTTACAAGTACACGAGGAGTAGAAGTCCTTATGAATTGAAAATAACATGAACTTAATAATTGATACATAGGATCAATTCAAGTAGGGGATCAGACTGTGTATGCTTTGTTTGACACGGGAGCAACGCATTCTTTTATAAGTACCGGATTAGCAAGGCGTATAAGATTATCAACCGAAAGCATGAGTAAAGAAATGAGAGTTACTACACCAACTAGAAATTTAGTGGTAACACGGGAGATGATAAAGAGTTGTCCACTAAAGATTGGGGATCAAGAATCAATTGCTGATTTAATTCTGATAGAGATGCAAAAATATGATATTATTTTGGGTATGGTTTAGTTAACTACTGTAAAAGCAAAAGTTAATTGCCAACTCAAAATGGTATCTTTTGTCAATAATCAAGGAGAAAGAAACGAGTATAGAGGTGAGATACTCAAAGGAGTCGAGAATAGAATAACAACAATTGAAGTGGGAAGTGAAGAAGATATGGAGATAAACGATTGTATTTTTAGAGCAACAGAGAGTGAATCCAAAGTATTGGATATTCATACTATCCGAACAGTGTGTGAGTACTCAGATGTATTTCCAGACGAGTTACCAGGATTACCCCCACATAGAGAAGTAGAATTTTCAATTGATTTGATACCTGGAACAGAACTAGTATCAAAAGCTTCGTATGCATGGCACCTGTAGAATTAAAAGAATTAAAGGTGCAACTACAAGAATTGTTGGATAAAGGATTTATCAGACCTAGTGTTTCACATTAGGGAGCACCACTATTGTTTGTGAAGAAGAAAGATAGATCAATGAGACTCTGTATTGATTATGGAGAATTAAACAGAGTGACTATCAAGAACAAATATCCTTTACCCAGAATTGATGATCTCTTTGATCAATTGAGAGGAGCAAAGGCACTTTCTTAAATTGATTTAAAGTCAGGGTATCATCAAATCTGAATTAAAGCAGAGGAAGTACCAAAAACTGCATTCCGAACTAGGTATGGTCATTATGAATTTTTGGTCATGCCATTTGGGTTAACTAATGCACCCGCAGTTTTTATGGATATGATGAATCGTATCTTTAGACCTTTGCTGGATATTTGTGTGATTGTTTTCATAGATGATATCCTTGTATATTCATCTAATGAAGAACAGCATGACGAGAATTTGAGAAGTGTATTACAAATATTGAGAAATAATAAGCTGTATGCTAAATTGTCTAAGTGTGAATTTTGGCTTAGAAGTAAGTCATTCCTTGGACATATTGTTTCGGGAGAAGGAATATCGGTTGATCCTGCAAAAGTTAAAGCTATTGTGGAATGGAAAAGACCTGAAACTATTACTGAAGTTAGGAGTTTCTTGGGATTGGCAGGATATTATTGGAAATTTGTGAAGGATTTCTCAAAGATTGCAAGACCTTTGACTCAACTGACCAGGAAGAATGAGAAATTTGAGTGGAATGATCAGCGTGAACAAAGTTTCCAAGAACTGAAAGAGAGGTTAATATCTGCACCAATATTGGTTTTACCCAATGACAAGGATCTATATACTGTCTACAGTGATGCATCCAGAAATGGATTGGGATGTGTATTAATGCAAAATGGAAAAGTAATAGCATATGCTTCTAGACAATTAAAACCGCATGAGATGAATTACCCCACTCATGATCTAGAATTAGCTGCTATTGTTTTTGCACTCAAAATTTAGCGTCACTATTTGTATGGACAGAAATGTGAAATATATACGGATCACAAAAGTTTAAAGTATATATTTACACAAAAAGAGTTGAACATGAAACAAAGACGATGGTTGGAATTGATTAAAGATTATGATCTTACCATTAATTACCATCCTGGTAAAGTGAATGCTGTGGCTGATGCATTGAGCCGAAAGAGTTATGGAGAAGTGGCCTCAATATTGACGGAACAGAAAGAACTCATCTAGGAATTTGAAAGATTAAACTTGGAATTCTCAATGCAAAGGTTGGATGTCACGCCCCGAAGGATACCCTAAACGTGGCAGTCCGCCGTACATAATATTAAAGCCTAAGAATGACCACCTCAGTCACGCGAAGGCTTCCATACTATGTACAAGGCGTCTAACACATAAAGGAGACGCGTCGGAATGATACATTTTATGTTGATACAATTGAGTAACAATGTAAAGGAAATACAAATTTACTATACTTCAGATACCAATCACTATACTTCAAAATACAAATCATTCAACTTCGATTACATTCATCCACAGACTTCCCTACATAACTATTACAAGACAAATCATAAACTAGCTGATATCTTCAAACATTTGTATTCTTTGCCAAAATCCCGAAGTCATACCCGGCTCCAACCAATTTAGTCCCCACTTTGCATTCTTGAGATAACCTGTTCATTTAAACAACTATAGGGGTATAAGCTACACTAGCTTAGTGAGAATTCCCTTAATTCCGTACCATACAAGCAAGTTATAATCAACCATATGCTATGCATGAACAAACACATGAGCAAACAATTATGCATGGGTATCCGGAACCCACACACAGAACGGATTTACGCCCTCCGTATCTTGGGTTAGGGATGGTATTGAAGTCTACGCGACTGCTGCTAGTCCCCAAGCCCTCGGCTCATAGCACTCGCCTCGGCTAGGCTCACACATGGAATGCATCCCCGATGCGCCTTAGTTTCCTATGAATGAGCTCTGATCCCGGGTCTCATTATCCAAACGAGTCCTCGGACCATACCGATCGACCTGCGTAGGAGTAGCACGCTACCAAATGGAATATGTCCAATGCGATGCATGATCAATTTACTTTTTGCTTAGGTCATAATATTTATACATTCTTTAGAGTGACCAGCCAATATCATACACATAACAGAAATAATATGAACAATGAAGTTATCCAATCAAATCGTGGTTTCGATATGCTTTAGTATTCTTTGGCATACATTCATCACAGCCTCATCATATATCCCATCCCCGTTCATATCGATTTTTATCTTATTCCTATAATTCTAATGCGACTAACTACAAGCACAAACAAGGTAATAAAACAAGGAGAAAACTCACTCGGCCATTGGATCACCGGTCTTCTAGTAATAATAATTCGGTGGCAAGGAATCGTTGATCTCGGGATCTCCTAAAAAGGAAGAAATACTCTAATAAGTATTTCATCACTTAACTAATCCAAACTATCTCATTCAAACTATCAAATTCGCAATTTGCGTCCTAAACCGAAATTCCAACTTAAAACGGCCATAACTTGGTCATTTTAACTCGGAATCTCGCAAATTTTATATCGATCTCTACCTACTTCGAAAGATATATCTATTTATAGTATTATTTTCTAGTTTTGGAAACAGTAAAGCCACGGAACAGTAGGATCAGATCTGTTCTGTCACTTTCCCGATTCAGAAAAATTGTTTCGCTTTTGATAAAAATGTTCCTAGTTGATGATTCATGTATAGATAGTATATGAATGAATTCCTAACATGAATGTTATGTAATGAACTCAATATATGCATGGTCTTGAAGATCTTTGATGATGAACTCTTATGAACTCCTAATTGTTATAAAATTCCATAAAGGTTATTTCTAAAAAGCTATTCTTCCTAACTTTACATTCCCTAGGGTTTCTATGATTTTATTCTTGAAATTTACTTGTTATCTAAATAAAAATGAGTTCTTAAGGTCTATATTAATCATGGCCTTCATTTATACATAAAAATCCACATTTTTCTTTTGGTAAACATGTTTTTAAACAAGCTTCTTGTAAAAATCCGAATTTTTGAAATTTCATTTTCTTGCATTTCCCTTATGAGAAAACTTGTTTAATGCATTAAAAATTGAAGCTCCAATGTATCTATTATCTACATTTAACTCATAAAACATCCAATTTAGACCTTGATACTAGGTGTTCATGTAGGCATGGTCCTAAATTACGAATTTGACTATTAATCCACATATCAACATTTTTCATTCTAACTCCACTACTTGTTTTACATTCTTATCATGCTTAAACTCATCTAAGCTTATGAAAATCATTCCTCAAAGGTATCTATTAGACATACCTTCAAATTTATATGAAAAATATGAGTTTTAAAGTGGTTTTGGTGGTCTTTAAGGTAGGGTTCTAATTCCATCCGAATTTCCAACAAATCATTTCTAATAAAACCTTTCCTTTTTCAATCTACTTGCCTTCTATCCATAGAGATCTACTATCTAACACATCTATACATATGCAAGGCTACATTTTTATGATCATCAATGCATGGAAATCAAAATAACTATATGAACATGCATGTAGATGAATACGTGGATGTCTAAACATTAGATCTACTAAATATAATGCATGGATCATAAACTTCATGGCATGAACATCAACATATATGCAAGATCTTTACCTTACATGCATAACAAAAGAATATCTTAACATAAACTCATTTAAACACTAGATCCATGTCTTGTGATGGCTTGATATTCTTGTTCAAGTATTTTCATGTCCCTAGCATATGCTCATTGGGATTAAATGAGAAAACACACAAGATATAGCTTTGCCATTATAAGAATTGGGAAGTACAAAGCCTAAAATCAACATACCAATGGAGTTTTGGAGTAGAAAAGAAGAAGATTTGAGCTTGAGTGTGTGAGGGAGAGAGGGAGGGGGCTCACGGCATCAAGGGGGAGGAGGAGAGCGTTTTTCCACTTTTGTAAAAATTTGAAACAAGAGAAAATGAGGAGAGAGAGAGAAAATGTGTTTATATATGAATAGATTAGGGTTTGTAATTGAAATAAAATATCAAAAACAAAACAAAAGAGAGGGGGAAAGGGGAAGGGGGCGCCGGCCAAAGGGGGAGGGAGGGAGTGTGTGTGTGTGAAATTTGATATTTTGTAATTTAAGTAATTAAAATGTAATAAATGTAATAATTATTTAAGAGACAAAATTCATTGGGAAAGAAAATTGAAATGAGTAGTTGTAAGGATGTAAGAATAGGGTATGGGTAGTGTGTAGTGTAGGTTGTACTTGTGAATAGTAGACAAGACATCTACTTTACCGGTTGTAACGAAAACACGGGAAAAGGCTATAACTGTAATTTTTATAGTCCGGAAAATTATAAAATTGATATTTTTGGAATCCTTATAAAATTACGATTCTAATGAATATTCCGGAACATTTTTCTGAGTTCGTGGTCCGGGGCACGCTTTTTCCGTAATTGAGCTCGGGAAGGCCCGGAATAGAAAATTTTTCGAAATAAAAACTTTCCACGGTTTAAAATATACTTTAAAACAATATTCCACATTAAATTATTTTATAAAAGTCCTTTTGATATAAAACCGAAAGAAAGCCGGATTTAGGGCTTCTAGGTTTTTCTTACAAAATATGGACCAAACCGGTTTAGGGTTTTGTTTTCAAGTTTTCGAAGTTTACTTGATTACTAGAAAAACTGGGGTTTATATTATAAGAATAATAACATTGTAAAATGAAAAGTAGTGAATAGTACCAAAAGACTAGTTAAATACCGGTAATAATGGAAATACGATAAAAAGGTTATAACTGTAACATTTATAACCCGAAAAATTATATAACTGATATATTTAGAAATCTTATGAAATTATGAGTCTAATGGTACTATTGGTATATTTTTGATATCTCAAGCCCCGAGACACGCTTTTCAAAGTTTGTATCCGAACGGGTTCGAATTAGGTCAAAAATTTACCAATCTGATATTTTTAAACAAACTCATATTACTATGAGCTATTCTATACATTTAAACTACACCTCGGCCTCTAGGGTTAGGGGCGCTAGATTGCCGGGCTTACACTATTGTATTCCGGTTAGGGTTTTCGGGTGATTTTCTGGTTTAGACCTTTGCCAATTTGGAAACTGATATTTATGTTTATACAACATATTTAATTTGAGAAATTTATTTTAATTTTATTTTTGTAAGTATTTAATATCTCTTAATGTTTTCGAAATTCTTGAATTGAGTTATATTTTCGAAGGTCAATCATTATTTGCTTTTTAATAATTTGTTTTCGAGCTTTATATTATCCGTTTTTATAAGTCGGAGTTAAATATGGAATTTTTCGTACGTTGTGGTTTTGAATTTGAAAACCATTGAGTTCTTATTTTATTGTTTAAAGATTTTCATTTTCTCAAGATTAAGAAGTTTCTGAATTCATTCGTGAATTAGAACTTATCGAAATTCGGTTTTAATTTGGAGTGATTTTTAGGGTTTATTTTCGAAGTTCATCTTGAAATTATTTACTAAAATTTTCCGGGGCTTACATTGGAAGCTGAATTGGGAAACCTAATTTTGGAACCTACTTGCTTCAGAGGATTAAGGAAGCTCAGAAAGAAGATGTTGAAATACGAGAGATTAAACAAGGAATATCTCAAGCAAAGTACAAGAATTTCCATGTGGATGAAGAAGAGGTGTTAAGAATGAATAAAAGATTGTGTGTGCCACATGATGAGAGCTTAAGGAAGGAATTAATGCATGAAGCACGTTATTTTGGATATTCTATACACCTAGGAGAAACAAAGATATACCAATAGCTGAAACGTGCGTATTGGTGGAATGGGATGAAAAGGATATTGCAGAATTTGTGGCTAAATGTGATGTATGTCAAAGGATCAAGCTGAACACCAAAAACCAGGTGGGTTGTTGAAACCATTACCGATACCCGAATGGAAAGGGGATCAGATTTCCATGGATTTTGTGTGCTCATTACCTAAGACAAATGTGGGTCATGGTGCTGTTTGGGTTATTGTAGATAGACTCACGAAATCAGCTCATTTCTTGCCAATTAACATGACATATTCATTAGAAAAATTGGCACGAATATATTTGAAAGAAATTGTGAGAATGCATGGTGTACCTGTCAGTATAGTATCGGATCGAGATCCACGGTTTGTTTCCAGATTTTGGCAAGGATTACAAAAAGCTTTAGGAACTCAATTGAAATTTAGCATAGCTTATCATCCTCAAACTGATGGACAAACAGAAAGGACTATTTAAACGATGGAGGATATGTTGAGAGCTTGTATTATGGAATTCAAAGGAAATTAGGACCAACATTTACCATTAGTGAAATTTGCATATAATAACAATTACCATTCAAGCATAGGGATGCCACCCTATGAAGCTTTATATGGTAGAAAATGTCGGTCACCATTGTTCTGGGATAACTTGGAGAAAGTATTGGATGGACCTGAATTGGTTCAGGAAACAATTGAGAAGGCTTCGGTAATAAAGCAAAGAATGAAAGCAGCTAAAGACAGACAAAAGAGCTGGGCGGACTTAAAAAGAAGAGAATTGGAATTTAATGAAGGAGAACATGTATATTTAAAGATAAGTCTAATCAAAAGTCTTTATGGTAGACAAACAAAAGACAAGTTGAGTCCTAGATATATTGGACCATTTGAGATATTGGAACGAGTTGGGAACCTAGCATACCGTCTTGCATTGCCACCCAATTTATCTTGTATACATAATGTTTTCCATGTATCGATTCTAAGAAAGTATGTACTGGATCCAGATAAGATAGTAGAATTGGAACGAATTGATTTGAAAGAGAATTTGACTTATGAGAAGCATCCAGTTAAAATGTTGGACCGTAAAGTGCAAGTTCTCAGAATAAGGAAATTCGTTATGTCAAAGTATTGTGGGACCCCCGAATAGAAGAGATTACATGGGAACTAGAAGAGGAAATCAAGAAGAACTATTCACATTTGTTTGAGAATTCAGGTACGTATTCAAGCTTTAGGGACAAAGCTTAATTTAAAGGGGGGAGAATGTAAACCCCGGGAATTTTCCACATTAGTACATGACTTTATAATAGATCATGTGAATTAGTTAATAGATTTAGATTCTAATTAAAGTCTAAGAATAGATCAATATCTAGAATTTGGTTAGATAAATGATTTAGAATTCGAATAAAGAAATTCTTTAATCCTAGTTGATACCAAAAACGAGATTTCGTGTCTTGAATGAATAATTCAAGAATTCCTAGATAAAATTAAACGCTACTAATAAGATTTCATGTTAGGTGTCAAAACTAAATATATATATATATATATAGTTTAGTTTCCGTATTAAGTATAATACTAAGTAAATGATTATTTACACATATAAACAGAAAACGAAGACCCAAAGATAAACCGTTAGGATTATAAATACACAACGAAAACATAAATTGTTGAATAACTCAAAATCTGAACTCCAAATAAATAATCGAATCACGCTATTGTTCTAATTTGAGTTTTCTTAAGCTATCGGAGCCTGAAACAAAAAATTGACCTAATAAGCTTAAGAAATCTTAATCGCGGGAGATAAAATTATACGAATAATTAACTATGTATATATAAAACTAAAAATTGTATTATTTGAAAATCTAAGTGTTTTGTATACTTCTATAAACATATTTTTGTACAAAAAAACTCTCAAATATTAGCTAATTAGTACCCGTATAACTCGTTAAATTATCTCAAAACTTAATCAAATAATTAACTAATATATATATATATATTGTCGGCTAATTCGGTGGGAGAATTTCGGAGAAGAAGAAGAGCCGAAATCTCACAATAATTTACCTAAATTATTCAACAAAAGCAACCTCCACACCAATCAAACAATGACAACTCACCTAACATTAATTAGGATGAAAATAACAGATAAAAGGCAGCAAAAATCGGAGGAGAATTCGGAGGAAACAGCCGCAACTTCATCATTCTTCTTCTTCTATATATATGTGTATTAAATGACCTTAATGGAGAACAAACAAAATTTATCAATTCCCAAACTCCTCATCACGAAATAGCTTCCAGATAACAAACAAAACAAACCAAAAACAAAGAACAAACAGATCAAATCATACAAGTTCGGATCGAGAGAAAAACATTACTAAAAACCCTTGAACACGAGTTCAAAGGTAAGCTGAGGTAATTCGAATGATTTTCTTTCAAATCTAAGCTTCATAACTGACTTCTAATAATCTTAGGAACGTAGTAAACACAACCATAAGCTTCGAATTCCATCGGATCGGCTCAAACGAGGTAAACTTCGATACCCTAGTTTTACTTTCATAAGATTGAGATCTAAATATATATGTTTTTAGACGTATTCAAAATTGTTTTATGTCCTTATAGAAGATATATAAACATTTAGGAACGGTTTAGTAATGTTTTTAACGTGTAAAATTTAAAGAAATTGAATCGGACAGAGTGGGAAGATGATGAACAGTACCAACACTGTCCCAAAGCCGGCAGTGTAATTGCTCAACGCCGGCGGCTTACATGAATAGGCCGGCGGCATAGGGACGGCTTACACTGATCAGAAGCTACGTAAAAATAATTTTCACGTAAAAATGAACATAAGCTAGCTACCTAGAGATTTACACCGACGGCGTAGAGCCGGCGTATGTTGAAAGCCGATAGCTTTCAAAGTCGATGCAACTCTTATAAAATAATTTTCTAAACCATACTTCCACCGGCACCTGGGTTTGAAGGCCGACGGCTTTGAGCCGGCGTACAGTCAAAGTTCTTCAACGAAAGCTTGTTCTAATCTAAACAGAAAATATATATATATATATATATACACAATACATCTACTGAGTATATATATATATATTATATATATATATATCACAATATAGAATACTACTTAGATGAGTAAATACAAATATTTAGAATGTTTTGCGTAATATCTAATAATTCTTAAATCCTTAGAATTAAAAGAAAATATTTAGTGTTAATAAAAGTTATAACTCGTCCAATATTTGTTTTAAATAGATAAAATAGGTAAGAATGGAAATTAAAATAAGCTAAATTTTCGAGTAATGTGACTTCTAAAAATAACAAAATAATTATAGGAGAAATACGACAACACTAAGAAACAATAAATAGAGATAATTTTCTATATTGAGATCAGTATATAATAACATAGAATTTGTAATAGTCACTACTAAAACCTGATAAATATCGAGTCTAGGACACTAGCCACATATAGGAATTTAGTTAATTTATATTGATGAATACTTTATTCATCTTAATAGGTGATTTTGATACACTAGAAGATCTCCCAGCTGATTACTACGACTGAGTCAGTATGAGCAGGTGAGTAATTCAGTTATATTGTACTATATGTGCTTGTAAGTAGTTGAATATGTAATGCAAAGATAATTAAACGATTGTATTGTTGAAATATGTTGTGAACTGATTGTAAGATTGTCAAGATATCCTTACAAAAGCGATAATGCAACGATTTGATGTTGTGAAGTAGTATAATGATGATTGTGTGTAATGTATGGTCACCATGAACTTGATTAAGAATTATTGACTTAACAAAATAATCTGATCATGCATTGCACGAATTGCATTATTGCATATATATTAGGTTGACAGCGTACTACGTATTAATATTTTGGTTCTCTGTTTATGCTTGGTTGTTCTAATGTGTTAGTCCTTCTAAGGTATTCTTTAAGCTGTCGGTCCTACGGGAACTAAGTGGCACCGAACAACGTTGCCTATAAAATCGATTTGAAATGATTAATACTTGGGGAGTTTCTAAGGGGATTGCAGGAGATGGTCAGTTTAATCTATTATATTCAAAGTGATAACCCTAAAACGAGAAATCATTGATTTTCCTGTGTACTTAGTCTCTCCTGGGCAGGTGGGTCATTGAGTATGGTTCTTCAACCTTTAAAAAGAGGGCGTAAATCTTTTTCCTGTTTGGATTCTAGATCATCTAAGCTTGTATCTGTGCATATGATTTGCTAATAACTTGTGTGATGTATGGTATGTCTGGTTATTCACTGAGCTGTGGTTTCGCTCATACTCCAACAGTCTTTTCAGGTTTACCTTACGACCCTGGTTAGTCACTTCAAGAGTATGGCTCCGGTAAGAGCTTAGGAGCTGGAAGTCTACAGTTATATTTTAGTTTAATAGTTATGTACTATTATAATAGATATCTAATTGTGTATTTCAGATGAACTATATGGTTTGTAATGGTTCTGTAATGTTTATTCACTAAGTTATTTCTTTCATGTATTTGTTATTTCTTATCAATCAACTAAAAGATCATGTTGTTTTAAAAACCTGTCATTCTTTGAAGGTAAACTAGTGATAGTAATCAAGTGTGACTTGTTTGCTACTACTAGGGTACCCTCGGGGCGTGACTGGCGTATTGGAAGCCGATAGCTTTCAAAGCCGGTGCACCCAATATGAAATATTTTACAAAACCAATTCTACACCAGCACCTAGGTTTCAAGGCTATCAGCTTTAAGCTGGCGTACATCCATTTTTCTTCAATGAAAGCTAGTTTTGAAATAAAACAAATATATATATATATATATATGCAATACACCTACTGAATACATATTATATATATATTATATAGAGTTTACTAAATAAATAAGTAACTACAAATATTAGAATACTTTGATTAATATCTAAAAATTCTTAAAACCCTAGAATTAAGGAAAAATATTTAGTGTTAATAAAAGTTATAATTAGTCAAATATTTGCTCAAATAGATAAAATAGGTAAGAATGGAAATTGAAATAAGCTAAATATTTGAGTAATGTGATTTCTAATAATAACAAGATAATTATACGAGATAAATTAAGAGAAACACGACGACACTAAGTAATAATAAATAAATATAATTTTCTACATTGAGTTCAGTATAGATAACACCAAATCAGCATTAGTCATTACCAAAACTTGATAAATATCGAGTCTAGGACACTAGTCACATATAGGAATTTAGTTATACAATTTATATTTTATTGATGAATACTTTAATTATCTTAATAGGTGACTTTGAAACACTAGAGATCTTCCAGCTGATTATTACGACTGAGTCAGTATGAGCAGGTGAGTAATTCAGTCATATTGTATTGTTTATGCTTGTAAGTAGTCGAATATGTAATGCAAAGATAATCAAACGATTGTTTTGTTGAAAGTATGTTATGATCTGATTGTATGATTGATAAAATATCCTTACAAAGTGATAATGCAATGATTTGATGTTGTGAAGTAGTATGATGTTGATTGTGTGTAATGTATGATCACTATGAAATTAAATAAGAATTATTAACTTAATGAAATAATTGGATCATGCATTGCACGAACTGCATTATTGCATATATATTGGGATGACAGCCTGCTACGTATTAATATTTCGTTTCTCTGTTAGTGCTTGGTTGTTCTAATGTGTTAGTTCTTCCAAGGCTTTCTTTGTTTCGTCAGTTCTACGAGAACTAAGTGGCACCGAAGAGCGCCGCAAGTAGTATCGCTTTGAAATGATTAATACTTAGGGAGTTTCTAAGGTGAGTGCAGGAGATGGTCAGTTTAATTGATTATATTCAAAGTGATAACCCTAAAACGAGAAATCGTTGATTCTCCTGTACTTAGTCTCTCCTGGGCAGGTGGGTCATGGAGTAATGGTTCTTCAACCCTTAAAAAGAGGGCGTAAATCTTTTTCCTGTTTGGATTCTAGATCATCCAAGCTTGTATCTGTGCATATGGTTGAGTGCTTGCATTGCATATGATTTACTAATAACTTGTGTGATGTATGATATGTCTGGTTATTCACTGAGCTGTGGTTTCGCTCATACTCCAACAGTCTTTTCAGGTTTACCTTACGACCATGGTTAGTCACTTCCAGGAGTATGGCTCCGGTAAGAGCTTAGGTGCCGGAAGTCTAAGTCTGTACTTTGGTTTAATGGTTATGTTTTATTAGAATAGATTAATTAGTTCTAATGTATCAGTTATGTACTTCAGGAAGACTGTTTAGTTTGTAATAGTTTGTAATATTTGTTCACTGATTTATTTCTTTCATATATTTATCATTTCTTATCAAGCAACTAAAAGATCCTGTTGTTTTGAAAACCTGTCGTTCTCTGAAGGTAATCTAGTGATAGTATTCAAGTGTGACTTGTTTACTACTACTAGGGTACCCTCGGGGCGTAACAGAATTTAGTTGGTATCAGAGCATGGTTACTAGTATAAGAAAGATAAATATGTGAAAGAATTACATTTAGTGAATAGTAAGTGTAGATTTAATTAGCACTCTGTAGAAATAGTTGGGTAGTTATGGGTAGAGTTATACTGCAAAATTAGGTATAAAATATGTGTGATTATTATTAATCATGCAAATTTTGTTGTGTGCAGACTAATCCTGCTACATGTCATATTAGATGGGAGATTTTTAGTATGCAGGAAGAGGAGACATTGACAGACTACAGGCGCAGATTGTGAGTCTGGTAGAGGACTTGTATTTATGCGGGATTACTAAAACTTTAGAGGAGATTCTCAGCACCTGGAAGAGAGGATTACAGCCTTTGTTTAAAGGTTGGTTATTTCTGATGGAGCAGGCTTTTCCAGATAATGGATCAGCTATAGAGACGCTCTATAGATTTGAGAGATGATAGTTCAGAAAGGAGGTGGCCTGGAGATTGACAATATAGCATTTATAGTCTCATCCAGATCAGAGAGACCAGAGCCTCCAGATTTTAGAGTCTGGGTATCTATTAGGAGGGAGCAGTTTATGCTCATGATGTTAGACAGGATCATACTCGGGTGAGAGGTGATGCAGCTTATGATGATGACTTGATGCTTGCACGGGTTAGCAAATGCAGCCATTCCAGACGCATTTTGATGAGGAAACCACCTATTATACCCAGATAGCAGGTGAGTTCCAGTGTCCTACTTCTGTGCAGGATAGACTGGTACAGGAGTCAGTTCAGACTACTGTTCATAAAAGGAGTATAACCACAGAGTTGCTGGATGAAAAAGAAGGAAAGAGACGAAGGACTGAGGCAGAAAAGTATGTTTTAGATTATAATTATGCCAGATGGATTGGGACAGCACATGGAAGGTGGATTGAGAGAGATATACCACCTAGTGCTGAGAGTGAGCTGAGGCTGGCACCCAGAGGCATTAGGGTGATGGATACAGATTTGACTTTAGCACCTCCAGGTGATAGAGACACGATGATTGAGATTTGTGATAGCAGTTCTGAGGGAGAGGATGATTACCCTCATTTAGGCCCTCAGGAGAAGGGCAAGGGTCGTCTTTATCCTAGTCCTTCAGTATTATATGATGATGATGTATTATCTACTTATGATGACATGACAGGACGATATCAGTAGACTTTTGATGATATGCATATGTATTTTGATGACTGTAGTAGAAAAACTAGGTTTAGTGTTAGTGCCATTTTTGATGTGTACATAATGCACTAACCATGAGAAGCTCATTTGTATTTTGGTTATGTATATATATGTGTCATATATATAAGAATGACTTGGATGTCTTTGGTGAGGATGAATTATGATCTAACTTAAATAACATGTTTAATGTTAATAGAATGCCAAGAGGGAGAAATAAAAGTAGAAATGCCAGGATTTCTGGAGATCCACCAATAAATGCTCCTGTCCCATCCCAAAACCGAACTGAGGATGTTTTACAAAGTCTCCAACAACAAAATGTCTTGATTTTGCATGCTTTGCAAAATATTCAAGCAACAAATGTAGTACCACCTGCTGAGGCACCAGCAATGCCTCCATCTACTCCCAGAGGAAATGAAAGATGTACTCCACCGGTTCAATTTCAGGAAAATGGACCAGTGAACCCAAATGAATCTGCTGCCGAGGTGCAAGGACCGCCTCGATATGAACAAGAATTACCACCACCACCACCTTTACGTCCTCAAAGGAACTTGTTGCCAGAATTCATTAAATGCAACAGATACTTTGAAGGACTACCAGGAAAGCCAGAAGAAGCTGAAGATTGGCTGGCTCAAATTGAACGATCCCTGGATGTTTTTCAAGTACCTGAAGCTCTGAAAGTATCTTATGGAACTTATTTATTAAGATTGAGAGCAAGAATATGGTGGAATTCGAAACAAAGAAGTTTGTCCCAACCGATTACTTGGGAAGTATTCAGACGAGAATTTTTGAAGGAATATTTCCCAGGTAGCCTAAAAGCTAAATATAGCACTGACCTGATGAATTTGACACAAGGAAATAAGACCATTGATGAGTATGAACATGAGTTTAATCGGTTGTTACAATTTGCTCCTGATGCTTATCGGACAGTGATGAGCTAAAGAGACAGACTTTCATGGCTAGACTCGAGCCTCATTTTCAAAGGAGACTTGCTGAATTTGAAGTTGATAACTTTGTAGCTATGATAGAAAAAGCTTGAATCATTGAACGAGCAAGGAAGTATGAAATTGAGAGGTATAAGAAGAAAGGAACTATTTTCGGGAAGAGAATGTATGATGGGTCTATGGCAAGTTCTGTGCCTAAGAAGATTAAATTCTTCAAACCTTTCAATATGAATAAAGGAGGAGTAATTGGGAAGAATAATGTTACATGCTGGAAATGTAAAGGTTCTCATTATCCAAGGGATTGTCCACAATTGCAACACAAATGTTATTATTGTGGAGAAAGTGGGCACATGGCCAATAATTGTCCAAAAAGAAAATTTGCAACTTGCTATGTATGTAACAAAGTTTGGTACATAGCAACTGACTGTCCACAGAAAGCGAGTGCAGTAGTTGGATCTTCACAACCAAAAGGAGTGATTGGAGTCTCAGGATCGAAAAATGGAAACGCCAATAAAGCCAGTACGACGGCCAGAGTTTTTGCCATGTATGGAAATCCTGTTGAGAATGTGAAAATGGAGGAGGAAGATGAAGAAAATATTTGGGAGGAAGTTGATCCTGAAGAATATGGACTCATTGCAGGTATGTAATTATATTTGTTTATCTAAAGTTATTAGACACAATCACGAGTTCACGAGCAATAGAAGTCCTTATGAATTGAAAATAACATGAATTTAATAATTGATACATAAGATCAATTCAAGTAGGAGATCAGACTGCGTATGCTTTATTTGACACAGGAGCAACACATTCTTTTATAAATACTGAATTAGCAAGGCGTATAGGATTACCAATTGAAAGCATGAGTAAAGAATTGAGAGTTACTACAACTGGAGATTTAGTGTAACACGGGAGATGATAAAGATTGTCCATTAAAGATTGGAAATCAAGAATCAATTGCTGATTTAATTCTGATAGAGATGCAAAAATATGATATTATTCTGGGTATGGTTTGGTTAACTGCTGTAAAAGCAAAAGTTAATTGCCATCTCAAAATGGTATCTTTTGTCAATAATCAAGGAGAAAGAAAGAGTATAGGGTGAGATACTCAAAGGAGTGGAATAGATAACAGCAATTGAAGTGGAAAATGAAGAAGATATGGAGTTAAACGGGTGTATTCTTGGAACAACAGGGTGAATCCAAAGTATTGGATATTCATACCATTCGAACAGTGTGTGAATACCCAGATGTATTTCCAGACGAATTACCAGGATTACCCCCACACAGAGAAGTGGAATTTTCAATTGATTTGATACCTGGAACAGAACCAGTATCAAAAGCTCCGTATCGCATGGCACCTGTGGAATTAAAAGAATTAAAGGTGCAATTACAAGAATTGTTGGATAAAGGATTTATCAGACCTAGTGTTTCACCTTGGGGAGCACCAGTATTGTTTGTGAAGAAGAAAGATGGATCAATGAGACTCTGTATTGATTATAGAGAATTAAACAGAGTGACTATCAAGAAAATATCCTTTACCCAGAATTGATGATCTCTTTGATCAGTTGAGAGGAGCAAAGGTATTTTCTCGAATTGATTTAAAGTCAGGATATCATCAAATCCGAATTAAAGCAGAGGATGTACCAAAGACTGCATTCCGAACTAGGTATGGTCATTATGAATTTTTGGTCATGCCATTTGGATTAACTAATGCACCTGCAGTTTTCATGGATCTGATGAATCGTATCTTTAGACCTTTGCTGGATATCTGTGTGATTGTTTTCATAGATGATATACTTGTATATTCGTCTACTGAAGAACAACATGATGAGAACTTGAGAAGTGTGTTACAAATACTGAAAGACAATAAGCTGTATGCCAAATTGTCTAAGTGTGAATTTTGGCTTAGAAGTATATCATTCCTTGGACATATTATTTCGGAGAAGGAATAGCGGTTGATCCTGCAAAAGTTAAAGCTATTGTAGAATGGAAAAGACCTGAAACTGTTACGGAAGTTAGGAGTTTCTTGGGATTGGCAGGATATTATCGAAAATTTGTGAAAGATTTCTCTAAGATTGCAAGACCCTTGACTCAGTTGACCAGGAAGAATGAAAAATTTGAGTGGAATGATCAACGTGAACAAAGTTTCCAAGAACTGAAGAAGAGGTTAATATCAGCACCGATATTGGTTTTACCCAATGATAATGATCTATATACTGTCTACAGTGATGCATCCAGAAATGGATTGGGATGTGTGTTAATGCAAAATGGAAAAGTAATAGCATATGCTTCTAGACAATTAAAACCGCATGAGATGAATTACCCCACTCATGATCTAGAATTAGCTGCTATTGTTTTGGCACTCAAGATTTGGCGTCACTATTTGTATGGACAGAAATGTGAAATATATACGGATCACAAAAGTTTGAAGTATATATTTACACAAAAAGAATTGAACATGAGACAACGACGATGGTTGGAATTGATTAAAGATTATGATCTTACCATTAATTACCATCCTGGTAAGGTGAATGCAGTGGCTGATGCATTGAGTCGAAAAAGTTATGGAGAAGTAGCCTCAATATTGACGGAACAGAAAGAACTTATCAAGGAATTTGAAAGATTAAACTTGAAATTTTCAATGCAAGGTTTGGAAGTTGAATTGGGAAACCTAATTTTGGAACCTACCTTACTTCAAAGGATTAAGGAAGCTCAGAAAGAAGACGTTGAAATCCAAGAGAATAAACAAGGAATATCCCAAGGCAAATATAAGGATTTTTACGTGGATGAAGAAGAGGTGTTAAGAATGAATAAAAGATTGTGTGTGCCACATGATGAAAACTTAAGGAAGGAATTAATGCATGAAGCACATTATTTTGGATATTCTATACACCCGGGAGAAACAAAGACATACCAAGAGCTAAAAAGTGCATATTGGTGGAATGGAATGAAAAAGGATATTGCAGAATTTATGGCTAAATGTAACGTGTGTCAAAGGATAAAAGCTGAACATAAAAAACCAGGTGGGTTGTTGAAACCATTGCCAATACCTAAATGGAAATGGGATCAATTTCCATGGACTTTGTGTGCTCATTACCTAAGACAAATGCTGGTCATGATGCTGTTTGGGTTATTGTGGATAGACTCACGAAATCAGCTCATTTCTTGCCAATTAACATGACATATCCATTAGAAAAATTGGCACGAATATATTTAAAGGAGATTGTGAGATTGCATGGTGTACCTGTTAGTATAGTATCAAATCGAGATCCACGGTTTGTTTCCAGATTTCGGCAAGGATTACAAAAAGCTTTGGGAACCCAATTGAAATCTAGTACAGCTTATCATCCTCAAACTGATGGACAATCAGAAAGGACCATTCAGACACTGGAGGATATGTTAAGAGCATGTATTATGGAGTTCAAAGGAAATTGGGACCAACATTTACCACTAGTGGAATTTGCATATAATAACAGTTATCATTCAAGCATAGGGATGCCACCTTATGAAGCTTTATATGGTAGGAAGTGTCGGTCACCATTATTCTGGGATAACTTGGAGAAAGTATTGGTTGGACCTGAATTGGTTCAGGAAACTATTGAGAAAATTTCAGTGATAAAACAGAGAATGAAAGCAGCACAAGATAGACAAAAGAGTTGGGCGGATTTGAAGAGAAGAGAATTGGAGTTTAATGAAGGAGAACATGTATACTTAAAGATAAGTCCAATCAAAAGTCTTCATGGTAGACAAACAAAAGGCAAGTTAAGTCCTAGATATATTGGACCATTTGAAATATTGGAACGAGTTGGGAACCTGGCATACCGTCTTGCATTGCCACCCAATATGTCTGGTATACATAATGTTTTCCATGTATCGGTTCTAAGAAGATATGTACCAGATCTAGATAAGATAGTTGAGTTGGAACCAACTGATTTGAAGGAAAATTTGACTTATGAAAAGCATCCAGTTAAAATATTGGACCGGAAAGTGCAAGTTCTCAGGAATAAAGAAATTCGTTATGTCAAAGTATTGTGGGACCCTCGAACAGAAGAGATTACATGGGAACTAAAAGAGGAAATCAAGAAAAACTATCCACATTTGTTTGAGAATTCAGGTACGTACTCAAGCTTTGAGGACAAAGCTTATTTTAAGGGGGGGGGAGAATGTAAACCCCGGAATTTTCCACATTAGTATACGACCTTACAATAGATTGTATGAACTAGATAATAGATTTAGATTCTAAAAAGTCTAAGAATAGATCAATACCTATAATTTGGTTAGATAAAGGATTTAGAAATGAATAAAGAATTTCTTAACTAATGATACCAAAAACGAGATTTCGTATCTTGAATGAATAATTCAAGATATGATTAAAGAAAATCTAAATTTCAAGATCGAAACCTGATATACAAATAGGTTTAATAGAAAAATATGTATATAGAAATTAAATGATTGTTTTTGAACTCGGTAATGATTCGAGAATAGAACAACGAGTAGTAATGAGCTTAGATTTGAATTTAAACCCTAAATTCGAGATTCCTAGTTAATATTAAATGCTACTAATAAGATTTCATGATGGGTATCAAAACTACAGATATATATATAGTTTAACTTCTGTATCAGCGATATTAAGTAAATAATTATCTACGCTTATAGACAGAAAACGATAACCTAAGGATGAACCGTTAGGATTATAAATACACAACGAAAACATAAACTGTTGTATAACTCAAAATCTGAACTCAAATAAATAATCGAATCACACTATTGTTCTAATTCGAGTTTTCTTAAGCTATTGAAGCCTAAAGCAAAAATTGACCTAATGAGCTTAAGAAATCTTAATCGCGGGAGATAAAATTATACATTAATTAATACGTTTATAAAACTAAAATTATTATTTGATAATCTAAGTGTTTTGTATAATCCTATAAACATATTTTTGTACAAAAACTTCCAAATATTAGCTAATTTGTACCCGTATAACTTGTTAAATTATCCTAAAACTAAGTTAAATAATTAACTAATATATATATATATATATTGTTTTCGGTGGAATTATGCTGCATTTCGGTTGGAAAGCTACGGGTAAAGAGAGCCCCGGATTTGATCAAATAATACACCCACAAAGTCAATAAAATCAACTCCCACACCAATCCTCACTTGCCAAATAAGCCATACATTAATTAGCATGAAAATAACAGACAAATGCAGCCAAATGAGGAAGAAGAATTGGAGGAAATTCGGAGGAGAAACGCAGTCGAAGTCTTCTTCTTCTTCTTCTATATATATGGGTGTTAAATGCTCATAATGAAGAAACAAACAATCTTCATTATCTCTCAAACTTTTCAGAACAAATCAACACTTAAATAGCAACCAAAACAAACTGAAAACAGAGAACAAACAGATCAAAGCACCAAGTTCGAATCAAAAGAAAAATAATACGAAAAACCCTTGAATATGAGTTCAAAAGTAAGTTGATGAAGTTCAAATGATTTTCTTCAAATTTAAGCATTATAACTGACTTATGTTAATCTTAGGAACGTAATCCACGCAAAAACAAGCTTTGAATTTCATCGGATCGACTCAAACGAGGTAAAGATCCGAAACCCTAGTTTTGTTCCCATAAGATCGAGATCTAAGTATATATGTGTGTAGAAGTGTTAAGAATTGTTGTATGACTATGTATAAGCTATATAAACACTTACAAATGGTTTTAAGCATGTTTTTAACGTGGGAAATTTAACAAAATTGAATCGGATCATCGAGGAAGATGATGAATAGTACTAACACTGTCTCAAAGCCGGTAGTGTAATCGCTCAATGCCGGCGGCTTACATGGATAGGCTGGCGGCGTATAGACGGCTTGCACTGAACAGAAGCTACGTAAAATTTATTTTCACGTAAAGATGAATGTAAGCCGGCTATCTGGGGATTTACGCCGACGGTGTAGGATCGGTGTACGTTGGAAGTCGACAGCTTTCAAAGCCGATGCACCCAATATGAAATATTTTACAAAACCAATTCTACACCGGCACCTGGGTTTTAAGGCCGGCGGCTTTGAGCCGGCGTACATCCATTTTTCTTCAACGAAAGCTAGTTTTGAAATAAACAGAATATATATATATATATATATATATATATGCAATACACCTATTGAATACATATTATATATGTATATATAGAGTTTATTAAATAAATAAGTAACTACAAATATTTAGAATACTTTGATTAATATCTAAAAATTCTTAAAACCCTGAATTAAGGAAAAATATTTAGTGTTAATAAAGTTATAATTAGTCAAATATTTGTTCTAAATAGATAAAATAGGTAAGAATGGAAATTGAAATAAGCTAAATATTTGAGTAATGTGATTTCTAATAATAACAAGATAATTATACGAGATAAATTAAGAACACGACGACACTAAGTAATAATAAATAAATATAATTTTCTACATTGAGTTCAGTATAGGATGAGACCAAATCAGCATTAGTCATTACCAAAACTTGATAAATATCGAGTCTAGGACACTAGTCACATATAGGAATTTAGTTATACAATTTATATTTTATTGATGAATACTTTAATTATCTTAATAGGTGACTTTGAAACACTAGGAGATCTTCCAGCTGATTATTACGACTGAGTCAGTATGAGCAGGTGAGTAATTCAGTCATATTGTACTGTTTGTGCTTGTAAGTAGTCGAATATGTAATGCAAAGATAATCAAACAATTGTTTTGTTGAAAGTATGTTATGATCTGATTGTATGATTAATAAAATATCCTTACAAAAGTGATAATGCAATGATTTGATGTTGTGAAGTAGTATGATGTTGATTTTGTGTAATGTATGATCACAATGAAATTAAATAAGAATTATTGACTTAATGAAATAATTGGATCATGCATTGCACGAATTGCATTATTGCATATATATTGGGATGATAGCCTGCTACGTATTAATATTTCGGTTCTCTGTTAGTGCTTAGTTGTTCTAATGTGTTAGTTCTTGTAAGGCTTTCTTTGTTCCATCGGTTCTACGGGAACTAAGTGGCATCGAAGAATGCCGCCCGTAGTATTGCTTTGAAATGATTAATACTTAGGGAGTTTCTAAGGTGAGTGTAGGAGATGGTCAGTTTAATTGATTATATTCAAAGTGATAACCCTAAAATAAGAAATCGTTGATTCTCCTAGGCAGGTGGGTCATGGAGTAATGATTCTTCAACCCTTAAAAAGAGGGCGTAAATCTTTTTCCTGTTTGGATTCTAGATCATCCAAGCTTGTATCTGTGCATATGGTTGAGTGCTTGCATTGCATATGATTTACTAATAACTTGTGTGATGTATGATATGTCTGGTTATTCACTGAGCTGTGGTTTCGCTCATACTCCAACAGTCTTTTCAGGTTTTACCTTACGACCGTGGTTAGTCACTTTCAGGAGTATGGCACGGTTAGTAAGAGCTTAGGTGCCGGAAGTCTAAGTTTGTACTTTGTTTAATGGTTATGTTTTATTAGAATAGATTAATTAGTTCTAATGTATCAGTTATGTACTTCAGGAAGACTGTTTAGTTTGTAATAGTTCTATAATATTTGTTCACTGATTATTTCTTTTATATTTATCTATTTCTTATCAAGCAACTAAAAGATCTGTTGTTTTGAAAACCTGTCGTTCTCTGAAGGTAATCTAGTGATAGTATTCAAGTGTGACTTGTTTACTACTACTAGGGTATCCTCGGGGCGTGACATATAGCCCTAGAACAATGAATGGTTTCCAAGAATAGATTAAACCATGTTTTCATTTTCAAAAATTTTGTAAAATTCGTAATTAGCTAAACCATCTTTTTAAACATCTATTTTCTAACCAAAAAATGAAGGTTTTATTTAAATAACGAGGTGATGGCTATGTAGGTCATCAAGGTTGAGTTTTGACAAAGCAAGTATGATTTTACAAGAAGAAAAACTATTTTTCATAAGTCAGTAACTTTAAAAAATTTTGCAAATTAAAAGTTTTTCAAAAATAATTCTTGGTACTATATATATATAGATAGATTATCTCATAACTTTCATGACAATAGCTTGTAGGTATAGCATATATACATGATGCATTTGCAGAAACAAAGTTAGAAAAGTAATGCCACATACTTCTTGTTGACATTATCTAGGTACATGAGAAATTAGAAGTTTCCAATACTCATGAATCATGCATGATATGGAGTTTTTTTTTTTTTTTTTGGTATGAAAACCAAAAAGAATCCATAGTATATAATAGAGTCTTACAAGATATAATGATAGCTAAGTATCTATCAAAGCTTTAGTATGATGTTTGTGTTGAAATTAGAAGTAGAATTGTGGAATAGAATTCGTTATAGTATTTGTACCTACTGTTGATGGACCAACCGACTCGTTTGTTGGAAATAACACTAGAAATAGATAGCCCTCGTTGAATAGATAGAAATCGGTATATAATATGCGAAATTCCGAGTTAAAATATACTAAGTTATAGCCACTTAAGTTGGAATTTCCTCTGAGGCGAATTTTAACGACTTGTTAGAATAAAATAAAAGTTCATTCAAACTTCATGGAAATACTCATTAGAGTTATTTCTTTTGGTTAGGAGACTTGAGAGATGGACTAGACCTTCCGAAGGACTATTATGATAAGTGGATTTTCGCGCCATGGCAAAGTGAGTTTACTATCTTAAAGTTTTATGCTTGTGTTTGTGCTTGTAATATTAGTGGCATTAGAATTAGAGCCAGATAAAAATTGATTGTATGAATATGATTTCTATAGAGGTGAATGAATAATAAGAATATCGGAATGAGCTGGTTGTAATTATTTGAATGATTTAATGTAGAATTGAATCGTCCGCAATATCTATGATCACCCATAAACTGTTAAATTATTATGCCATGATCTTATAATTAAATTGACATGCATACCATATGTGGAGTCACATTGCATAGGTTATTATACCTTTGTGGGAAGAAGGCATAATAGCTGGGCAATGAGGGGCCTGTAAACTCGAATGTTGGAGTAATGGTCGAAAATTAAATGTTGGCATGAGGGCTGGAATTGAAAATGTGTGTGGGTGGGCACCTGTATCAACCACAATAAAAAGTGAGAAATTTAAATGTTGGTCGTATGGGCTTGAAACACCTAACCCTGAATGGAGAGCATAAATCCATTCAACATAAGACTTCGGATTGGTCTTATGTATTGTATGCTTACGTGATTGTGCATTCATATGATTGTTAATAACTTGTTTGTTATATATACTGTTGAGCATTAAATTTTGGATGTGGAACTCACTAGGCTAGTAAGCTTATACCTCAATAGTTTCTTGTTACAATATGAATATTTATGGCTATCTCCGAGAATCTACTTTTCTCAGGTACAGCTTTTGGACTCTAAGGAGCTTTTTTTTAGGAAGTCGGGACCTAAATGTAGGCATAGACTTCTAGTTAAATCTCCTAAATTGATATATGTATGATGGTTGTTGTAAGAGACTTTTGAGAATTTAAGAACTCTTAATTTTTGACGGGGGTATGCCCCTTAGATTATGTAATAGACTAATCTAGCTATAACTGTTATGATTTACTTTCTAATTGCTATATATGTCTCTTTATGCTATTTCGAATCAAAGTATGGTTCCCTATATGTCGAATGTGAGCCTTACACTCGGTGTTTAAACTCATGGAGTGACTAAGGTTGTCATACTTGAGTTTAAATATTGAGTGTGGCGGACTGTCGCGTTTAGGGTACCCTTTGGGGCGTGACAACAAGTGGATGTTCTCAATTGGTTAATGTTAATCCCCCTCTACTTTAGCTTAGTTAACATCAAATGGGAGGCTAGGGTTTGGAGTAGCTCACCTTGTGGTTTTAGTAGGTCTCCTAAAAGGGTAAGGGTAGAAAAAGAAGGGTATTTATATGGGGAAAAAAAAAATCAGAATTAGGGTTTTAGATAAGGATAAAAAAAATCCCCTTTCAGGATTTTGGCACGACCGAACTGTCTAAATCTTACATATGCTGGACCCTTAGCTCGTTTTTAAACAATTTAGGGCTTTTAATTAGTCTCTTGGGCTAATGATGATTTAATATATCAATCAAGTCTAATTTATTTAAATTTTTGAATTTTTAATATGCGTAAGGGTAAAATCGTAATTTTACAAAATAAAAAACTTTTAACGGCTTCGTTTTGATTTTTCTTACAAAACGACTATTATGAATTATAATTTAATTTATTTTGATATTGAATTGCTTTTGTATTTTCAAAATTTAGGTTTTCGATTTGGGATAATTTAGGAAATTTGAAAATTTTAGCAGTTTAATTTTGTACAAAAATAATTGGATCGATTGACTTTATTTTGATTTTGATTTCTTATGATTGGTGTTTAGATCATTTCAATGAAACAAAAAAGTTAAAAAGAAATAGAAGGAGATAGGAAAAGAGAATGTAATAAATATATGTTAAGAAAATGAAA